>OZ005654.1:110494677-111094677 GCA_963930645.1 Salticus scenicus | reverse complement strand
TATGTACCGTAAGAATAGTAAATATGGTATAAACAAACTTGAAGCAGCTAAAAAAAGGAGACGTAAAACCTCAATATATGAAATGATAAAAACTGTTTTACAAACAGCAGTCACTGCTTTTAAGTATACGGCATAAACTTTAACTAAAATTTTGTAAAAGAAATTCACTGAGAAAATGGCAATACAGTCTATTCGATTTGGTCATTATATTGGAAGTATAAGATTGTGAAGTAGTACAATCTGTAGCAGAGATTCGAAGTAAAAGAAGATGAATTTTTTGTTATTAATATTGAAAAGAAAGTCTGTCTTATTATTATTATTATTATTTTTTTTTTTAAGAAATATATTATACACTGTTAAAATTTTTTTTGTGAATTTACAGAGAATCTATTGGTAATTAATTATATTAAGTCTTATGTAAATTTACGGAGAATTAAAAATAGAGATTCTGTCAAAATATAGAGAAACTACACTGCAAATTAATCATAGTCTCTGTATATTTACTTATGTAAAAACATCCAAGTCTCTGTAATTTAACGTGTGTAAAAACATCTAGGTCTCTGTCAATTAAAGTATGTAAAAACATCCAAGTCTCTGTAATTTAACGTGTGTAAAAACATCTATGTCTCTGTCAATTAATGTATGTAAAAACATCCAAGTCTCTGTAGTTTCACGTATATGAAAATATCCAAGTCTCTGTAAATTAACGTGTGTAAAGTTTTCGAAGTCTCTGTAAATCTACGTTAGGAAAAATGTCCAAGTCTCTGTAAATCTACGTTAGGAAAAATGTCCAAGTCTCTGTAAATTAAAGCGTGTAAAATCATCCAAGTCTTTGTAAATCTACGTTAGTAAAAACGTCCAAGTCTCTGTAAATCTACGTTACTAAAAACGCCTAAGCCTCTTTAAATTTACATTTGTAGAAATACCCAAGTCTCTGATTTTTTATAAATGTAAATTTACAAAGTCGATGTAAATTTACAGATTTAAAAACCAATAGGTCTCCGTAAATTCACTTATGTAATCTCACAAGGAAACATTCAAAAGGTGTCGTCTTCAAAAAACATTGAAAAAAATATATGTGATTCTACTCTTCATAAAACACCAGAAAGTGAAAACGTTATTGGCTGAAATGAATTACAGCGACCACAATAAATTATCAAAATTAAGCATTTTTGGTGATTTAGTGCTGTTAGGCGATAAATTCGATAGCACCCAGATTGCCGTGTACGACAAGAACACTGTTTTGCTTCTCCGTCAAGTACTTAAAATCAATCGTCTAACAGTGTGAAATCGACAAATATGCTTAATTTTGATCATTTTTTGTGGTCGCAGTAATTCATTTAGGCCGATTACTTTTTCACTTTCTGGTGTATTATGAAGAGTAGAATCACCTATATTTTTTTCAATATTTTTTGAAGACGACCCCTTTTGAATGTTTCTTTGTCAGTAAATTGTAGGGGCCGAGGCAAGAAAGTGTCCAGCCAGATTTGGTTAACTTTTAGTATAGGTCACTCTTTATGAAAAGAGGGGGACCGTTTTGATGGTATCGTTTTTCTTTGGGTGGGGGAGAGGGGGGGGGTAACCTATTCGTATCTTTTTCTTTTTAAGAATGAAGTTTTACGACAATTTTTCGAATATCATATTTTATGCACTTTTAGATTCATGCATGAGAATGTAAAGAAGAAATTATACTTATATCCTTAACTTAAATTGATTACTTATTATGATTACTTGCATAATTATAGGTTCTCATGGAAATGGATAGGAAATTTTGACAAATTGAAGTAAATAAACTTACCACAGACGCCGTGTAGTAAGGTGAATTATCATCTTGAAATGCTGTTTGCGGAAATGTCCAATATACCTCCAAAATCGTCAGTCAGGCACCACTTTTATGAATATTGTGTTTTATTTCGAGTTAATTGATCCCTTGAGCATAAAAATTTGCCCGACTGTTTGAAAAGTTATGCACCTCCGTACCATAATGTACGGAGAATGTGTCACTGTTTTAAAAGTGCGATTTTCATTAAGTCGGTCATATTTTCGTTGTCAGAGCTGCTTGTTTTCTTTAGATCGAAATAAGTTAAACTTGACTCAACAAAGAGAACCAGTTCAACCCAATAATTAACTAATCATTTTTTATTTTTTTTACCCATCTGAGGTCTTGCTTTCCTAATTCTCTTCACTGAGAATGGAATTTTTTCAAATTTTCTGTCATTTAAACCTGCTTTGTTTAATAGTTGCTGTACTGTATTTAAAGAAATTATGCTGCTAATCACTTTTTCTGAATCTCTTTTATGTTCTAAATGTAATACAAACAGATTTTATAAGCAATGGCTTTTTAACTTACGGTCATCTCGCTTGGATGAGCAACGTGCCCGCCTAAAAGCAAATTTCCAGTTTAAACGCCCAAAAAATTTTATATCTTGCTGAAAACCCTTTTACCAAACTTTCGTTACATTTAATTATTTTGCCATCTCACGTATTAAAACATTTTTTTGATTTTCATTCAAAAATAAATATTTTTTGTGGCATCGTTAACTGCCTTATACTTACCAATTTTTGAAATAAATTCTAAAATTACAATTTTCCTAGCAATTGCATTTTGTTTTTAACACTGGACTCAAAGCTAATATGTATGCGGAGGACAACATAATAAAATCTGTTCCAAAATTTGCTTTTTAAACGATAAAATCGGCTGTTGTAGAAGGCGAAAAGGAAATATCCAAGTGCGTTTTTTTCTTTTTTCTTTTTTTTTTGCTTAGTGTATATCTGAATAAATAAATAAATCAAATAAAAAATGAAAAAACATCTTTTTCTCTTCAATACGATATACCAATCCAATAAGATATATACACAAGTGCGGCCGCGCAAAAATAAAGTTGCGATACGAATAGGTTACCAGAAAAAATTGTCGATACAATTGAATTGCGTTACGAATCGATACTTTTCATAATAGGCTACCTATAATAAAGATTAACGAAATGTGGCTTGGCACTTTCTTGCTCCGACCCTCACAATTTATCCATATAAAAATACCTAATATTTAAAGATTCCACAGGCAGTCGAGAGGTTCTGCACTTGAAGCTGGAATGGGAATAGTGTCGGATTCGATCTCGAGTCATGATCGTCGGCATAAACGTTTGTAGTTATCAGTCGTTTTTTCTAAAGCTCGCGTAAATACGGGGTAGGGCACTTAAGAAAGACACTTGACTCCACAGACAAAAGTACACAAAAAACTTCTCAGAGGGTCTTTTACCTATGCTTATGAAATTACCTTATTCAATCGATTTTAACCCACACAATGACGACCCGATTAGTAAATATACAATCATATTCAAGACAATCTAAAGGTACACATACTTAAAAATAAAATCGTAATATTGTCAATTTATAAGTACAAAAATATGTAAGTTTATTTTCATAAATCTGTATAAAAATCTAGTAAACACCCTGTATAAGTTTAGACAATGTTACGCAATTTCACGAAGATAAACTGAGTTTTGTGTTTTGTACTTGTGAATTCATTGTCTTGGTATTTTTTTTAAATACATGTCAAATGAATACGCTTGTAAATTTACTAACAATATGTAGGTGTGGCTGTCAGGGTTAAAATCGATTTTCTAATCCTTCGTAGAATGCCTTTTACGGAGCTTCTTTTAAGGTGTCATATCCAATATTTACGAGAATTTTGAAGCAAACTATGAAAAATTCCAATCAGCTAGGCGCACAAGCGTGACCTGGGACTGAAACCGTCACCTTCCACGCAATCTTTTAGGGCAGAACATCTCGGCAACCGGTGAGGTGGGTGGGATCGGACTTAATAAGCATCCTGCATATGATTAGTCAAAACACAAAACCATATTAAAATTTACTGATAAAATGTTTGTTAAGTTTTAAATATTACGTTTGACAGATGGTTGGTTGTAGGATTTAAGGCCGATTGACTCCGTAAGTGTCCTAGGCCTATAGGGGGAATGCCCTCCATGGGGGGGGGGTCTTTATAAAAGGTCCTAGCCCGTATTTACGCGAGTTTCGGAGGAAACCATGGAAAACTTTGAACGCCTAGGTCGATGAGCGCGACTTGGGATCGAACCCGGCACCTCCCATCTACCAGCTTTGAGTGCAGAACCTCTCGGCCGCTGGTGTGCCCTACGTTTGGCAGAATTTGTAATGATGCATTTTAGTGCATCCTAAACTAATTTTTTGTTAAGGTAAGGACTGGAATAAGAGGACTGAATAACAAAAAATTATTAATTATATTATTCAATTTTTGCATTAAAAAAAGAACCCCCCTCCCTACCTTTTGTAAATATTATACCAAAAAGTTTTACGCAGTCTGAAAAATAATTATAAAAGTAATATGTAATTTAATAAATGAAAAATATACGCGTTAAACATTTTGCTTAAGTGAAACTTATAACAGTTAAGATTTTAAAATCTTTCAAAATGCAGTATATTATTAAAAAATGTAAACTTGCTGTGTGCAAAAATGTAATATTTAAAAAAAATATGTTAGGTAGTAAATGAATTTGAATTTTTAAATATTCACATTGGTTTTTTTTCAGAGCTAGAGAGATTAAAATTGCCAATTCATCTTCCTATGCAGGCTCTAACAAGAAAAATTAATCAACAATATTTGCGCTATAGTGTATTACATATGTATATTTGTATGGCATTGATAAAATCATCTTAATGTGCTGGTAAACTTGCATTGTATATTAGTAGAATTTCTGAAAGGTTTCTCCTTATTTCTTTTTATACTTGCAGTTACTTTAATAGAGTGGAAAGCGAACTAAATTATGTGAAAAACCTCACTAGAATAGACTATATAATTCAACAAAACGTTTAACCAAACTTTCTCTGTGAATTAAAAAACAGGGGAAGGGGTAAATGGAAGAAGCGAAATATTACCAAATTCATATTGTTGGCAGCTTCTATAACAAATTCATGTTGATTATGTTAAATCGCGAAATTATGTAGGGGGCAAGACTTGAGCAACAGAAGCAGAAATTCAGAATATTTTTTGCTCTTAGTCAAATATATGAGCATCATGTAAATTACATTAATTTGGCCAATAAACAAGTATTTAAGATTAATAATTTAACCAAATTCTTGAAAAATGCTTTTTGTTTTCAGGGGCGAGGGGGGTAATTTTCATGATTTGTCAAATAATGGCATTAAAAAAAAATAAAAAAAAAAAATTAAAAAAATAGGTGTTCTAGATTTATTTCTCTTTACTTAAACCTAGAATAACAAGTTTGATGCAGTTTGTAGTTAAATCTGTAGCATTGACCATTTTCACAAGATTCTGTTTTTAATATAATTTGTTTTCCAAAAGTTTGTTCTTTGGAAAATAGAAATGTTCATTTCAGGTCAGATTCTTAATAGGTTGTAAAAGCATGGAAGAACACAGAGGTTTGGCATGTGATGATTTTGCAATTTGTAATTTTCCTAATTCCTCATTTCAAAGATAAAATATTTCTCCTAATTATTGCATCTTTTGATATAAAATTTTTATTTAGATAAATAGCAAGTGGAGAAAAACTTGAGAACGTCTGAAACAGTAATGGAGTATGATGTTTATTCTATTTTTATATATTAAGTTTGGAGATCAATGCAGACTAAAATCAAGTACTCTTTCGATTTCCTTCAAATATTTAATGTCACACTTTAAATATATTCTTAAGGTTTGAGTTGTTTAACTTGAAACCAAAGTAATTTATTTTTCTTGTAAGAAAACTTTTTGTTGAAGAAATTAGTAAGCAAATCTCAAATTTTTTAGTTTGTAATTCAAATATACTTAATATCCCATTATTAAAAAAATATTTTTCACAAAAAAAAAAATAAATAAATAAATAAATAAATACAAAATGAAAAAAAAAAAAAAAAAAAAAAACAATAATAAATTCCCACAAAGTGGAATTCAACGAAAAAAACATCTGCATTGCTATTCGAAGAGTAGTATTCTGATAATCCATGAAATGTACTGTAGGTGATCAAATTATTATTATTATTATTAGGACATTTTTTAGATTTTCTAAAGAAATAATGAACGAAATGGTCTAAAACTTCTGATATGCAAAGAAAAACATTTAAAACCTGACATTTTCCACTATCGATTTAGTCCATAGTGTAATTAGTTGACCGACCACAAATTGAAGAAAAGTGCAAATACTATAGATCACTCTGTATCATAAAAAACTAAAAATAACTTGTAATTTTAACACATTATTGCCTATACTATGTACAACATTTATGAGTTTTGTTTCGAGAATTGCACATTTATTTAAGCAGATATAAAAAAAAAATTTCAAATTATTAAATTTTTTGGCACGTTTTTTGCTTATAACTATAACGAATTTCCTTAAAATTTTACAAAATTTGCAGAAAAATCGCAAACATTATTTTGAAACGTAAAATTTACACGCGTAATATTCTTTGAGATATGAACATTTATAGTAAATAATTTTAAGGAGCATGTGTGAGTGATAGAAATTTTTTAATTGCATAGGTCGGAAGCTAAATATCTTGGACAACTTGTTCCAAAATTTCGTTTCAATAGAGGAAAAATAAAACAAATTGTCGGCTAATGAACGAGCTAGATTTTAGGTATTTTCCAGAGTTGAAATTTCATAAGGGGTCTTTTCCCACGCCGCATAATTAATTTGACGATCCAATTATTATTTCAAACACGTGGCAAACATTATTTCAAACGGTTCTTTTTTGGTAAAAACTCTTTGGAAGCTCACAAATATGAGTAACAAATAAAAATATATTAGAGTTACAAGCCTATAAGGGATTTTTCACAAAAAAGAACTTTTTCAACGTCAGTAATTAATTGGATCTTCAAATTAATTACGCAGCATTTGAAAAACCTCTTATGAAATTAGCACATTTTTTTGCCAACAATTTCCTTAATTTTTTACTCTATTTAAATAAACTTTTAACAGAAGTTTTCCAAAATATCTAGCTTTCGACCTATGCAATAAAAAACATTTTCTAACTTTCACGCATGCGCACTAATTTTTTTTTTTACTATAAATGGCCATATTTCAGCGAATATTGGGAATTTTATGTTTCAGAATAATATTTCTTTAAAGTCTTGTAAAATTTGTAAAATTTCATGGAAATCCGTTCTAGTTGTAAGCAAAACGCGTGCCAATAAAATTAATAGTTTTTGAAATTTTTTAATGTCTGTCTATATATTTGTGTTATTCTCAAAACAGGACACAGAAATATTGTACATATTATGTGCAAGAATGTGTTAAAGTTACAAGTCATTTGTCGCTGCTTATGGCACAAGGTGATCCAAAGTATTTGCGATTTTCTTCAATTTGTGGTTGGTCTCTTAATTGGACTATGAACTAAATCGATTGTGGAGAATTTGAGTTTTTAAATGCTCTTTACACACTTGAAGTTTCAGATTATTTCGTTTAGTATTTTGTTAAAATCTTATAATTTGATCACTCACTGTACCTGAGAAATCAATGCAAAATGTTTATTGAGAAAATAAATCTGTGCTTTAAAAAAAAAAAAAAAAAAGAAGAATGTTGTTTTTAAATGTTGATTAATAATAAAATATACTGAATTAGATTGTAAATTTTATTTAAATTTACAAATGTAATAATAAACATAACATGTTTTTTAAAACATAATAAACAAAATCTGTGAAAAAAAAAATCTTTCAATACATGGTTTTGCAAATATTTACAAATATAATAGTAAACATAACATGTTTATCCAAACATAATACAAAATCTGAAAAAAAAAAAAAAAAAAAGAATTACTCTTTTAATAGTTGTTTAAAATCTTGAATAGATTTCGTCAACGTTAATAACGAAGGGCTAATTGTCCACTGTTTGTTTCCTTTTTTCTTTGGTAGCTTACTGCCTCTTGTAGGATTAATTTCCATTACAATTCTAGGGGAGGAAAATGAAAAAAAATTACTTTTGCAGAAAAATTCTTCAACAATAAAATTTTAATACGAAATGAAAATCTATATCCTATGGTATTTTAAACAAATAATCGGGTGAGCTACTCACACGATATTCTCTTAACATGCATTTCAATATTATATATTGCATATTATGTCGTAAGATCAAGAAGGTAAGATAACCAAGTTCAATCTACTTTTAAAAGTATCTAAATCAGGTTTAGGAACAGTTTTGTTTCACATATAATTCTGTGTAAGGGAGGTCTAACATTTCCATCAACCTCTTTTTTTTTTCTTCCTTTCTTTAACTTGAAGGCTATTATTATTAATGTGCCTTCAAACTTGACAATTCCAATAAATTTTTTCAATTTGCAAACTTATACAAATATCAAAATACCAAATTTGAACTTACCGCAGTACAACGGGGGTTGACTTAACCTTTGGAGATGGGCTCTTTTAAAATTCCACAGTACAACGTGACAACTGCCGCCAGAGCCACTCTCTGGGGGGTTAAAACCACACAGAACTGCTGCATAGTAGTGAGCGGCCCCTTCCGTATTTCATACCAAATTTTCTGCATTTTTTTTGTTTTGTGTGTGTGTGTGTGTTTAAGTTATGCTGATAACAGATATACATACAGATCAACAGCTAAAAACTCAATTTTCATTTTCAGGGAACCTGAAAACATGATATTATATTAAAACCAGGTTTGAAAATATAACTTCAACCAATACTTTATTTTGAGTATGGGTATAAAAATTTAATTTTCCTCCAAGACCATTGTTCATTGACATAAGAAAATATAGTAAAGAACTTCCACCAATTACATTCATTAGAAAAGACTATTTGGTTTAATTTTGGGTACCCCTATATATTGTGTATAAACTATATCCATATTATATTGTGTACTTAAATTTAGTCTCGTGGGCAAAACACCTATAATGTGAATGAAATTTACTACATACTATTGTGAATGGAATATTCATTCACACACAAAATGAAATATACTTCCAGCAGTTTCCAATTATAGCCCCAGTATATCCGAATACTTTGGGTAGCCCTGTAAACAAATTGCAAATTATTTCAGTAAAATAGTGTAAACAGAACTTGTTTTTTATGCATATATATATATATATATATATATTTTTTTTTTCAGGGAAACTTGTGGATATTGCACTGTATTTACCAGAAATTTCCCCCATAGACGTAATGTATTTGAATTGTCTTGGATGACCCTGTAAATGAACCATTTGATTGATCGCAGTTTAGTGTAGCATCACTATATGATACAGATTTAGAATACCGAGTTTGTACTTCCTGCTAGAATTTGCTCCTGATATATGCTGACAACAGACAGGCAGGCACACACACACAGAAACCAACCGCTAAAAACAAGTTTTTGGTTTAAGTGTACCTCAAAATCTATAAATAAAACAAGAGCTTTGTTCCGAAAATTTGACCTCAAAAGAATACTTTCTCTGCTATATACATTCACTGCCAATACATTCTCTGCTAGGTAAGAGAAAGTATGAAAAGAAACAGTTGCAATTTGGAGGCATTGGGGAAATGGTTATTTTAATTCGAAATTCAAAAGAATACTTCTTACTTCATCTAATCAGTATGCTAAAGAAAATTAAAATAGGTTATACAAAGTATGAAATCATTAATATGGGTTAAATTGCTTATATAATAAAATAATAAAATATTTAAGTACCTTTGTATGAACTCCAGTGTAACTGGAATTTGGGTGCTATATTTTATATTAAAAATAAAATAAGAGGCAAACATTGCTCCTATAGCAGATACAACATCTGTGCATCGAACAAGTATTGTAGTATCGATAAGAAGAAGAAATGCATGAGCCATGAATGCAGATTCACCTGAAATTTTTTTTAAAAAATAAGAAAATCACCTCATATTTCTGCAGTGGTATAATGTGATAAACAACATTTATAAATTCATTGATTGGCAATTTATCTAACCTTTATCTACATAGCATTACTATAGACTTATTCAAAATACTTTTTTTTTAAAATTAATATAGCTTTTTAATAAGTGCAAAGTCTAAATAAAAAAAATAAGACAAAGAAAAAGTAAACTTTATGCCAATAAAGTGCATGGTTTATTAAAATAGAAATGAAATATATATATTACTCCAGTCATAGTGAATATATATATATATATATATATATATATATATATATAATTTTTATTTAACTTTATTTGATTTTTTATTGCTCTAATTCTAAAATCAAATACTCACAGATTTAGTCTTGTATCGTTTTTATTAAATTTATTTATACATACATACACACACAACTTTTAAAATATCTTTTGTTTATGTAAAATGGATTTTAAAAATTCACTGTTTGGCCTGAAAATTGCTTCTGACACCATTTCAGCATATTTTATGTAGAACGACCTCCTGAATCCGAATATGCAGCCCATTTTACCCTATCACGGACCATGTTTTTTTTTGTTTTTTTTTTTAGGAACGACACCTTATTTTTATCATTTTTCGGTGATTTTATGAGGATAAATTTTATTTTTAGGAAGCAGGAGGATTATTTTAATCGTTAAATATCCTCTGAGGGGCTACAGAGTTGGAAAATTCTAAAACATAGACATTTGAGACAAAAGAAAAATTTTAGGGGGGAGGGGATTTGCTACTGAAATTATATATCTTATATTTTTATCTGTTATTAAAGTTTTTTTTTTTTTTTTTTTTTTTTTTTTTTTTTAACTTTATATATATTTTTTAGCTGTTAAATTGTTTTTCATTCTTCAAATCAAATTCATGGTCATAAAATATCGAACAGGAAAAAGTTATTGGAGGGGGTGATGTTTCTAAAAAACGGTGAGTGACTGGGCAAAATGGGAGTCATATTCAGATTCAAGAGGTCATTTTACATAAGAATCAGCAAAAATGGTATCAGAAATCTTTTTTTTTTTTTTTTTTTTTTTTTTTTTTTGGCAGAGCAGTGTTATTAGTAATTTACGCATAGACCCGTCTGCAGTTGTTGTGTGGTGTTGGTGTAGGGGGGATAAGACCAATTTAACTACTCGTGAGTTCCATGTCTGTGCGAAATGTACTCCATGGAACTTTTAAGAGGTCCAAGAACCTATTTACATGAGTTTGAAAGAAACCGCTTTTAAAACTTCGAACGGGTAGTCCAACGAGCACGACTAGAGATTGAACCCAGCACTTCTTTCATTTACTAGCTACAAGAGTAGAATTAATCAGCCATTTGACTCGTCTTCACTCAACATCTATTATTTCAGAGCTGTCTAACCCAAAATCTTTGGCGTGGTACATTTGAAATGCCATTTTTATTCAAGCGAGCATAATTTTTTATGTATGTGTAAATATATATATTGGCGCGTAGAGAGATTTGGAAAAGATTATTAAATTTATTTTATTTAGAAATAAACAATAAAAGAATTTTAAGTTTTGAAATTAACAATAATCAAAAATTTATTCTATACTTAATACTTATCTTAATAAGAATTAAATCGATGTAATAAAAACAACCACTACGATATTTATCTTATATAGCTACCATATCTAGATGTATAAATGTATTAATTTAGAATTCATTTTTAATCGGAAGAGTCAGAACAAATGTATTAATTTATAATGTGTTAATATAAAAAATGTCATATTAAAGTCCGTGAATCCCATCGCGAGCTGCAAAATAGTACTCGGTGAGCCTATTGCGGCCCAAAGGCCGCGGTTTGGACACCCCTATGTTAGATTATTGTAGTTATATGAAATAATAGAATGCTTGGCGACAGATTCTTCTACACAGTGTTGCCAGGTTTATGGACTTTTTATGCAGTATCACCCACTGCATTTTAATTGAAAAGGTTCCCTAGTCACTTCGAAGGTTAATCGTGTATTATACTGTATATCAAATATAACATCTCAAAAATATTATTTGTTATTGAATAAAAAAATATCCTAAAATCCGGCAACACAGCTTTTATATACAAATGAATTAAGAAAATTTTCTGTAAGAAATATTATACGTAATTTATGCATATAAAATGTTATTTTATGCACTAACTATACAAACATTGCTTCATAAAAGAGGTTTTAATTTTGGATGATTATATTATTTACCTTTAAACATTAAAAAAGGAGTAGTAGGCAACTCGTAATTTTCTAAGCAGTTTTTATTCACATCTTCCTAAAATGAGAAAGCAAATTAATAAATCTAGATAAGTTTTTAAAAATTCAAAATTCAATATCAAATAATTTACCTCAATTTTAAAAAAGATGCTTTCAGAATTTTTTTTTAGGGTAGCAGCTAACATCTTGATGAAAGCAATTAGCTTAACATGGCCATCAGGCATGCATTCCGATGAAGTTTTCATTTTCATTTCAATTTGGAGGCATTGTCTTACAGCAGTACCTAGTGATGTAAAATATTTCAAAAATGTTTCTGATTCTGTATTCAAGAATGTTTTTATATGGTAAACTGCATTTACGGCTGTTAATTTTTCGAAATGCTCGTTCAGGTAGTTTGCACATGTAAAAAATGGCCATCGCTCTTTAATTTCCTCAATCCGTAATTTATTATTAATATCTACTCTTTGCAAATAAAAAGTACTCGACATTAATGCATTTATTTCTGATACATTCCATTTCGGTTGCCCTGCATTATATATGATCAACAATTTTTGCCGTTGTTCTTCTAGAATATCTAAACTTTGCCCATCAGGTAAGGATGGCTGCCATGCAACACATCCATATTCATTAAATTTTCTAGAAAGTTTAGGATCATCGATGTCTTCATTTCTAATTTCATTAATCCTTTTCTTTCGTTTCAAATTTGCGACTCTATTTTCGAATTGAATGAGTAAACTATAAGATCCATTGCCAACAAAATTACCGTTTTTCAGCATTCTATCTGCGAACGAATCCGGATACGGGAAATAATATCTTCCGCATATTTTGCTAAAATCTTCCTACCTGGATTTTCTATATGGTCCATAATATCGTCTACAAAATATCTGACAAATGATTTTCGTTCTGACGGCGTAGGTCTTTTTTTACTGTTTAGTAAATTTATAAACTTCTTGGGCAATCTTGACCAATTAATCGGTTTAACTATGTTTCTATCAATCGTGCTTATAGAAGTCTGAGATGGTATGCTTGATGATGATGAGATGTTAGTTTTTTCTTTTTCACAAAATTCTTTTATAACGTTTATTAACTTTCTAGATTGAAAGGTTTCTAAAAATGGAATAAAATCTGCTGGCTTAGCACATTTTAAATCTTCAGGTAGCAAATTTTGTCTTTGTAGTAACGTTCCGATATCGTTAAATATATCATTAATTTTATTTCCATCCATAAGAGGAAACGCTTTTTTTTTAATTTCTTTTAAATCCATTTCATTTCTGAAAAATATGAAAATTTCAATAAATTAAACAATTTGCAAATGTTACATGATACAAATGCATTTTTACATTGAAATAATACATTTAAAGAACATTACAAAATTAATGCAGATATATATCAGGAAATATTATTCATTTACAATAGCAAATATCTTACTTTTTAAGGTACAGAAGCAATATCATAGTGTATTTCAATATAATTATTAAAGGGTTATTTATTGTAATCTGTACAAGTAATTCTATCTAAGTAAGTCTGACAAATGTTATAACCCATACATACATATGTATGCACATTTAAAAATAATTTATTTGTTACGTTAACAAGATAATATTTATAAACATTGATATTAAAGGAAAGGATAAGAATTTTTTAAAACAATACACTTTTTTTCATGGAGATAATAAATATGCAATGGTTCGTAACTAAATTTCTGGAGATTACTAAAATTAACTAGCTCATAACTCTTTATTGCATCAAAGTGCAACATATAAATGCCAAGGGCATCATCAAATATTGCATTTGCTTTTTCAATAAGAAATAAAATAGAATCTGAACATGTCCCTATTGAATATATAATGCCCACTAATAATTCTCTCATGGTTCCACTTAGAATTAAACACATATTTTTTTCATAAGCGATACCATTAATTGCTATCTTTTGGAGTTTTGTAGTATTGGGTGGAAAAAAACGCACTTCTAAAGCATTGAAAGAAAGAATAATTTTTTCGACCACTATATCATTGCCATAAATATTATTACTACATGTCAAATACATAAATTTCAGCTGATTTTTCATTGTTAGGGACTTTGTTATGTTGATATAATTATTTGCTGTTCGTGCACATTTCTTAAAGTAGCCATGCTTACTTTCATATCGCAACGTCCATAATCTGATTAAAGGACCAAATTGAAAAATGAGGTCTGGATAGTGAGACAAGAAGTGGTGTTTTGGTTTTAAACTATACTCAGGGAATAAAGAATTTCTCATTTCTAAATATTCTTGAATGATAACTCGTAAATAAGCTACTTGCTGGATACATATAGCTGGAGCACATATATATTCAGTTATAGTCTTCAACAATAAATAAAGCTGCCATACATTATCCCCTTTATCTAATATCTTATCATTTATTATTAAGGAAAAAAATCTCAAAAAATACCAGTTTTGAACTGCATGTCCAGTTAAACGGAAATTTTTAGCATTTACAATTGTCGGCTTACTTGCATTGTCTTGACCAATAAATTTCTGCTTTTTAATCCGAAAATTTAAAAAAGAAGCTGTAAACCATTTTTTTGTTTTAATTAAATACTTTATAATTAATGCCATATCTAGCGGTACAATTCCTACAAAAAGATCGTGTGCCAAGCAAGGGGGCAAACCAGGAGTCATTACATGGTAATGTTTCAGTTTATTAAAAACAGAATCAAATTTTATTCCCTGGTGACAAATTTCTGAGTCATTTATCTTTTCAATACATTTTTTATAGGATTCAATACTTCTCAAATTATCAATGAAATAAGGTTTAGAAAGGAATTTGTCTTTTTGTGTGCTACAATAACGACAAAAATATTGGCCCGAAAAGCTTTCTGAAAAACCTCCAATGCAATGAGATCCTAGATTATCCCCTAAAATGCAAGCAAGAATTACTGGTATTCTTTCACCATTGAATAATATGCCTTGCGTCTCTAAGCTCTTGAGCTCTTCAATAAGAATGCTGAAGCATTTTTCTTGTCCAAAGTAATTAAAATCTTTCTCTTTCAACAGCATTATTAAATAGGAACTATTTAATTTAGATCTATAACGAGGATGGATATTTCCAATCGAAAAATATATTCCTATAACTTTTTGTACAGCCTTGGCTGATCCTAGAGGATTCACTAATTCAAAAGAATCTTGGTAAAGGAACAAATAAATAGAATTCTGCTTGCTTAATACTTTATGATTTTTAAAATTTAAACCATCTTTAAAATCTTCCAAAATAATATCGTTATTCAATTTTCTTTTGGTTATTTCTTTTGCAATAACTTTGTCACAAAGTAAAACTTTTAAAGTTTGTGTAACAGGGACATGATAGCCATATGTAGGTTTGTCATCTTTATTATAGCCTAAAAAAAACTGTTGAGGTTCAACGTACTTGAAACATGATTTATATGTGAAAAGACGTTGATGTTTTGTATGTATTTCATGATATTCAGAATCTTTTCTGTGCATCATATATAATTGGTCATTTTGTGTGTACTTACCTAAAATATCATTTAACTTATCCTCTTCCAAATTTATCTTTCTCAATTCTGATGCCAAACAAATCTTTAGGTTTAAATGAGATAGCTCCAACAAATTTGATAAACTATTTGATATTGCAGTTATTGTAGTAGATGGCAACATATATTCCGATTCTAACTTCAAATAAAATTTTATGATAATATCTTTTAAATCAATTATTGAATCACTATTAGATATTTTGATTTCTTTTTTAAAAGATTGTTCTTCTAAATCTTCTGTAATTTCATTAAGTAAAGACGTATTATTTGAAAAAGATACACTGGTGGCATCATTTTTAATACATGATTTCTTATGATATCTAGATAAATGCACATTAAAAGAATTTTTACTTTTAAATGTTTTTGAACAATTTTTATGAACACATTCTACTACAGAGCCAATCTCGTTTAAATGTGATTTGGTATGCCTGATTAGATCTTGAAAGTCTGAACAGATTTTTAAACAAAACTTTTCTTTACACACAAGTGTTATATTATTTTCATAGGATACACGTTTAGGTACTTTTTCATGATGTTGATATAAGTGGTTTTGTAAAGCAAATGCGGTAGACAAAGTTCTTTTGCATTGGTTATATGGGCATTCATATCTAAATTTAGGATTTTCAGCATGACTCATCTGGTGTTTAACATACTGAAAGTTTGAATGTAGCGTTCTATTACAAAGTTTACAATAAAAAGGACCTGGATTAGGCTCGATTCCACTAATTAATAAGAAAATTAAAATAATAATTTTTATTTTACTGACTTTTTTTTTCAAAAATATTCTTAGGACTTGATATGCTAGCTTTGTGTAAAAATGATCCTATATTTAATCTCCATTGCATTAAACTTACGCCCATAGTGTTTGCTAATTGATTTTAATAACCCTAAAAAGAAAATCATAAATTGTTATGAGGAAAATATTCTTTAAATTTGTTCATCTTACTTTGTAAATAAGAAAAAAAAAGACATTTACAATAAATGCTTAAAAAATATATAAATGCTACACTTTCAACGAATAGGAGTTTTATACTGATTACTGAATACTTAATTTTTTAATATTTCCCCCCCTCCGACCCCCACCCTTGCAGATATAACTGTACACTTCTCTTTCGTTACTTAATTATAAACTAACTGCTAACTTTTATTTGTCTGCTATGGAAAGCTCTGCAAATTAATCCGGAAAAAAAAAGAGAAATATTTACAAATGCTTAAAAAATATAAATACTACAGTTTCAACGAATAGGAATTTTTTACTGGATATGGAATACTGAATATTTAAATTTTTAATGTTTTCCCCACCCCCAGATAAAAGTGTGCACTTTTCTTTCATTATTTAATTATAAACTAACTGCTAACTTTTGTTTGTCTGCTATGCAAAGCTGTGCAAATTAATCTTGAAAAAAAAAAAAAAAAAAAAAAAAAAAAAAAAAATGGCACTCGTAGTGTGTATGAAAAGAGTCACTGTGTTATTATAAATTTTCTCTCTCTGCTTCAGAGATGGAAAAGGAGGATCTTGCTACGCAATTTCGAAATAACTTAACCTAGAACCATGATATTGGGTATCAAAATGCTTCATTTAATTTCATATTTACTACGCTTTTAAAAAGTTGTTAATGCACCCCAGACAGACAAAAAAGAGGGGTAGAGGGGTATATTTTGCAGTTTGTAACCCGTTAAAGCAAAAACTTGATGATTCATACAAAAATTCAAGTTCATATTTATTACGAATTTTTAGAATAAACTATTAAACAAAAATACATAATAGGGATTTCATGATTTATTTTATACTCGTAGAAATATAATAAAATAAGCTTAATAATTGTTGAGATTCAAAATTTTAAAATTTTAAATATTCCAGCAAAAATCTTTTTTATTCTAGAGCAATATATTCTACAAAATGTTAAAGGTTTATTTATTTATTTATTTATTTATTCTTAAGGGGTTCCGGGACACCAAATTTTTGTTTTTATTATTTATTGATGAATTGCTGTAATTATTTTTTCTGAAATTGAAGCTTTTTTGACAATGAAGTTGAGCAAAAAAGAATCTTAAAAAAAAAAAATTAAATATAAAAAATATAAAATTTTTGATAACATTAAAATTTGTTAATCTCATAAATTAACGGTTCAATTTACAAACTTTTTTCACCTTTATATACAGAAAGGATTTATCTTCAATTTGTCTTCAGGATTTCTGATTATAATAATAAATTTTTTAAATATTAATTTTAATTTGAAAAAAGTACTTATTTCATGCATAACTTTTGGATTACCAAAAAAGTTATGCTCCTAATTTAAAAATCCCGAAGACAAATTTAAGATAAATCGTTTCTGTATATAAGGATGAAAAAAGTTTGTAAACTGAACCATTAGTTCATAAGATATAACAAATTTTTAATTTATCAAAAATTTTAAAATTTAAACTTTTAAAATTTTATTTAAGATTCTTTCTTGCTCAACTTCATCGTCAAAAAAGCTTCAGTTTCAGAAAAATTAATTACAGCAGTTCATCAATAAATAATAAAAACAAAAATTTGGTGTCCCAGACCCCTTAATAATGAAGTAAGAAATATTCAGCTACTATTTTGTTATTAGTATATTCTGCATTAGACCTTTCCTGTCTGCTGGAATTCTAAAACAATACTGCCTGTATGACAATTTATTATAGTATACTAGTGTGGTAATTTTAACAAATGTCAAGCTCTTGGAATTTGAAATGTTTTATTCTTTGCGCAATAAAAGTACTACTAAAAATACTCGAGAATTCGGAAGAGATATCCGAATTCATCTGAAAATTTCCAAAAAGTTGTCTATTGAATCCTGAAATGATATTAAAATATATAAAGCTTTAATTAACCAGAAGCTTTTAATCATTATAAAACGTAAGTAACCTGTCTTAAGCTTCTGTTGTTTTGCCAAAGCCCTTTAGAGTCCCCTCCCCTTCCTCATGTTCAGTGGCTGGCTGGCTTGCGTTGATTGCTTCGTACTTTGAACTGTCTCTCTTCGGTTCAGCGATTGACCAGGTGGCACCATGATCGGCAGAAACTCATCGTTGGCATTTATTTTCTAATATTGATTCAATGAACGGCAACGAGCTAGCGATGAGTTTGTGCCGATCATGGCGCCACCTGATCAATCGCTGGACTGAAGGTGAGAGTTCGAAGGACGAAGCAAGCAACGCAAGCCAGCCACTGAAGATGAGGAGGGGGGCCTTCCCCGAAAGGCTTTGACAAAATAATAGAAGCTTAAATAAGGTTACTTATTTTTATCTTATACTATTAAGTGAGCAATATTTGTATGTATATTTCACTGATCTCGAAAACGGTAGCTCGGACAGTCACGAGATTTAACACAAAGGTGCATCCCGAAGGGTCATCGTGCACATCGAAGTCAGATTTTCGATTTTTTGATTAGTTTTTTCTTAATTAATTAAAATGTGAAAATCATAACCTTCTAATTTCTGATAAAAAAAAAAAAGCCATTTAAATTTTAACATTTTATCCATAATTTAATTGTTGCCAATTTTTTTTTTCGACAAAATAATAATAATAATTTAAAAAAAAAAAACGTACATTTATTTAAAATGAGGAAAATAAATCAGAAAGATTAGAAAATAAATTAGAAATATCCCTCGCATCGTTACAAATAAGACACCAAATGAAAGGGAAAATTTTTTGTAAATCCGATGCATTAAACAGCTTATCAATCGGATGATTAGTTTTTTCTTAATTAATTAAAATGTGAAAATAAAAACCTTCTAATTTCTGATAAATAAGACATTTAAATTTTAAAATTTTATCCATGATTTAATTGTTGCCATTTTTTTCCGACAAAATAATAATAATTAAAAAAAAAAAAAAAAAAAAAAAAAAAAACGTACACTTATTTAAAATGAGGAAAATAAATCAGAAAGATTAGAAAATAAATTAGAAATATCAGTCGCATCGTTACAAATAAGATAGCAAATGAAAAAGAAATTTTTTTAAATCCGATGCATTAAACAGCTTATCAATCGGACAATTAGATTTTTTAAAATTAACTAAAGTATGAATTTTAGGTGGCAACAGCAGAAGAATGTATGGAAACCGTTAGGAGAAAAAAAATGAAAAATCTGCTTCACATTAAGTCACATGATTTTTAAAAGGGATTAAAAATTGCAGTTTTCAAATTCTTTTAAATTTTCTCTCACGAACACAAAAATATAATATACAGCCCCACAAGACCAACTTGCATTTCAAATTTCATCAATTATTTTGGTTAAAAAACAAAAGTTATTATTATTTTTTTTTTATTATTCAAATTAAGTTTTATTCTATTTTCGAAAAGATTTATGTGATCATAGATATAATATATATAGATCTATCATCCCCATATTATCGTGCAAAGATTTTTGATGCCGAAAAAAAAAAAGCTTTGGAATCAGCCATTAAGTGGTACTGAAGGAAGAAAAAAAAAAAAAAAAGAAGAATGAATTTGAAACTATATCTGGGGCTTTTCATTCACCTTTAGTAAATAAATTATTCATGAATTTTATTTGCTAAAACATTCGTGCATATTCCCGTGTGTATTCACTCGGGGAAAGACTGCCATATTTTGGTAAAATCGCCGTCTTTTCCCGAGTGAAAAGGAATAACTTTTTTGTCCCCAATGATCAATCTATATATTATTACTATATCTATGTATGTGATACGATAGATTAATAATTTGGGTTTAAAAAAAATTTTTAAATAGATTATTTAAACTCTATGAACCATATTTTTTTATTTTATCAGCTTCATTAACAGATCCTGCTGGGCGATTTTTTAAATTTTGGCGTTGAAGTACACCGAATGTTTTTCGACAAGAAGTTTAATATAGCAACAGCCATTTTAATCTTAGTAGCGCATCAAATATATAAAAACACAAATGATTTATTTTTACACAAAATTTACAGAACAAATGCAGTTTTAAAGATAGGAAATTCATTTCAACAAGCACTATTTTAAACCTAAAAAGCATTAAAAATATAAGCAGAATATAAAGGATTCTTATGTATAAACAAAAAAGAGTCTGATAAAATTATTAGCAAAATAGTCTTCCCCTTTTCATACAAAAAAATAAATAAATAAAATAAAATAAAATCCATCGCTAATATGGCAACAAAAATTCAAAAGCCGCCAATGGAGCGACATAATAAATTGTGTAACACGATAATGTTTACCTATTTATTTATTTTTTTATATAATAATCACTATGCTAATTTATCATACAAACAAATGAACCTCTGTGTGTTACTGCACTCTCATGCTGTCGAACAGAAATATTTGAAAAATTCAAATTAATATTTAAATAAATAAATAAAAATGTGTTTAATGGGAAATATATATAACCATAAAAAGATTAGTTGTCTAAAACACGACAGAAATAGCGCTCATAGCATATTGTTACAAGGGATTAATTCTTATTGTTACAATGGATTAAGTCTAAAATGGTGACAAAAATTCAAAAGCCGCCAAAGACAACTATATTAAGGCTGTACTATCAGGTTTACAACCCATGAATTATATATAAACACAAAAAATTAATTGTCTCATGCGACAGACGTAGCCGGTCACAGCATATTGTAATATTTGGCGTGAAATTGCTGTCATTTAATGGTTGATGTGATAAACAAAAAAAAAAAAAAAAAAAAAAAAACATATGAAATAACGTAAAAGCAAATATTATGTTGTCTAAACCCAGTTACGTTTGAGTCCAGTCCGAGTTACATGTGAACAACACGTATAGTGTTGTTCACATGTAACTGGGATTCAAATATAAAAGGGAAACTTCAATTTTTTCGATACTATCTATTTCGAAAGTGTTATGTAATAAGCACCTAAATGGAAGCTCATTGGTAAACTACTGTCGCAGGTAATAGGGACAAGCGCCCGAGTTGCAGTTGATGACCAAATCGCTGCTGTATGCAGCAGGGACAGGAGCGAGCTTTTGAAACAATTTCAGTAATTTATTTTATTTTATTTTTGTAAAGCTATATAGAAACGAGTTTCCTTTAAATTTAGTGGCCAGCGAAGCAGGCAAAGCCTGCTAGTAATGATATTAAATCAGCTATAAACAAATATATAATGTCTATTAAATATTAATTATATAATTAATAGTTTTAAACAATGTTAACATTTAAATATTGCAGGCATTTACTAACAATTTTATTAATTGTAATTTTGAGTTTTCATTTGTAGTGAAATTGATATACAGGTGTTTGACAAAATAATGGAAACACTTTCGCTTTTTTAGGATTTGTCAAATATCTTGAAAAATACTTAACATGTTGTTCTTGAATTTTGGAATAAGAAAAACATGTATTTTCTCATATTTTTTAGCAAAGATTTTGTCACTAAAGCCCTTAGGAGAACAAAAAATCCAATAAAATAAAAAGTATTTGTGATAACCCTGTATGAAACATTGCAAAAACATTCATTCTCTGATGTGGACACCCACTAAGATGTGATATTACAACCCCTCCCCCTTTCTCAAAGATTGGAGGGATGGTTGGCGAACGAACGCGATTTCATAAAAAAACTTCATAACTCAAAAAAAAAAAAAAAATTATAAGATAAAAATTTTTTTATAAACCATGTTTTTAAATTTTCTGTTGAATCATATAAACGCTACTGAAGGCAGCCGGAACCCCAGCAATTGGATAAAAGTATTAAAAAAATTCCTTGCTATCGTTTTTTGAGCTATTTTAAAAGTTTCAAATGGCTATTTAGCAGGGAAGTTAGTTAAAAGTTGATTGCAAGCTTTGTACTGGAAACGCTGCCGAAGGCAGCAGGGTCCCGAAGCAATTGGATAAAAATATTTTTAAAAAGCATTTTTACCGTATTCTGGACTATTCCGAAAGTTTCAAATGTCTATAGCTACTCGGAAAATTAGTTAAATAAATTTTCTGTTGAATCATATGAACGCTGCCGAATGGAGTAGGGACCTGAAACAGTTGACTAAAAGTATTAAAAAAAATGTATTGCCCCCGTGTTCTGAGCTATCCTGAAAGTTTCAAATATCTAGCTAGTCGGGAAGTTAGTGAAAAATCGATTGCAAGCTTTGTACTGGTAACGCTGCCGAAGGCAGCAGGAAACCGAAACAGTTGGCTAAAAGTATTTAAAAAAATGTTTTTTCACCGTGTTCTGAACTATTGTGAAAGTTTCAAAAGTCTAGCTAGTCAGGAAGTTAGTTAAATAAAATTTCTGTTGAATCATATAAATGCTGCCGAAGGTAGTAGGGACCTGAAGCAGTTGACTAAAAGTTTTTAAAAAAGTATTGTCACCGTGTTATGAGCTAGCCTGAAAGTTTCAAATGTCTAGCAAGTCGGAAAGTTAGTGAAAAATCGATTGCAAGCTTTGTACTGATAACGCTGCCGAAAGCAGCAGGAACCCGAGGCAGTTGGTTAAGAATACTTAAAAATTGCATTTTCGCCGTGTTCTGAACTATTCTGAAAGTTTCAAATGTCTAGCTAGTCGGGAAGTTAGTTAAATAAAGGTTCTGTCGAATTATATAAGCGCTGCCGAAGGCAGCGGGACCTGAAATAGTTGACTGAAATTATTAGAAAAATGTATTGTCACCGTGTTGTGAGCTGTCCTGAAAGTTTCAAATATCTAGCTAGTCGGAAAGTTAGTGAAAAATCGATTGCATGCTTTGTACTGATAACGCTGCCGAAGGCAGCAGGAACCCGAAATAGTTGGCTAAAGGTATTAAGAAAATGCATTTTGACCGTGTTCTGAACTATTCTGAAAGTTTCAAATGTCTAGCTAGTCGGGAAGGTAGTTAAATAAATTTTTTGTCGAATCATATAAGCACTGCCGAAGGCAGCGGGACTTGAAATAGTTGACTAAAATTATTAGAAAAATGTATTGTCACCGTGTTGTGAGCTGTCCTGAAAATTTCAAATATCTAGCTAGTCGGGAAGTTAGTTAAAAATCGATTGCAAGATTTGTCCCTGACAAACCCACAAACAAACAAGAATCGAAGTTAATAAAAACATGGTAAAAAAAAAAGATAAGAAAGAAAGAAGAGAAAAAAAAACCTGTTCTGTAAAATTTTTGCTTTAAAATATAATTATCACAAAATCTTAAAACCTATTTCTGGAATTTAAAAAAAATGGCGCCCAAGGGAGGAGAGGGGGTGCCAAATGGGATTTCGCATAACCCTTCATATCTCAAACAAAAAATCATATCCCTAATATTTTTATTTAAAGTATAGTAAATAGAATAACCAAAAAACAATATCTGGAATTTTAGAAATTCGATTCCCAAATGAAGGGACGTGATTTCACACAACCCTTCATCAGTAAACATAAAAAAAACCTATATCTACCCAGTGACATTATAATATAAGATTTGAGGCACCCAGGCCGATACTTTGAAAAATTGAAAAGGCCCCACGATTTTACCAACCGTACCTCATCTTACAGATTATTTGAATCCATGTCATTTTTATAAATAATCATTGTGCTCTGTCAAGTTGTTTATTTATTGAGTTATTTTGGGATTTTCAGATTTTTTAATTACATCATAAGAATCGAAAGAGAGGAGGGGTTGCTCTTCTTGTCAAAAAAGAAAAAAAAAAAAAAAAGAACATATTTAAAGAAAAATTTTCCGCTTACTAGTATTCTGTGAAGAAAAATTGTGGTCTCTATTTTGAAAAAATTGAGTTCATGTTATGTGGATCCAGTCGGGGCTCCTGAGCACCTGTGACATCATATGATAGATCATTCGAATGCGCAAAACATTTGAAATCAATATGTTCAGAAAAGTTTTTTTTCCTTTCGAGATATTTTGGTATATCCAGACTTATGAAACTGCCTGTACATATATTTAATCAGCTATATTGTAACTTTTGGATTGATCATATTCTATTGTTCATTTTGGTAATTTTCTATAAATTTTCATATCTGTAATTTTTCAGTATATACATAAACATAGACATTAAGTAATTTAAATCATCTATTCAAGTTTTATTTAATTAGATAGCAAGTACATATCTTTCAACTAAATCTTATTAATGTTTTCAAATAAATTTTGTCATTTTCAATTTAACATTACAAATTATATAACTTTTTGTCTAATTATTTGTGAATCTTTTTAGAACAGAAAATCTGTAACATTATAATCCCCCCCCCCCCCCAGACACACACACTTACACAAACACCCTTCAAAATAATTCACCTACCCTCACCCAATGAAAACAAACTAAATTCAACAGTACATGATCTGAAAGATTTATATTTTCCAGCTATTAGACTTTATCTTAAACAAGCAGGTTTTCTAAAGTTTCCACCGCCACTTTAGAATGTAAAAAAAGAGGGGGAAAAGCTAAAAAACCCATAGAAATAGCATAGGTAGAAAAGCAAAAAAACTCACAATGTCAAGTGTGTTTAAAAAAAAAAAAAAAAAAAAAAAAAAACACGCTCACACCGGAAGTAATAAGAGGACAAAATTGACTAGAAAAAGACATCGAAGAGCGGGAATCGGGCGGGCTGGGGCATGGGTCCTATCGTCCAGGATTAATACGTCGCCAGGATTTACACGTGCTGCTTTTTCAAGTAACTTAAAATTTTAAAATATTAAATAAGAGAAGTACGTAGAAGAGGAATTTCTTTCATTTAATAAATGAAATTTATTAATGAAGGTAATCATTTCTCATAAAAAAAAAAAAAAAATAAATAAATAAAATAAATAAATAAATAAAGACATTGGTAATAATTGTTTATGTCTGAAAAAAGAAACAGAAATGTCGCACCGGGTACCCACTGCGCAGGCTATTGTGCGCTACACGCCCGCCTGTATGTTCAACAATCTTAAGGAATCACTATGTTATCAAAAGGAAAAAATATAAAAAATTCTTCTCGCATCAGTCGAGTAATCGGTCCGGTCCCCACTCCATGCAGTAGCGTATACCTCCGCGCGCGGCGCGCTTATTCCTTCGTCCACCATTACCGCCCCTCTTAGTCTTAATAACTCTATACTTTCGAAAATATCCCCAATCGATTTATCGAGCCTTAAAACTTGATAATACTTATTTTTAACGGTCGAACTCTTATTTCCACTATTACTGTGCCCCTTCGCGCCCCATCCCATCTATCCTAATAATTTTACAAATTCGAAAATATCCGCAATCGATTTGTAGGTATCAAAAACCCCTATGCACCAATTTTGAACGATCTAACTTTATTTTAAATTTTTTTTGCTCTTCCGTCCCCCTTCCCGCCCCTCCTAATTATTTTACAATTTTGAAAATATCCGCAATCGATTTGTGGGCATCGAAAACCTATTTGTACCAATTTTAAACGGTCTAACTGTATTTCTATTTGTTTTTGCCCCTATTTGTTTTGTCCTTACCGCCCCACCGCCAAAAATGGAGGCTGAATTTCTAAAATTCCAGAAATTGATTTTTAGATGTTTGTATTAGCTATATTTTAGAGCAAAATTTTCATGTATATCAGTTTTTTTGTTTGAGATGTATAGGATTATGTGAAATCAAGTTTTGCGCATGTGAAATCCCGTTTTGCCCCCTTTCCTCCCCATTGGAGACCAATTGTCTAAAATTCCAGAAATTGGTTCTCAGATATTTGCGTTCGCTATATTTTAAAACAAAAAATTTACGGAATCTGTTTTTTTTTTTTTTTTTTTTTTTTTTTTTTTTGAGGTATGAAGTATTTTGTGAAATCACGTCCCCCCCCCCAGCCCGACCTTGAAGGGAGAACTTTGTAAAATCGCTTCTTAGTGGATGTCTACGTCATAAAAGGAACATTGTCACAAAATTCCATGCTTCTAGGTCCTGGGATTTGGGCTAGGCGATGATGAATCACTTACTCAGGACAAACGATTTTATATATAGATACTCAATTAAAATTACATTGCACAAATTACTGTTATATTATTTAGAGTTTTTTTTTTTTTTTTTTTTTTCTTCAGAGAATTAACAGGAATATTAACAAAAATATTTCCAGTTATACTTAACAGAAAAATTTGCAATTTTATATGCTTAATTATTAACACAATTTCACTGTAATATATAATAACACAGTAAATGTATTAAAATTTCCTTTTAAAAACCACTTTTAGGAAGTAAATATACAATGGAAGACAAATAATTTTCGCATGTGAATCTTTACGCGTTATGTATCAATATTTACGTAAGTGTAAAAACTCATGTTTAGGGTCATGCTGCTTTAAATTACTTAGGAGATTGAGAATGCCATCCAATATCTGTACCCAGAAGATTAAATTCATAACATAACAATAAAAAATACAAATCTAACCTGCTCAGACTTATAAATATGGTAACTTACAGGTTTCTCCTCTGCCAATACACTGTTAAAAATTTCAACAGAAAACTGTGTAATCTATTATCTCAAGTCTTGCGTAAATTACAGAGAAAAATAAACGGAGATGTTAAAAAAACTTATTTTATACATTCACATTTTTTATAACTAATGTTAATTTAATTATTGATTATTGAGAATATATTTCGGACTTGGAATGCTTTTTCTAAAGAAGAGACAGTCAAAAGACTTTTGTATTTACATGTGAAAGTTAATTTCTGCTGCCTTTACGTAATTCCTATAATTTTGCCCTCCGCTGTAAATACCTACATGAAGCTTTACATAACCGAAATGCGTAACTAGATACTACACACTAGAATCTAGGTATATTTAAATTGAATAACTCTGTAAATAAATTTCAGAATTTAAATATAAAAAAAAAATAACCGCTAATATAACTAACATAAATAATTATTGTTTTTGTTGATTATTAAAATAGTATAAAAGATTATACAAAATGTAACTTACCTAATTAGGAATTCCAAATGAAAACTTTTCCGGACGTTTCTGCGCAAGTGCTAACTCGACGAGTCCAGTGCAAAAATAGGGGTGATAATCTTAGCGGCTGGGAGAAAGAGGGACTTTTAAAATTAAATTGCATTTGATTTTGTTTTGTCAAAGTTAAAGGTCTTTGCTATGATTTATTTCATGTACGTTTCAGTTAGGTGCTGTGTTTAATAATGTTATATTTCTTATTAAGATTAAATGATTCCTTTATTTATTTTAAAGAGGAATGAAAATTCAAAATATATATTTAAACACATTAAAATAAAAACAGTGATAACTTTATGATTTTAATAGTTTATTAAATACAGTATATTTCTGAATCATATAATAAATCTGAAATAATTTATATAGTAAAAATATTGTGATTATACTAATTCTCTTTAAAAATAATTAAATAAATAAATAAATATGTTCACAAATTTGACATCAAATTATACAAATAATTTTATGAAAGACTTTTCTCAGAAAATAAAAATATTAGTAATTAATTCCATAAAAAAAAAAAAAAAAAAAAAAAAAAAAAAAGATTACTTCGTACTATTTAAATTCGGCGCTTTGTTTATTTGCACTGAATGGTAAATGCACTGTCAATGATTATTACAGCATTTTCGGACAAATTGGGTTGGTTGGTTGTAGGGTTTAAAGCGGACTAACTACGCTAGTGTCCTAGGCCTGACGGAGAGTGCCTTCCATGGAGGTCTTCCTAAGGGATCCTATCCCGTATTCACGCAAACGGAGAAAACCACAGAAAATTCCGAACGGCTAGACGAGCGCGACTTGGGATCGAACCCTGCACCTCACGTCTACCAGCTTTGAGCGTAGAGCCACTCTGCCTCGGGTAAATTGGGAATTGATTTTTCTGTTTCCCATTTTTTATAAATATGCGCATTCAACTGTGAAAATCACCAGTCGTCGTTTTAGATTTGTAAATTAAATTTGTGTTCGACAAAAATCCCATCTCCTCGCCTGCAGAAAGAGCAATTATGCGCCTTAAAGCATTTTCTGTTTCAAAAATACCGCCCGTTTCACTAGACTGCCAGTATTTCTTGAAAGTTAAATTTTAATCAACCTATGTTTCATCAATATATACGACTAGCTGACCCGTCCAGCTTCGCACTGATGAACAAATTTTAGTTAAAGATGGATTGATATGTAAAAAATCAAGAAATATATCAGTTTATATGTTATAGTCAGGCAATATTATTAACTGGAAAGTCAAAATATAATTTTACAATTATTTTTTTTAATTAGTTGTTAAATGTTGGCAATTTTTACTTAATGCTATTTATTTATTTATTTATTTATTTCATAAAAAGAAACATTTCTTTACTCATGAATAAAAAATATTGAAAAATAAACCTATGACATGAAAATGTTTTTGATAAAATTGACGTCATAATAGCTTTAATTATTATTTATTTGTTCATTTCGCAAATATATTTAATTATTTCCATAATTGATTATTATTTTAATAATGTATATTAAAGGAGAAATCAATAATATGAAACAATATTCGTACAATATATACTATTACAGAATCTGGTGTGAAACAACCACACGACTTCCATTACCCACTATTACACGTAATATATACAATTTTTTGGAGATATTACTTGCATTTTTTGAGATTTTCGAGTAAGAGAAACTTGATACACGTATAAAGACACATACAACAGAGTTTGCATAGCGAGTTAAAAAATAAGGGGAAAAAAATAGATAGTTATTTTTTTAAACACGAATTTCCGAGATCTAAAACTGAACTACCTAATCAGGATGACCGTTAATATCCCTGTAATAAGCACGTAATCCTTGAGAAAGGTTATCTAAATTGGATTAAAGAAAAAATTTTCAAGAATACGTTAGAGCCGTTTTTGAGATACCAACTTTTACCAAAACTTAGCATACTCAATTATTGACCTAAAAACAATAATTACATACAAAAGGATATTTAATTGGAAGTTAACATGGCGAGTTTGAAAAAAATCCGTACAGGCGTTTTTAAAGGAACGCACTTGCGAAGTCTGAAATTGAGCTGTTTATAGAGGACGCCTATCAATTTTCCTGAACTAAGCAACTTTTCAATCGAAAGGGCATCTAATATATTATTTATACAGCAACTTTGAAGAAAATCATTAGAGGTGTTTTTAAATATGGGCTTACGGTCCCAATTCTGGATTTCGATGACCCAATTCCGGTTTTTCAATTTTCACGAAAATTTGGAAAATTTATCTGTACACCAAACCTGAATCACTTGTGAAGTTTAGTAGTTCTATTTTTATTAGTTTTGGAGATATGGCAGCCAGAAGATTACACACACACGTGCACATATACACACACACTGACCAATTGCCAAAACCTATACAATACTTCCACTACCTACGGTAGTAGGGTAATTGAAGTAAACACATACATCTCGTATTTACTACGATAATATACAGATTTTCGTATTACGTTTTCGATCGCCAAATACAAAAATCGCCAATGACGATGGATATCAAATCTATGCTTTGTTTTCAATTAAAATATTGAAACTTTTAATTAAAAATTTATTTTACCAAAATTTAATTTAGCTTCTAGCACTTAGAGAGAGACAGTGTAACTTTTGATTATTGAAAGAAAAAAAAAAAAAAAAAGCAATCGGCTTTTTAGTTCTAGCGATCGTTCTCTACATATGCATATAAACCTTTCTTCTTTTTATATTAGTATAGCTATAGAGCATAGGTATATTAAATAGGTTTCCAATCAACATAATGTAACTCAAATAATTAAATGCTATTTACATTTCAGTAATGGCTGTATGCGCTATGTATATTGAGCTACTTGCCATAACTGTTAGTTGCTAAAAATAGTCGCCAAATAAATTTAAACATCTCAATACGCAAGCGAAGTGTGACATCACTGACCGCCCGTGGATGCAAGAAAAAGATTTTCCATGTTAATCGCTCATTGGATTTTTTTTTTTTTTTTTTTTTAATTTATTTATTTATTAAAATTCTAGAAGAATTATTTCCCGATTTTAATCCTCATATTTGGGTATAGATATGTATTAGTTATTGTATGCATGCATTAGATTGAGTTATTTTGCTGTCAAATTGACAAAATTTTAATTTTAAATTTCAAAACTGTCACCCTTGGCGTTTTTTGTATTTGGCGATCAAAAAGTAATACGAAAATATACATGCCAGATGTATATTTTCGTAATATGTATTGTACGAAATATTGTTTCACATTATTCGTTACACTCTTAATGTAAGTTTTTAAAATAACCATGATTTTTGAAAGGAATTAAATTATATTCGCCAGATAATTTGGCGATATTTTTTTTTTCTGCCAAGGATGACGGATATCAAATCTATTCCGCTGCAACATATTAGTATATTATATCAGATACTTTATTTAGACATTTGAAAACAAATTTGACTTCAAATTATGATAGAATATTTATCCTTTCCCTTTTAATTAGTTTATTAGTTGGATGTTTATTGTGTAAATATCATCCTTTGAAATGAAATGTTTATGTTTTCAATCGAATATGGAAATTTGCCATTTTTTTTTCTAGAGTTTTGAAATTTAAAATTCCAATTTTATCAATTTTACAACAAAAACAATTTAATCTAACGGATGCACATGATAACTAATACATATCTAATATCCAAATATGGGGATTAAAATGGAGAAATAATTTTCCTCGATCTTTATTATTTTTTTACAAAAAATCCAGTTCACTTTTTATATTATTGTTCGCGTGAAAATATATTTTATTATATGTCTAAAAATAAATTAATTCGTAAATCTTTTTGGCAACAATTATAAATTAAAATAAATAATATTATAAAATAGAATTTCTTATTTTATTTTATTTTATTTATTTATTTATTTTTAAATTCCAATTTCGTTTACACACATCAGTTTAAACCACGGAGTAATAAAGACTCCGTGGTTTAAACATTGATGCTTAGATCATTATATTATATCATATCATATCAAATTAAATTATTAGAAAAATAAACACTTTTAATTCTATAATGACGTCAGATTTAACGTGTAAGTTTAACAATTAAAAAAGCTTTATGTGAATTTCAATTTAATGCACGTGCAAATATATTTCTTTTCTTTTCACGTCAAGATATTTTAAAAACGAAATGAATATGTAAATGTTTCTTTTATGTTGGCAGCAGCTAATTTTTTTAATATTTCATTATTTCCATTTCTATTACGGCTTCTATGGGGATTTTAATTAAAATGCTCAGATTTTAAACTAAAATTTATTTTATCAAAATTAAATATAGCCTATAACAATATGGCATACTGTAGCTTTCGGTCAGTGAAAGAAGTTTTTAAATCGGTTCAGTAGTTTCAGAGATTACCCTCCACAAACAAACAATTTTTTGCGCTTTATATAATGACTAGCTGACCCGTCCGGCTTCGCACTGATGAACAAATTTTAGTTAAAGATGGATTGATATGTAAAAAATCAAGAAATATATCAGTTTATATGTTATAGTCAGGCAATATTATTAACTGGAAAGTCAAAATATAATTTTACAATTATTTTTTTTAATTAGTTGTTAAATGTTGGCAATTTTTACTTAATGCTATTTATTTATTTATTTATTTATTTCATAAAAAGAAATATTTCTTTACTCATGAATAAAAAATATTGAAAAATAAACCTATGACATGAAAACGTTTTTGATAAAATTGACGTCATAATAGCTTTAATTATTATTTATTTTTTCATTTCGCAAATATATTTAATTTTTTCCATAATTGATTATTATTTTAATAATGTATATTAAAGGAGAAATCAATAATATGAAACAATATTCGTACAATATGTACTATTACAGAATCTGGTGTGAAACAATCACACGACTTCCATTACCCACTATTACACGTAATATATACAATTTTTTGGAGATATTACTTGCATTTTTTGAGATTTTCGAGTAAGAGAAACTTGATACACGTATAAAGACACATACAACAGAGTTTGCATAGCGAGTTAAAAAATAAGGGGAAAAAAAAATAGATAGTTATTTTTTTAAACACGAATTTCCGAGATCTAAAACTGAACTACCTAATCAGGATGACCGTTAATATTCCTGTAATAAGCACGTAATACTTGAGAAAGGTTATCTAAATTGGATTAAAGAAAAAATTTTCAAGAATACGTTAGAGCCGTTTTTGAGACACCAACTTTTACCAAAACTTAGCATACTCAATTGTTGACCTAAAAACAATAATTACATACAAAAGGATATTTAATTGGAAGTTAACATGGCGAGTTTGAAAAAAATCCGTACAGGCGTTTTTAAAGGAACGCACTTGCGAAGTCTGAAATTGAGCTGTTTATAGAGGACGCCTATCAATTTTCCTGAACTAAGCAACTTTTCAATCGAAAGGGTATCTAATATATTATTTATACAGCAACTTTGAAGAAAATCATTAGAGGTGTTTTTGAATATGGGCTTACGGTCCCATTTCTGGTTTTCGATGACCCAATTCCGGTTTTTCAATTTTCACGAAAATTTGGAAATTTATCTGTACACCAGACCTGAATCACTTGTGAAGTTTAGTAGTTCTATTTTTATTACTTTTGGAGATATGACAGCCAGAGGATTACACACACACGTGCACATATACACACACACTGATCAATTGCCAAAACCTATACAATACTTCCACTACCTACGGTAGTAGGGTAATTGAAGTAAACACATACATCTCGTATTTACTACTATAATATACAGATTTTCGTATTACGTTTTCGATCGCCAAATACAAAAATCGCCAATGACGATAGATATCAAATCTATGCTTTGTTTTCAATTAAAATATTGAAACTTTTAATTAAAAATTTATTGTACCAAAATTTATTATTGCTTCTAGCACTTAGAGAGAGACAGTGTAACTTTTGATTATTGAAAGAAAAAAAAAAAAAAAAAGCAATCAGCTTTTTAGTTCTAGCGATCGTTCTCTACATATGCATATAAACCTTTCTTCTTTTTATATTAGTATAGCTATAGAGCATAGGTATATTAAATAGGTTTCCAATCAACATAATGTAACTCAAATAATTAAATGCTATTTACATTTCAGTAATGGCTGTATGCGCTATGTATATTGAGCTACTTGCCATAACTGTTAGTTGCTAAAAATAGTCGCCAAATAAATTTAAACATCTCAATACGCAAGCGAAGTGTGACATCACTGACCGCCCATGGATGCAAGAAAAAGATTTTCCATGTTAATCGCTCATTGGATTTTTTTTTTTTTTTTATTATTAAAATTCTAGAAGAATTATTTCCCGATTTTAATCCTCCTATTTGGGTATAGATATGTATTAGTTATTGTATGCATGCGTTAGATTGAGTTATTTTGCTGTCAAATTGACAAAATTTTAATTTTAAATTTCAAAACTGTCACCCTTGGCGTTTTTTGTATTTGGCGATCAAAAAGTAATACGAAAATATACATGCCAGATGTATATTTTCGTAATATGTATTGTACGAAATATTGTTTCATATTATTCGTTACACTCTTAATGTAAGTTTTTAAAATAACCATGATTTTTGAAAGGAATTAAATTATATTCGCCAGATAATTTGGCGATATTTTTTTTTTTCTGCCAAGGATGACGGATATCAAATCTATTCCTCTGCAACATATTAGTATATTATATCAGATACTTTATTTAGACATTTGAAAACAAATTTGACTTCAAATTATGATAGAATATTTATCCTTTCCCTTTTAATTAGTTTATTAGTTGGATGTTTATTGTGTAAATATCATCCTTTGAAATGAAATGTTTATGTTTTCAATCGAATATGGAAATTTGCCATTTTTTTTTTCTAGAGTTTTGAAATTTAAAATTCCAATTTTTACAATTTTACAACAAAAACAATTTAATCTAACGGATGCACATGATAACTAATACATATCTATATCCAAATATGGGGATTAAAATGGGGAAATAATTTTCCTCGATCTTTATTATTTTTTTACAAAAAATCCAGTTTACTTTTTATATTATTGTTCGCGTGAAAATATATTTTATTATATGTCTAAAAATAAATTAATTCGTAAATATTTTTGGCAACAATTATAAATTAAAATAAATAATATTATAAAATAGAATTTCTTATTTTATTTTATTTTATTTTATTTATTTATTTTTAAATTCCAATTTCGTTTACACACATCAGTTTAAACCACGGAGTAATAAAGACTCCGTGGTTTAAACATTGATGCTTAGATCATTATATTATATCATATCATATCAAATTAAATTATTAGAAAAATAAACACTTTTAATTCTATAATGACGTCAGATTTAACGTGTAAGTTTAACAATTAAAAAAGCTTTATATGAATTTCAATTTAATGCACGTGCAAATATATTTCTTTTCTTTTCACGTCAAGATATTTTAAAAACGAAATGAATATGTAAATGTTTCTTTTATGTTGGCAGCAGCTAATTTTTTTAATATTTCATTATTTCCATTTCTATTACGGCTTCTATGGAGATTTTATTTAAAATGCTCAGATTTTAAACTAAAATTTATTTTATCAAAATTAAATATAGCCTATAACAATATGGCATACTGTAGCTTTCGGTCAGTGAAAGAAGTTTTTAAATCGGTTCAGTAGTTTCAGAGATTACCCTCCACAAACAAACAATTTTTTGCGCTTTATATAATGATATAGATATAGATGGGTCTCTCTTCCTCTTGAAACTTTTTTATTTTTCTTAGATATTATATTCTCTTTAAAACAATATCTTCTCGCTAAATTAAAAAATTTCTTTTATTTTGGCATTTTTTCCATTTGAGACCGATTTTCCGTAAAATTTGCATCAGTCATTCCCTTCCCCGTGGAAAATTAATTTTGTTTTCAACACTGGTAGAAATTTGGATAAAATTGAAACTTTTTACTTTCTCTTACCATAAGTTAGAGAAAGTATTGTTTTTGGGTCAAATTTTCGAACGCGAGATTTTGTTATATTTACACGTTTTGAGGTCCCCTGTATACGAAAATCATGTTTTTAGCAAATGGTCTGTGTGTATGTCTGTGTGTCTGTGGGTGTGTCTGTCTGTTATCAGCATATCTCAAGAACAAATAGTAGCAGACATTCCAAACTTGGTATTCTAAATGTGTATCATATATAGATGCTACAGTAAGCTTTTCGTTAAGATCAAGCAAATGGTTCGTGTACAGGGACAATCAAGAGAATTCTAATACATTACGTCTATGGGGGAAATTGCATGTAAGTAGAGTTTAACGTCTATAGACTGCACTAAACCAAATGAAACGAATATATATATATATTGTAATAGAGATAGGAAACTGGGAAAAAAAAAATTGTGTATGTAGGAGCCTCGCCTCCCCCTGGGGGGGGGAAGTCCCCCCTCGAGGGGAGTAAATTTTCATGATGGGTATCTTTCAAAAGAGCTCGCCAATACCTTTAAACGAATGGTTGAACCATCGATCTGCGATAATTTAAAACAAAGTTATCGATTTTTTTTAACTTTTAACGAAAAACAAACTTAGAAAAAAAATCGAATTTTTTGAAGTGAAAACTTCTTTAGGGGCGTTGAGCACTTTTGGGTGAACAAAAATCATTGAACTCCCGTCATCGTCAGCTAACGCTTTTCATTTGAAGTGAAAACTTTTAGGTGAACAAAAATCATTGAATTCGCGTCATCGTCAGCAATCGCTTTCCATCCTTGTATGATACAAATAATGTATCATACAATTAACTTGCTAATGTGAAGTGTTAATAATTATATACTGTACATTGTTTTAAAATCTGGTGCGGCTCTACACGACTTCTCTCATCTCCGGGCACTGTCTCTATTGCAGTTAGACCTCACAAAACCGTGAGAAAGCCCAAAGCTGCCATTTTTCTCACGTTTTTACAATCTAGTGCGGCTCTACACGGCTTCTCTCATCTCCGGACATTATCTCTTAAAGATTGCAACCGGAAACGTTGCAGTTAGACATCACAAAACCGTGATAAAGGCCAAAGCCGTCATTTTCTCAAGTTTTTTAAAATCTGGTGCGGCTCTACACGACTTCTCTCATCTCCGGACACTGTCTCTATTGCAGTTAGACCTCTCAAAACATTGAGAAAGGACAAAGCCGCCATTTTTCTCACGTTTTTAAAATCGGGTGCGCCTCTACACGACTTCACTCCTTTCCGGACACTGTCTCTTAAAGATAGCAGCCGGAAACGTTGCAGTTAGACTTGACAGAACCATGAGAAAGACCAAAGCCGCCAATTCTTTCACGTTTTTAAAATCTGGTGCGGCTCTACACGACTTCTCTCATCCCCGGACACTGTCTTTTAAAGATAGCAGCCGGAAACGTTCCAGTTAGACACCACAAAACCGTGATAAAGGCCAAAGCCGTCATTTTTCTCACGTTTTTACAATCTGGTGCGGGTCTACACGACTTCTCTCATATCCGTACACTGCCTCTATTGCAGTTAGCGCATTAAATAAAATTGTAATATAATTTTTGTAGTAGTAGTTTATATTAATGAATAAAAAAACACTTCATTTAAAAGTATTTCCTACACAATGAAAAATTTCCTGACGATTCAAGAAATACACACGTAATTGTTCACGTTTTCACTTCTGTCGGCACACCCAAAGTGCAACTGTTTTTTTTTTTTTTTTTTTTTTTTTTTTTAATATTGAAAATAAAATGGACTTTTTTTTATATTTAGTGTTATACTACTTCTCTAATATGGAAATCGTCTGCATTATAATAAAAGATATTTTTTTTAAATAATAATTTAAAAAAATTATTTTTTAAAAACAGAATTATTTTTTAATAACCGAATTTAATTTTATATAAATCTAGGTGCATTAATGAAACGGGGGTTGAGGGGGCGGTAGCCCCCCTCACACAGAATTAATTATCATATAAAACTCTTCCCAAGCCTAATTTGACTTGTTTAACAAAGGTTTACATAACATCGTTATCTTACCTCTTAATCTCCAACCTGTATTTATAGTATTAAATTTCAGGGTAAGAGAAACTCGTGTGAGTGACACACCAGATTATTTTCTTTTATATAAAAGTCTTACACTGCCCATCTAATACCATCACGATCGAATGTCTCGAGTTCAGTTTTACAAAGTATGTCTCTTTTCAACTTTTTCCTTGGTGAGCTAAAGTACAAATTCATCAATTTGTTCAGGTGATTCTCGACGAATTTTTTAATCGTGCTCAAACAGACACCTGCAATTTTACTCGCACGCTTTGTTGGATGTGAAACAAGATTTAAAACTTCATTTTCAGCTTCTTGGTCACAAAACTTAATTACATTATGAATAATAGTCTTGAAATCACTACGAAATGGTTTTGTACGCTTCGTATTAGCCTTCTTAAACCTGAAATTATGGGAAACAAAACGCGCGCCGAAAGGGAAAATAAGAGCGTTAAATGAACGCAAATTGACAACACATTTTTTCCTCCCATCCTGTCGGAGAATTTAACAACTCACAACAATCTTTTAATGTAATGAGTAGATACGAAGATAAACATCCCGCTGAAACAATCCAATTTTCCCTATCCTTTCCCATTCCGCCCCCCCCCCTCTTTTTTTTTTTGCATAATAGTACATTGCAATGAAACAAATTATTCAGTATATTTCTGCCTTCAAAACTTCTAGTTAAATAATTATATATGTATAAATAGGTATTTATTTTAATATAAAAATAATTTTAAGTTTATGTATATATATAGTTTTTTATTTAATGTATCTATCAAAATCCCTACACGGAAAACATTGTTTAGAAAAAGGGACTATCTGTAAATTAACAACTGAGTTTCTTGGTTCAATGCTTTTAACAGAGAACTCATGTAAATTTACGGAGAGTCTCAATACTTTTTCTGTACTTTTACAGAAATTTTTGACAGCAAACTGAGTTTCTTGATTCACTGCTCTTAACAGAGAACTCGTGTAAATTTACGGAGAGTCTTAATACTTTTTCTGTACTTTTACAGAAATTTTTGACAGCAAACTGAGTTTCTTGATTCACTGCTCTTAACAGTGAACTTATGTACATTTACGGAGAGTCTCAGTACTTTTTCTGTACTTTTACAGAAATTTTTAACAGCAAACTGAGTTTCATGATTCACTGCTCTTAACAGAGGACTCATGTAAATTTACGGAGAGTCTTAATACTTTTTCTGTACTTTTACAGAAATTTTTGACAGCAAACTGAGTTTCTTGATTCACTGCTCTTAACAGTGAACTTATGTACATTTACGGAGAGTCTCAGTACTTTTTCTGTACTTTTACAGAAATTTTTAACAGTGTATAAGTTTACACCGTGCACATAAAAGTAATGCCTGCTGTTTATCATACAGTATTGAAAATGTATAGCACAAATACATTATTCTTTATGGATTTTATTGATATTGAGTCATAATGTCATATATAGAGAGAGAGAGATTCTGTGAAGATTGATTGTAAGCGACTACTTTAGCTATCTCCATCCCTGCTGTCTGTTTAACTGAAGAAGTGCAGAGATTAAATTAAAATCAGCAAATCAATTTTTTTGAAGCTCTGAAAAGGGTATGAGAGACTAGGACAACTCTCTATATTTGTTATGAAAGTCGATGACTTCAATGTTAAATTAAATGTAAGATAATAAATGGTTTAATGTTATCGTTCATTTGCAGATGATAAAACTGCGGTCAAACTGCCTTGAACTATGTAGCAGCAAACTTCAATGTATTCATCACCACTGCACTCGAAATATGATCCACTTAAAATGAACTGAAGCTCCAGTACATTTTTAACATGTTGTTTATACACTGGCGAATCAATTTGCATTCATACTTGTAAACTTACTTATAAAATCCACTTTAATGAGAAGAAAATCTTGCAATGTCCGATTTTCACTAACGAAAGGGGAAAAAGCTCATTTCATTTTGATATAGAATAGCTTTAATCATATAAATAATAAATCTAATTTTATCAGAATTGTTAATATTTTACGTATTCATACTCATACATAAGCTACCTATTTTCTAATACACTTACTCAAATCTAATTATCTTCTAAATTTACTAATACCCACAATTTTCGCAACAATAGCAGAGTAGTTCAGTGCTCAACTAGCCTTTTGGAGTTTACCATGTTTTCTCAGAAACTCGTATAACTACGGCTAGGACTCCTTAAAAGGACTCCCACGGAGGGCATTCCACCTAGAGGCCTAGAACCCTATCAGAGTCAATCGGCTTTAAACCCTAGCACCAAACAACCCCAAAATTTCTTTTTAAACTCGCAGCGAATATCTGTCCTTCGCAGAGTACTTCTATAAATCAGATTAAGACTTGAAAACAACTTGATTTCTTCGCAATTCCCATCTTACAAATTTCTTATGAAATATTTGTGAAGCATCATAATTCTTCAAAAATAAATCAGACCATTTTTTGACCTATTTTTTTAAAAGTAAATGTATATTTTGGAAAAGAACGGCAATAATGTTTTTTTTTTTTTTTTTTTTTTTTTTTTCAGAGGATATGCATTTTTTTATGAAAGAAAACTTGGGTAAGTGCTCCAGTCATTTGCATGCTTCAGTAATTGACATCTATCCCGAAATAATTAATGAATAAGAAAAATAATAAAACCATATATTTTACATATAAGAATTTTAACGTTTTATGTCAAACACTGGAGCACAGGGTTCTAATAACTGGTAAAATGAATAACTAGCAGTATCAAATACTGGAACATAGGGTGTCAATTACTAATAAAAGGAAAAGTTTCAGTGTGAATTACTGGAACACTGAGTGGGTGTCAAATAAAAATTCATAAAAAAAAAAAAGTTATCAAATGTATGTATTTTAACATATACGTGGTTCTGAATGTCTTTCATGCCATATGTATTAACTTAAGATTTCTAAAAATATTTTCTGATGACTAGAACATTAAAAACATCAGAGATTGCTCTAAAAGTGTCTATCACTAGTGCACTTATCCTACGTGTTGGAATAAAATAAGCGCAAAAGTATCGCAAGTAACTATAACATATGCAAATGTTCAGCAAATTTAACCTAAATAACTATTTTTAATAAAGAAAAGTGAAACAACTCATTTCGTTTTGATACAGAATGGTTTTAATTATCTGAATAAACAAATATGATTTTTTCCAGAATAATTAAATGCCTGACTCATCCTGAAAACAGTAAAAGAGAATACTTTATTAAATTAGATGCTTACAGTTTCGCCATATTCATGACTGAGAGAATTACAATACGAAGATAATAACTGATTTAAAATCCTTTTGTTGAATTTATACGTACTGTAAATATAATACTATCATACAATATATAATTACAAAGCTCCCTCTGCTCATTTGATAACATTGTAATTAACTATTCTGTGACTGTTTGTATACAAATTTATTATTTGATGAATTAATAGAATCATGTATTTAAAGAGAAATTGTTAAAATTAATCTTTAACTCAGGTTTATAAAAGAACATATAAAATTTAATTATTCATTGAAATTTCAATTAATGTTTTCCATTCATTGGAGTTTTTTATTGGAAAGAAAATGACCAAGTGTTCTAGAATGGGAAGAGGCAAGAGTCTAGAAAATATTTAAAAGTTCTATGCGACGTTACCGATCGTACGATAAATATTGTACGCATAATTTGCCAATTCTCCAATTTAGGCAAGAGACTTCCTATCAAAAATTTTCTTTAATAAATTTATCTTTATTTAAAAGTGAAAAATTGATATGAAATATTTTTATTAAAAAATATTGGTGTGAAACCTGATTTAAAAATTAGAAATATTGGCAAAAAATGTCGAGATTTTCGAGTTGCCAGCGCTCTCACCTTCTATTCTCTCCTCTGGGGAAGATCAAAATTGCGATGGCATGTCTCCGGATGATCCTTATGCGTGCGTCCCAGGCCGTCGCCAATTTCCTGTTGCGCAGTACTAGAGCGATGTTATTCCCAAACATTCAACCAACTCGCTTTCAATTTCTTAATGCACGAATCAGGGAAAGATGTTCGTAGTGATTCAAAATGCAAAATTAAACCATAGGTACCGAACTAATGAGATTAAAAGTGCAAAAAAAATTACTTAAAAGAAGAATCAACACCTCTTCTCCAAAATCAGTAAAAATTTATAAATACTAACTTTATTTATAAACTTATAGTACATGAAAAACTTTGCTTTTTAAGAAAATACTTATTTAGTGAAAATAATTAAGTTCCCATGAAGTAATTTCAAGTAAGCATGTAGCAAGCAATATTTTACAATGCATTTTCTATAAAGATACATTGTACAAAGATACAAAATAAATATATTCACAATATGACTTGTATTTGTGGAAGTACATATTACTCTGTACGTATTTTGTAAGAGTTTACAATTAAAAAATACAAATAACTAAATTTATTTTACGTATTATCATTTGTTTTGATTTTTTTTTCTGTTTTGGATAAATTGTCAAAATATTTAATATTTGAGTGTTAGTTCATGGTAAAATTATTTCACGAAGACAACAAAAGTCTAGTTAACATCTGAAGATCATTTTATTTAAATATTAAAAAGTAAAAAAAAAAAAAAAAAAGATCGGTTAATTAAGAAATTCGAGAATTTCTTTCAAAAATGTTGGCTACAATACCGGCAGAAGTAAACTATTTTCTCTGATTGAAAATGTTGAATGCTGAATGTTCATTTATTTTCTGCTTTAAATTATTTTTCTTTAAAAACAATTATCGACATTGTTTAGTAAAGTTCTTTTCATATTTATAGAAATATAAAACATTTTATACCGAATACTGGTACTTGAAAATGCATAGTACTTTGAAAATATTCCAAATAAGTATTATAGTTCGACACTTTCATCATTTTGCAGAATCTAAAATATATCATATATTAAAGTGGAAAGATTTTTTTAAGCAAATATGGGAGTATTTGAGAACGCGCCAAAATCTTTCAACCAATTCAAATCGATCGCATTCCTGCTACAGTCGGTAACAAAAGTGTCCGAACACTAGCAAAAATTCCGATGTAAAAAAAGTACACTTCATACGGTTCTGTTAAATAAATCCTTATCGAATCATGTTTTTACACTGATTAATAACAGGGTTCGACAAGGATTTATGGTACAAAAGCGGATGAAGTGTACTTTTTTTACATAGGAATTTTTGCTAGTGTTCGGACACTTTTGTTACCGACTGTACTATACGAGTGGGTCATAGAAATCATTTACTATATTTAAAGAAATGAGAAAAAGAACAAAAATAATGAAGAAAAGAAGAGTTCGCCCTAGAGTTCACCCAGGTCCGGAGACATGGCATCACAATTTAGATCCAACATAAAATTTATGGCGTTTATTTTAAAAATTTTGTTGTCGTCACTTTGGAAATCGCTATCTTATCTTTAAAAAGAAAAGATTTTAGCCGTGTTTCAATCTTTGTGCGACACCCTGCATATAGTGATTCGTGGTGACAATGTCATCTGAGATTATTAAATATATATATATATATATATATATATATATATATATATTAAAAGATATACCATGAAAAGATGTAACGAATCTGAGTTATATCCTTTCAGATGCATATGAGAACATGAATAAATCAATTTCTTGGATTTATTGTGCTTTCGTTTTTCCCGTCTAACATGTCAGGCTGTGAAAATGATTTAAAAGGTATTCAGATATTTCTGTATTTACAGGACAGTGATTTCAGGTTAATATTAGTTTGATTTCTGGGAGTTTGTATTTGTCATCGTAAGTTAATGAGTCGGTTCTTTGTTATCTATTTTGTGTCTGGAAACATTTTATTCAAATATGAAGTTTCATTTTAAATATTAAGTCTAGGGTTATGCTTACAAATTTATATACACAGTACCCTCCGCTTAATAAAATCCCATTCATTCTCAGCTAAATGGATTTAAGCGGATTTTTATATCCGGCGAACATTCCATCACAAAAGAAAAATGTAAATGTGAGAGAAATTTCAAAAGGTAACGATTAATGTGATTAATAAACAATATAATTAATTTTGTTTAATATTTATTCCTTGAAATTAAATAAATTAGACACATATACCAAATATAATTAATAACTACATACTGCATAAAAAAATAGTCAATCTTTCTTCATTAATTAAATATTGGCATATTAAAAAACTGATTTAATATTCTTTTTGGGACGGAACAACTGATTATTTAATATTTTTATCAAAAATGTAATACTGGCCGCAATTTTAATTCCTTATACAAAGTATAAGAAAGTACTGTAATCCTGAATTGCGAAATGGGTTTTATATCTCGCATAGCTCAAAAAAAAAAAAAAAAAAAAAAAAAAAAAATCATCGTAGAATGTTGCAAATTTACAGGGTGACATAAAATAACGGAGACAATGTTTTCTATCCATATTTTATTAATATAAAAGAAATCAACATATGTAACAATTGCAAACAATAATATGGACCTCAGGTTATAACATATTCAGTTGGTTTCAAAGTGGCCACCATAAGCGTCGATAGACAGTTGCAAACGTGTCTTGAAGTTTTCAGCAATTGGCCGCAAGTCCTCGGGCAACAATCTGTCCCATTCACAAAGCAGTGATTGTTTCAGTGACTCCAAACTACTGTGGCGTTTGGCACATGCCCTTGCCTCCAAAATAGATCACACGCTATAGTCCAGTGGGTTTGAATCCGGTGAGTAGGGGGGCATTCCGTAGAAGCAATGAAATCAGGAAAGTGGGTTCTGCACCACTCCTGGGTCAATTTCGCCCTATGAGCTGGGGCGGAGTCTTGTTGAAACGTCCAAAACCCGTTCTGGAAGTGCTGCTCGGCCCAAGGAAGTACCACAGCCTCAAGGATGTCACGCTGGTACACATTTTGTTTGATTTGGACCCCTTCTTCAATGAAAACGAGAGGGATTTTGCCGCTGGCGCAAACGCCGCCCCACACCATGACAGACTGAGGTTTTTGTTGGTGTTCCACGATTGCCGGTATGCTGGGAGCGTAGGAGGACCAATATCTGTCGTTTTGGGAGTTGTGCGCCTGCTGCAAGGTGACCAGCTTCTCGTCCGTGAAGAGGATACTCTCCCATCGTTCAGCTGCAAACCGGCACTTGAGTTGCGGGCATTTTTGGAGTCTTACCCGCTTATTGTCCTCCGTGAGCTGCTGAACTTTTTGGAACTTATACGTCTTGAGATGGAGTTCATTTTTGGCTATTCGCCTAACTGTTTCGCCATTGATTCCGGTCTCATGGGCGATTTTTCGCATGGAGACTATCGGGTTTCACTTGACTCGATTCTGGATGACCTTGCGGTTCCTGGGCGTGTTGACGGTACGTTTTCGTTCTCTTCCAGGACGGTCGCCTTCATGGCCAAGCTCCTTAAAGTATTTGATGGTCTTGGATGCAGTCTGTCGCGGCACTTTGAGTAAACGAACAATTTCACACTGCCGCTTTCCTTGACGAAACAGCTCCAAAATTGCAATACGTTTGTTTGACATTCTAATAGGAAAAGGAAATATGTGAGTTCACAGTCGTAAATGCATACAGTAAAAAAATGTATGGGTATTTCAACAAGACAACTTTTATTTGTATACGTTACAATTATTTCGCGTCAGGATGTGTTAAACATTGTCTCCGTTATTTTATGTCACCCTGTATATATTGTCATGATGTCTAGTTTTTCACCTGTAAGTTTCATCTTAATACGAACTCTCGTTATATTGATATCAGTGACTTAACACGATTTTTCGCGACGCCTGTATGTGTGTGTGTGTGAATGTATCTCATATAACTTAAAATCTGTTGGACATAGAATGTTGAAAATTGGTACATAGGTTTTTTTATAACATCTAGTTATGCACCTCCCTTTTTGGTCTTTCTGTGACTTTCCGTTTTGGAGATATTTACGAAAATTATGTTCATAATGACCAAACATACAAAGGTTTTGGCCATTACATATGACCTACCATTATAGAGATTTCAAAATAAGCTGAGGATAGTGCCCGTAATGATATTATTATGAAAGTTGTCGACATTTTTGTGTGTAGAAAGTAATTTGTAAAGACATAAGCAAGTTCTAGTCGACGAATAAACTTTATTTTGTTTTAGTTTTATTTGTCATTTAAAGAATTTTCGAAGAATTTAGTTCAGCGCTATAAACCAATGAATCTTCCTGGAAAATTCCAAAATTCTGTTCTTATTGAAGTTAAGAGTTTCCAAATTTTGACAATCCTAAACTACAAAATTTCGCCAAATTTGGACGCCAAGTTGCCAAAATCGATGCCAAGACCAAACTAAGCATCGGCTACAAGCTATGCGAATTGGAGAGATTAGCGATCAAATTTGGCGGCAAATATTGTTTCAGTATAGCCAGAATTAATAAACCTGTTCTCAGTTTTAACTGAATTAATTATATCGGTAAAATGTATCTTTTTCACCTCTAATATTCAGCAAAGAGAACAAAAGTAGGCCATCTATACTCGAATGATTTTTATTAAACTCTAAGCTATGAGCTTGCCAGTGAGAGATTCTGTAAGAAGCCATTCCTGAAAAAACTAGTATATTTGTTTGGCGGTATATGTAATCCTACTATCGTGATTTTTGTGGTTGGAGTAGCAGTTTTTTCTCTTTTTTCTTTTTTTGTAGTTGGAACCTGCCTGTTTATTTACGAATCCATTACCTCACACAAAAACGTTAATATTTTCATAACAATATGTATATTCCAATGGGTGTATCAGGAAGTCATGTGGTGTCCACATCAGATTTTTTTCAAATTCCATCCCGTTTCCCCAGTGTCTTTCTGCGTATATGAAATGCTTTATTTGTATCAATTATTGCAGAGGGAGGTTCCCGTTCCTTGTCTAAATCAGTTTTCATCTTTACTCGAATTCTCGCTTGAAAGTTGCAAAGCTTCAACTGCTTGAAGCTTGAATTATTTTATGCTTTCAATGTAGATAGTTTCAGTCAAAGTTTTTGTCAGTCTCAACATTTTGAAACAAATCTTCGTTATGTTCAAGCTCATTTTCAAGACGTTTTCTTGAGAACCTTCTTTTGAGTTAAATTCACACGCTAAGAAAATTTTTGGGATAATGTTTATCGCTATTCTGATCCAAGAATCTTTTATGTAATACGTTGCCCACAGGTGACATTGCATGCGGATTTTGCTGTAATATTTATAGAAGACGCCAATAAATCAAGTACATCGATATCTGTTACATATTTTATTTCTGATTCCTTTCTTTAATGACATTTTTAAGCTTTGATCCTTAAACAAGAGACTGAATGAAAATGGTTGTTTTAAATGGAATAGTCATTAGCTTTGCATGTTACAATATTTTTTCTGTGGGATGTATAACGCAATTGTTCTAAATCAGAACAATATTTTTATTTAGTTTTTGTCTCATTAAACTAGAAAAATCAGAGAAATTTTTAAATTTCATACATGAGTTTTTATTATTACGTTACTCCACAGAGGAATTATTTATTCTTTTAAAGTAACGACCTTTTTTGTGTCCTAAAAAACTAAAGAAATTTTTTTGATAATTCTCGTCACATTGCACTTCAGAAGGCCAGTTGTTTAATTTTCTAATATCCTTAATTGTTTTTGGTCTTGACTATATAAGTGTTTTCTGGTAAAGCCCAGAATTTAGTTTCATAGATGTTAAAAAATTGAGCTGGATCATAGCCTTTCAGAAAAAAGTCTGTTTTCCAATAACCATCGTGGAAATCTGAGTCTTGCTTTTCTCCCTGAAGTTTGAGAAGTTCCTGAAGTTTTTGAAGTTTGCGGAGTACGGTTTACAGAATTTATCGTTTATCTTAACTTTCAGTTTTTTTTTTAACAAAATTGTACAAGTGAGTGGAATTTTCTTCCACCTGCATTCTTGAACCAATCTACTCCCTCAACTTTTCCTGATTTTTCTACGTGATTCCCGTTGTGCTAGAAATTTGAGCTTTAATATTATTTCCATGTTCAAGCAAACTGCATAAAGCAAATTCATGAATACCAAATTCTGTTACGCCTTCCTCAGGCATCATTTGAGTAAAATCATTATTTTACCGAAATTTAATACGCTTCGAAACAGGAATTTTTCTTCAATCCTACTAGACACGCTTTTAATGGATGCGTATTAATCTTTGATATATTAACTGATCTACCACACTGAGGAAAAATATATACCGCCTTTCTCTAGAATGAAAAAGTGGCCATTTTCTAAATCCCTTAACTAGAAATATAGATTCCCCAGCTATGCGCATAAGGCACGCCAATAAACTGAATAAACAAAATTATCGAGAATTACTAGTGTACACATTTCTAAATGGTGAAATAATATTCTGAATACTCTAAATATTCTGAATCATTTATATTACGAGAAATTCTCGCTTGATTTTCTAGAATTTGGTAATAAACAAAATTATAGTTGCAGAAATCCGCCTCTTGTAGTCTCATTTATTTGCAGAGATTTTTAAATAACTTTGCCCTCGAGAATATAGGCAAACGCTCTAGAATTCTAATAGGGGCTCCTAGAACTCGCTTTCCAAGAGGGCTGGAATTTATAAGGATGACATGAAACTGTTTTTTCTTGAGCCACAATTTAGATTCTAGATGTCAGTTACAGAATTTTTTCTCAGTGGAGGTTTTCCTTTTTTTTCTTTTTTTTTTTTCTTTCTTTCTTCTTCTTTTTTTTTTTACAGAACTTTCTTACAAAACATAATTAATGATCTATATTTTAGTTAAATTTTTTTGATTTATCAAGCAAAATGTCCTAAAATTTTATGTCATGTTATACAGTTAAAATCCACTGATTACTTTAATAAACATTATTAATCCTAAGTGAACAGTTAAATTTCTGCTTCTTCATAAACAATAAAATAGAATAATTCATTAAATTTTCATACCGATTGTCGTATTGATAATAACTCACAAAATTAGAATAGTTGTATAATATCTAACTTAGAATACCTTTGTTGAAATTATATCTCTCTGAAGAATATTAGCATACGAAACATATAATTGCATAAAATCCCGATGCTCCTTTGATAACATCTAATTAGTTATTCTGAGTACATTGTATATAATACTGTTTCATGTTTTTAATCAGATTAAATTTTTAAACAAATAGAATCCTTTGATAATTAATTTTGCCATACCTTTATTATGAAATAGAGGAGATTTAAGCAATATATGAAGCTTCAACAATTACTTTGAATAATTCTTAATTACAATAGAAAATATAAAGTATTTTAAATGCCAATTCAATTATAAGTTTTCAAAAACTCCAGTCTTTTATTTTCTGATAAAATTATCATTTAAATATTGATAATATCTGTAAATAAATTTTATATATGTTTATTAAAAATTCAATAATTAACTGTTTATTTTTTTCAGAATAAATTTTTTTTGGCCTCTTTAGTATTAGCAATGTACCTAAAAATTTTTCAAATTACTAAACAACAAGCAAAAACAATATTAATTATTAAACATTTTAGTAAATATTGCTGCAGTATTTTTTTTTTTTTTTTTTTTTTTTTACTGATCTATAAATAATAAATATGTTAAGCAAATCTAGTTTTTAATTTGTAACTTAAGTTTTATCTGATTCGCATTTATATACAAGGTGATTAAAATAAAGGTTACGATTCCAAAACGCTATAATTTTAAAACTACCCATCAGAGCAAATTCGATATTTTACCAGAGCAATCGTGAGGCAATGGAATTTTGTTTGAAGGATGAAAAAGTAGTTCTAACATGTTCCTATAGATGGCGCTGTCAAGGTAATATCAGGGGAAACGCCTAAATGGACTCATTAAACACAGGAATGTTGTTAGTAACACAATGGAATAGAAAGAAACAATAGACTTCAAACGTTTACTGCATTTTTTTTTTTTTTTTTTTTTTTTTTTAGCAAAAAGACAAGAATACGTGTTTACAGTGGAAACAGTCATAATGAAAAGAGAAAAAGAGGAACTACATGAAACAAATACTTAATGAATAATTAATGGTACATTTTAGAGCCTTTTTTTTTCCCTTTTGCCAAACAAAATTTCACTGCCTCACGATTGTTCTGGTAAAATGTCAAATCACACTGATGAGTAGTTTTAAAATTATAGCGTTTTGAAATCGTAACTTTAATTATAATCACCCTGTACATTATTTTCTGATCTAAACCATAATATTTGAGCTATCACCCAAATATTACATTCTAGTATTTCTCTTAAGATTTTGTTAAAGATTCTCCAGAAATTCGATAAATTGTCATTTGTTTACGTATTTTAACCCTCGCTTTCCCAAGATGGGGTCATTTTGACCCCATTTTGAAGTTGAAATTTAGTTAAGCTTGACTCTTTCAAAAAGTGCGCAAGTGCGCCAGCGATAGCAAACGTAATTAGTGGAATGTTTCAGCTTCTAAACGATACAAAAAGGCATGGTGCTGGTGATTTTCGCCAAACGTGCCAAGCGGCATCTTAAAGAATTTTTTTCTGCAGTAACTCCTTGATCTTAGTAAAGCGAGGGTTAAATGTTATGGTGGGTTTATTGGTTGATGTCGCTGAACAGCTGCACAGTGAGGTACTGACAACATTTGGGAGTCTTCACTGAAGCTGGTTCAGATATATAAGGCATCACAAAGTTTATCTTTTACTGATCAATGGAGTAGCAGTGTTAGAAGATAGTCGATACTCACACTGGCCGAAATATTGTAAATTACTGATCGTTGGTGTACATGAAATCCGTCATATTGTAGCGTTTACCGTAATCCGTAAAATTAAATACTCTGGTCTGAGGCGAGTGGGTTTTACGTTGTACTAGTGACACACTATGGGAAATTGACGATGGTCTTGGACTCACTCCTTATGAAATTCCGGAGATATGTCATCACAATTTTTGATCCTCGACGGAGGGAATGTCTCCTCCATTTCGGTGTTACTCAGACGCATAATTTGGAAGGGAACACCAAGGAAAATGAGGCCACGATTGGTTTTACATGCACCAGCCACCAGTAATGTATACGACTGTCTTCGATCGGCACAAGTGTCAAACTCTCAACCTTCCAATTGCAAGTTCGATACTCTACCAGCCAGGCTACCATGGACCCCAAATCTTCTTCGAGTTGGTGCAAATAATATTCGTCATTTCTGTTATATCCTATGTTCTGTAAAATTAATATTTCTGGGGTTACCACAGAGGGAGATCCATCCCTCCGTGACCGATCAAAATTTATAATACTTGTCTTCGCATAGTCCCTAAGAGTGAAAATCTCCCAGACTATATAGCATTGCCCTTTGCGAAACTCCAATGCGATCTTAAATACATTAAAGAATGTTAACTTTTTAATACAAACTTTCAAGAATAAATATTCTATTTATCTTCAAAACTGATTCATCGTACTTTTTTTTTTTTTTTTTTTTTTTTTTTTGTTCAGTTAAAGTGATATACAACATGTGATCGAAGATTTTTGAGGAAGCTCCAAGTTTTAATTGAAGGAAAATCAAATTGAACTATGGTGACCAACCGTCTTCGAATTCCGAGAACAGTCCTCGAAAATTACCCTTTGTCCTCAAAAATTTGATCACAAATTAATTTACCGGTTATGAAGTTATTGAAGTTTTACTATAATATTTTATTATGCTTATAATAAATAAGATGAAATGCATGTTTTTAGGTACCTAATACCTAAAAATTAGTAAGATTTTGCAATTTAAGGTGATTTATACATTTTTTTTCCTGAATTAGGCAACACTGCAATAATTCGTTGTAATACTCGAATTAAAAAATATGGTCGCCTTAAATTGAATCAAAAGCAATTGATATAATTGTATGAAATATATTCCAAATTTTCCATATTTCTATTAAATATAAGAAAATGTTATTTTAACAGTTTAGCAGAAAATAAATAAATAAATAAATAAATAAAACGTAATATTAGTTGTATATCCTATTAGTTGCATATATAAAAATCTATAAACTCTTTATTTAGATTTATTATTTTTACGTTCTTCAAATCTAGTTTGACAGGTTTAAAAAAATAACTGAAAGCATTTAAATTTTTTTTTTGGATTACATACAAATAATTTCCGAATGACTTTCATTTGATTTCTAAGAGTCTGTGCTAGTCATCGTCAATCAATGAGATATGTTCTTATTCTAAATTTAATGATTCTGGTTCTTGGAAATTTGTTTTTAAATATTAATTCTACTAAAAATATATTTCTTGTTTTCTGGTATTATCAAGAATTTTTTACTTAATCTCATATCTACGAATAAAAAGTTATAGATTCGTAAACATTTCAGAATTCTAGATATTCATACAGGTATGCATTTTATGATTTTCTGAATTACAGCTTTCTCGCACGTCAAATCCTAAATAGGTCTCTTCTATATTATTTTCTTAAATTAACTTATCCCATAACTTAAGAGGGCAAGGATCGTTCTAATTATTGATTCTTGTTTCATATTCTATTGATTCTCACATCAAGTACTACCATGAAATCTATCATTTTTATTTTTATGCATATAGCGTATTTCAAAAAATAAAAAAGTAATTTTTAAGATGAAAAGGTCTCTTTTATTGCAAAAATAATACAAAATAATACCCAATTCCAAAATACTTTATGCTAATTCCAAGTTATACTTTTCTGCATCAAAATTGGCCAAAACACCAATTTTACAAATTCTTACGTAAAACGACCTCCTGAATCCGAATATGACGCGCATTTTGCCCTATCACCCACCTTTTTTTAGGGACAGCCTCCTATTTTTATCACTTTTCGGTAATTTTATGGCTATAAATTTGATTTTTAGGTGAGAAAGGATTATTTTAACTGTTAAATATCTTCTGAAAGGGGGGGGGGGGATTTGCCACTGAAATTATGTATTACATTTCTTATAATTTTTTAATATATTGTTAATGTTATTTATTAAACATTATATATATATTTTTTGCTTTTAAGTATTAAATTAATTCTTTTTCAATCTCCAAATAAAATTCGTGGCCATGAAATTACCGAACAGTGATAAAAATTTGGGGATGGGGTGGTTTCCCGAGAGAACGGTGGGTGACTGGGCGAAATGGTAGTCATATTCGGATTCAGGATGTCGTTTTACATAAGAAAAGGCAAAAATGGTATCAGGGCTAGAACTTTTTTTAATTAATTAATTTATTTATTAATTTATTATTTATTTATTTATTTATTTATTTTATTTTTTTGCAGCGCATTGTTATTTTTTAAAGCTCGAATTTTTTTAATGTGTGTCTTTTTTAACTAACTGAACACATCTTTGCATTGAATTTTTTATGTACCTAATACAACGTCAGTAACAATCAAAGTATGTTTTAAACTTGAAATTTTCATCAATTTTTATCGTGCGATTGAATTGAAGAGTTCGTAATAAATGTAATAATTTCTTGATTTCAAAATGAATGCCCAGTTTTGGGACAAATAAACTGATTAAAATTCGCATAAATTTTTAAGACGATCGGATGAAAACAAATTAGCAAAAGTTATTATAAATAACTCATTATTACTGAAATTTGGAACCCAAGAAAAATAAATTTAAAATTTAAAATTTTGTTAAAAAATTTAAATAATGTTTGATGAGCTCAGTACATTCTATAATAACTATGTAGATATTTTTAACTGCATCGAATTTTATATAACTTACATCATCACTTGTCGATTAATATCTCAAACAGTATGGTTTTTAAATATTTTTTTTCGCCTTCCAATATAATCGATCTTTCTTAGTTAAGAAAAACACCTAAACATATGCGTAACTCTTGCGGTATTTATAGTCAATGTGTTTTATGCTATATTAGTTAAGCTGAAGTCTTAAATTTCGTTTAAAAGAACATATCAGTTACATCTGAAATCAAGACACCAACAAATCGTTAATTACCAGGCATTTTTGGGAGAAAAAGCACACGCAAATTTAAATTTAAATTTGACAGAGCTAAAATTATTTGCAGTCCTACATCTACATTTGAACTCGATTTAATTGAAGCTTTCTATGTTTGTAAGCTTTAAAATCTTCGTTATATGTGATTTCGTCGTACTTCCTTTGTCCGATTGTCGGAAATTTTACATTTAATCCACACAATCTCATTTTTTTCTATATTTTTCGTTGCATATATTAATCTCTCACATTCTGTTTAAATCTACTGGTTTATAAACAGACCTAGAATTCGCTTATTTCCCTTATATATAGGATAATTTTCCTTCACTTTTTTGTATTCATTCATGATGGTACGCTCAATGCTACCGAAAGAGCAGTATGCAATTTCATTTTTCCTTTTGGCGTTCTACACATTGGAGACTTTATCTGTGATTATTGATCTACTACCAAGTCTTCTTTTAATATAAAAAATACGTTTAAAAAGAAAAATACTTAAAAAAACGAAATAACGAATTTTAGATTTGTTAAACAAAATAATAATAATAATAATAATTTTGGTTTAAATTATTACATATCTATATGGCTTAAGTATTCGTTTTTAAAGGTACTAACGAGTTCTTTTGAAAATTACTCATGTTGCAAATTTATACCCCCATAGGGTACTTCCCTCCCAGGGAAGGAAAACGATACTCCTTCATTATAAAACTTTTTTTCTAGTTAATATTTACTATTGAAAATAACTATTTTTTAATTCATAATAATTTATTAAAAATGATTTTCATTATTCACATCTGTATGAAATTTTGTATTTTACCGCCGTCTTAAAAATTATGAAAAAAAAAGGATAATAACATATTCTGGGCGATTTTCATCAAAATCTGTTAGGTGATAGTTTATATCAAGGTGCAACTGCATAAATTTATATGAAATCCTTTGTATTAGTTCTTAACCTAGAATTGTCGCAAAACTTTTGTCATTTACACAAACACACACAAACACACACACACACACACACACACACACACACACACACACACACACACACATGCAGACATTTTCAAGAATTCAAATCGGGTTCTGGACCTTTCAAAATGTGTAAATGCACCGAAAACTAGAAATACAAATTTTTGGATTTGTTAGTGTTAATAATAAGAAAAAAAAAAACGAACTACGTTTAAAGATTCCAATTTTTCAATTAAATAAAAATAAATAAAAATAAAAATAAATAAATAAACAAAATTATACTTTTAAAAATTTAAAGAACAAGCTTTTATAGAAATGTGAACTAATAAATAATTTAGAATTAAACAAAAACCATTAAAAAAAAAAAAAAAAAAAACTGACTGGGCTCGAACGTTAAACCTTTAGGTTCGTAGCCGGGAGCTTTACCTCACAGCCACAGCATTCACGTCGGGACAGTCTTTTTTCAATATAGATTTTTTGTTTGCTCCCAGAGCGGTTACAAACATACATGCAGGTGAAGCTAATAAAATCGTGTTTAAAAAACTTTCATTTATAAGAAGTGATATTTTGTTGCACAAAATAACGTAATTATGTTATATTATAATCATCATAAATATGCTTTTATCATGAACTAGTTAATTGTTGAAACTTTTCACTATAAACTAATTATATTATTACTTGAACAATATCTCAATTGACTTTTAAATCCACATAAACATTACTTAAAGCATTTATCCTTCACTAAAATTAAACCATTCATATTCTTATGATTAATGCTCTAAGCCTTTCAAATGCTGTGCTGTGAAATATTGAAAATTATGAAACATGACTCATCATATGTTTGACAAGAACTCGTTCCAGCCTGTCATTCATCTTGTCTAAGAATAGATAAAGCATCGATTGTCATTGAAACTGACATTTCTTATTAGGGAATGAATGTATGTAGGGACTGGCTAGGTTCCAGACGACCGATATAATATATTTTAACCAGTGTTCCTAAACAGAATGACATATATTTGTCCAAGAGAAAAAGAGATCAGATTTACGTAAAAAAGAAATTATTCCTTTCCTTTATTGATTTACGTATTTAAGGTTTTTTCAGAATGTATTTCTGCTTGAATTTGCATGTTTATTTATTTGTTTATTTATTTTTTTTATAGACATATAGCTCGTTTCCTGATAGAGAAGATCTAAATCTTCAGTTTAATAATGAATTTTCTCTTTTTTACATGTAATATATATATTACACATAATATAAATTTTTTACGCATTATACTTAATATGTTGTTTTACGTAATTTATATTTTCGAAAATAATTTGCAAAATTTTACATCAGAATTCATAAAAATAAGTAAATTTAACTAACAATAATTAATTTTCAAGAAAATATCAATGAAACTTTTCAAAATACCCACATTGGTTACACATTTATTTGCAGGTTTTATTCATGTCTTCTATAAAAATATATATTTTCTAAAGAGGAAGATACAAAACTCTGGCCACTTAAACAACTTTATTCAGATAAATAATGTCCAAATGAAAAATATAACATTTTAATAGACATTTTTATTTTCGAAATTCATAGAAACAATTATATTTGAATAAGTCGAATTTTAAATTTGTAAATAGCAAAACAAATTAATAATAACTAATATATATGTAAAAAGAAATTGCTCTGTGTGTACCACATACCTCTTGATGTAGAACTGAGATTAACAACATATGATTAGAATTTTTGCAATAAAAAAAATATTTTGTAATTTTTTGAATATTAAAATCAATAAAGATTAATGGAATTATTATTGATTAAACCCACACTAAGATTTTTTTTTTCTTTTTAAAAATATACTGAATAAAGGTGTAAAGTTACACCAAAAATTTTAAATACATAAATATTGTGCAATTTTACGCAACTTTTGGTGTAATGTTACGTAATAATGTTACAAATACATGTGAAGATTACGTTATATTTGCATGACATTTCTGTAATATTACATAAAATGTTTAAGTATCTGTGTTGTTTCCCGTTTTTAATGAAATGTTACACAGTTTTTTAAACAGGAAGTTTTTAGTTTAACGTTACATATCCTTTTCACGGGATATCTAGTTTAAAAATATAGGAATATTTTTATTTGTCATGGCACATGATTCAAATTAAAACAAATTGTCTTTTTAATCATGAAAAACTAATGAATGTAAAGGAATACAATTTTTATTAAAATCACACAAACAACTGATTTGAAGAAAATCATATTAATTGAAATTTTATTTTTCCGACTGAGTGAAAATAATGCCTGGACCGGGAGTCAAACCACAGATCTTTGACTTACAAGGTCAAGGCTCTACCAATTGTGCTATCCAGGCCGACAACCGGTCAGCATTACTCACTCAGACAACCTTTAGGCAGAAACATCTGGTCTATCATGTAGATAGCTCGGCAGAAATAAGCCGCAGGTAATGGAAAACACCATTAAAGAATGGGAAAGAAATACAATTTTTATTAAAATTTATTTTTATAAAAAAAGTTAAAATTTTTATCTTTTATTTATTCATTACCATTGTTTAATGGTGTTTTCCATTACCTGCGGCTTATTTCTGCCGAGCTATCTACATGATAGACCAGATGTTTCTGCCTACAGGTTGTCTGAGTGAGTAATGCCGACCGGTTGTCGGTCTGGATAGCTCAATTGGTAGAGCCTTGATCTTGTAAGTCAAAGATCCGGGGTTCGACTCCCGATCCAGGCATTATTTTCACTCAGTCGGAAAAATAAAATTTCAATGAATGCAAATGAGTTTTGAAAATAATTTTTAAATGTAAGGACAAACTGTAAAAAATTCACATCTGGTCATAAAAGAAATCTTCCCTAATATATCAGACAGCTGAACCTTTTTCATTTAAAAAAAAGTAGAATGCAATCTTTGGTTCAAGTACATGAAATATATTCTGAAATATAACTGAGGAAGAGAAAATTCATTTCTTAAAATAAAAAAAATGATGAAAAATTGGAGTTACAAACTTTTCAAAATATCTAATAACAACAAATTTGTTAATACCAATTTCAAACTTTACAGTATAAAATGTGTTAAATAAAGATTAAATGGTAAATGTAAATTAAAGTTTGTAGTATAAAACTAGAACAATCTACAGAAATAAGAACAGAACTTTGGAAATAGAAACGTCATTAGAGAAATAAAACAATTTATTCCGATTATAAATACTGCAAAATACCTCCTTTACATGATAGGCTATATTTCGCATTATAGTTACAGGGCATTAAGCATAACCTAATAAATATGCTGAATCACATAATTCACGGTGTTTGCCAAATCTCATAAATATTTCTGACTCAATATGCTTTGTTTTAGCCGTTAAATATTATCAGAATTAGAAATCTGTGAGTATGAGATCGACTAATATCAGCGGTAGAAACCTAAATCGAAAAGAATATGAGGTTTTCAAACAGCCATTTGAAAAAAGTGTTCTTCTAATGATTTAAAAAATATTACCTAACAAGCAGTTTAACATCTATTAATACAATATTGGAATCATTTATTTGTTACATGTAGAAAATAGCACGATTTTTCAATCTTTCTCACCATAGGAATGCATGTTTATAATGCTCCTGGGATGGATTGTACTAGATTTGTACTAGTAGACTATCGGCGATATAACTTTCTTGGATGCACTTGATTGAATAAGTGCTGTTCATGAATAAAATATCTTCTAATGGTATACAAAACAGTCACTTTGATCTCGCATAAAAATGGTAATACTACATCGCCAGCAAATTTATTCAAAATTCCCACATATTTTTATTTATTTATTTTTTTATTTTCTTTAAGTTAGTGTGGACATTATCAACGTCAGCCGATACCTGTCCTAAAAATTAATCTTATAGGTCTCAGCAGTTTTTTTTTTTTTTTTTTTTTTTTTTTTTCAAAGTCTAAATATTGCCGATTGATCATCCATTTTTTGTATCTGAACACATTCTTATCGGTATGAAAAAAAAAAAAAAGAAAAAGAAAAAGAAAAGAAAAGAAGAAGAAGAAGACATTTGAGAACGTAATTATAAGTATCTATTAAATGTGAATAGCACGTCTTGCAGTTAATCAGTACTTTTTCACTTTCCCTATCAAGATCAAAGATTGTTTGGCGAAATTAACGTCTGTCGTATTTGAAAACAGATTTTAAATCATACACATAATAAATTATATATTCTAGCTTATTTTGTAGAATAGATTCACAAATTCGCTATTTTTTTCTCTTGTAATTGGAATTTCAGAACATAACCTGTTATTATTATTATTATCATCATTATTGGTAGAAGTAGTAGTTTAGCATTACTATTACTATTACTATTATTATTGTTATCTTGAGTTATGAATACGCCGGTAGAAAACGGAGATTTTACTTTTCAACATAAAATGATGAATTAATTCGACGAATATGTTTAATATAAATTTTAATGTTTAATGAATTTGTTTAAAATTTATAATTTGATTGACACAATTAAAGGTTTACATCTTTCAATTAAATGTCAAATTCAAATAAATATTTAAAAAAAAAAAAAAAATCCCAAATATCTCTATTATATGGTAAAAAAAAAAATATCTGCCATAATACTCTTAAAATTCACTTAAAAAAAAAAAAAAGAAAAGAAAAGAAAAAGAAGAAAGGAAAGGAAAAAAAAAGTACTTAGAAATATTTTTTTCATTGGACATAATAAATGTCTTCCTCATTAATTCAAAACATAATACTATACATTTCTTGGTATAATGTTTAAAAATCACGATACAACTAATCATATGTTCTTAAAAAAAAAAAAAAAAAAACTAAAGATAATTTTAATAAGTTTTGCAGTCACTTATTTTTATGCTAATTATCCTCTTTTCTGCCGAATTTTTTTTTTATACTAGCTTTTGAAAGTCGTTTGAATAATGAAACCAATGATACTCCTATTTAAAGCACCTTTGTTAAAGAATGCTAATTACTTTTTTTAAAAATATTTTTACTCTTAAAAAAAAAAAAAAAAAAAAAACTACCTAATTCTGTATGAATATTATTTCGTTGATAAAAATCTCAATAACATAAAAACTTTTATTTATTTATTTATTTATTTATTTATTTTTTAACATAAATAAAATTTCAAAACATTGCTTATTTTAAACAATGCCTTGGAATAAAAATAAAAACATTTATTTTTGTATTATATCGATTAATAATTCATTTGTGTTAAAATCTAAATACATATATAAAGTGTTTGTTATCCAGTTAAAAAAAAAAATCTCCTGAAACATGCCTTATAAAAAAATGACATTTTGTTTCACTCTTTTTTTTTTAATTAAATAAAAATGAAAGTAAAAAAAAAAATAAACATATAAATAAAACGGTTTTGACATTTATATTGTCTTATGGCTTTTTACACAAAGAATTCTATTTCATGCTTTTATCATTGCTTAACAATGATGTCAATGGTTAACAATGATTTCATCATCGTTAGTTAACAATCAATCTAAATAATTAACCTATTTTTTATAGAAAAAATATTATAATGTTTTTTTCATTATGTTAATTGATTTTTAACTTTTGTTTCTTACACCTTAATTAGATAAAGACACTACAAGAAAGATCTAAAATGATGTCTCAAACTACACTATATGGAGTAGTCACTTTCAATTTCCTAGCAAGCGCGAGTGAACTTTGCTACTTTCATGATGCACTCGTGCCAAACGCATTTACTCGTTTTAAAGCCATTTTATTATTTTGGCCTAAAAGAAAAGTTACCAGTTTTGGCAACATTATAGTTTTTACTTATAAAGTTATTTACTCATAAATCCTTAAGGCTGTGAATTACTCAGATTCCTTCTTTCTTTCGTCCAATGGGATTTCCGATGGGATTTCCGATGGGATTTCCGATGCCTTACTTTGTAAGAATACCGTATTCAAAAATTAAGTTTTTAAAATTCTGTTTTTTGAATATTACTTTTTGAATATGTCGCTTTTTAGCTTAGAGAACAATTTTTTTTTTTGAAAAAAATAAATTTTCATATTTCGTTTAGAGATCCAAACTTAGAGTCCTAAATTTACTTAATGAAATAAAATATTTAAATTAATTTTTCCAAATATTGTTCACTAAGCTAAAAGGCGACATATTCAAAGAGTAATAATCATTTTTTTATTGCTACATCTGTTTTTTCTTTGTTTGGAAGGCGAAAAAATAAAAATTATTACATGGAAAAAATATGTTGTCCATTTGAAACTTTCGCAGTAGCTCAGAACCCTGTGACAACACAATATTTCGAAGTCAGATTTTCGAATTTTCGAATAGTTTTTTTTTCATTAATTAAAATTTTAAAATAATAAGCTCCTAATAGCATTAAAAATAGTCATTTAAATATTAGCTATAATTTAATTGTTGCCAAAAAAATTTACGAGTTCATTTTCTTCCGACATAAAAATAAGTACATTTTATTAAACGTGAACGTTAAAAAATTGAAAAAAGTTAAACTATGCATCTAGGAAAAACTGACGTCATTATCTCTTTAAAGATTTTCTACACATTGATAAAGTGCTAATGTAGTTCATGATGCAAATATATGTTGTTCTGAAGGGATTAATATTTTATTTTTAAAACCAACTTTTTTTTTTTATTCAAATTTCCCGTAACTCTTTAACCAATCACATTAGAACGTCCATCCTTGGAATATCGATAATAAGGTTTTTCTCGCCAAGGGCAAAAAGTCGCCAAATTTGGTGCCAAATCCATTACCTACCTATTGGACCTGTTTAATTCGTTTTAAAGGGGAAATTAAGCTTTTTTAACGCGAAAAAGAGCAGGAAATGCAGAAAATTGACATTTTATCACCTTATTAAGCATCTTTGAAAAGAATTTATACAAAAATAAATACAATTATTTACAATTTCGTAACAATACACATTGATAAAGTACTAATGTAGTTAGTTCTATAGCTATGATTCAGCAGAAAATTTAAAAACATGGTTTATAAAAAGTTTTTTATCTTATAATTATTTCAATTAAAGCTTAATGTAGCCGATTGGCAACAAATTGCTTTTTAGTAGTAAACAATACTTAAAATAAAATATGATTTTTAAAAGTGTTTTTCCGATGATTTATATAAGAAATGAAAGCCTAAAAACATTATTGTTAACTAAATATACTCTCTTAATTTCATCTAGTTAACATATAGATGTAGTTCAAATCGAATATGTAATTATTTTCTTTTTATAGTTTTATGATCTACTGTGCGTAATTGCAAATTTAAAAATATGTTTAACAATTTTCAAAAGAAAAAAAAAAGTATTCAACGTTAAAGAATGAGTGATAATGTTCAAAATTTGATTTTCAAAATTAATCAAATCTTTACTTTATTCAGTTAAATGGTGTTTGGGTTAAGGCCGATTGATTGTACTATGGTCCTAGGCTTGAGGAGGAGTGCCCTCCGAGGGGGTCTGCCTAATTATTCAACTAGAATATTGATTCATGTGATTATTTTTAATTATAAAATAGTTAATGAATTTGAAATTCGCCTAGTTCTACAGCCTAAGATAGAAAAAAGAAAGGTCGCAATGTTACTATCAGTATTTACTTAATTAAACAAAGTGATAAAAAAAAGTATTTACAATTTACACAAACACACACACACGCACACACAAAATATATATCTTCTAAAATTAAATCAATTTAAGTTAACTAGCTACTTTGTTGGCATATGTGTGTATCTGTGATGATTTATTTGACTGTCTATCCTTCGTTCTCATTCTTTTTGTTTTAATCAAATAAATTATATCTATATCTATATCTATCTATCTATCTATCTATCTATACATAATATATATATATATGTATATGTATAATATAATATATATATACACAATGAAAACCTTTTCAAACATTGCTCAGGAGGAAATGAAATTGGACATAAGAATTATCCCCTTATTAATTCAAGACATAAAACTACATTTTTCATTTTATTATATATAAAAATCACGAAACAACTAATCATGTGTTTGAAAAGAAAAATAGAGAGAGAGAGAAATATCATAAGATTTGGAGTGAATTATTTTTATGATAATTTTGCACTTTTTTCAACACAATTTTTACACATTTTTTTTGAAACTCGTTTGAATAATTGAACCAATGATGCTCCTATTTTAAGCACCTTGCTCAAAGAATTCTAATTATATTTTAACAAAAGATTATATTCACTACTAAAAAAACGTACTTCTCTAGGAATGATATTTAGTTGATAAAAATCTGAATAAAACAAAAAATGATTTTATTGCAATGAAAATGAAATTCGAAAACATTACTTTTTATTACAACCTGAAAAAGACGTTATTTTCTTAAATAATATTTTAACCTTTCCTACCCAGTATTTTTGGAACATTGCTTCACATTTTACAACTGGAATATAAATGTTAAAACTTCAAAATTATTTAAACATTCTTGCGGAAAATATCATTAATATTTGTTGCCTGATAAAACTTAGCTAATTCCCACATTTATAAACTAAACATAATTTTCTTTTAGTTTAATTATATTAAGATTTTTATTCTTAATTAAATATTTATTAACTATTAGAAAAAAATATCTTTTTACTGACCTTAAACCAGTCTCTGGGATCTCGTTTAAATTGTAACGAGTTGAACATGGGCGCATTTCCAAATAGGACAATTGATTTCTCTCCATTAACCACGAAACAAAAAGAAATTAAACATGGCAATTAATCTCTGACTTTAAGAAAATGTTACCTTGCCAACGAAACTTAAATTTTGAATCTTTTAAAAAATTGATAGCTTTACTGTTATATGTATTACCTGCAAGATAAAATATGTATAGGCGGAAAATTAAAAATTTTTTTGCATTTATATCAAAATAATTTGCTAAGTTAGTGCAATATACCATTCAGTCTAATTTTTCTTTTGTCCATTATGACACATGTAAGAAAATTATAATTGCGTCATAATTTAATAAGGATTTATTTCAAGAAAATGTATCTGAATTTTCGTTTTCCATTGAGCTAAACGTAAAAGCCAAAATGATGAAACACAATACTTTCAAAATTGTTATATTTTTAACGACAACTTGCATGAATTTTTAAGAAAACTATTGCGTTAATGAATGTGACAAATAATAGTAATACACAACTGTTAATATAAATTAAGTAATATGTTTCTGGCTAGTTTGGTAGAGTATTTAATATGAACATAAGATTAACTACTTTTGCTTTTCCATATAACCCATTTAATTTGAGGCATCGAATAAGAAAATGAAGATTCAGAAATGCTGCAACCATTTTAGCACATGGCAAAATTTAATGAAGACATAAACGCAATATATACAAACTACAAGCATTACATTTTAACTTTAGAATATTTCAAAAAAAAAAAAAAATCACACAGACGAAAACTCTGTAGCCCTTTTGGGATGAAGGATAGTTATCGACTGCTACGTTTTTCTAAATTTCATTGGGTGCGAGGTCACGTGGGTTTGATGACGCAACTGTCGCACAGGTATTACAGTAATAATAATAATAAAAAAAAAAAAGCACAATAAGATAACATACTGCACATAAAGCACCATAACATAGCATAATATAACAATTTGTCTCGTTTAATATGTAATATTATCAAATAAGAAAATGCTGCTGAATGTTTGTTATCTAGCATTATTATTTACGATAAAAGTTTATAATAATGTTTCCTAGAAAATAGGTTATTATTGAAATCTATTAATATAGAAATTCTTTCTCAAAAGATTATATGCTTCATTTTATAAGTATGTTTGGATACAATTAAATTATTATCCTCAGAAATTTCTGATAAAATTTTTTAATCGCTCTTCCTTTTTGTTTGTTTGTAAACATGCATTTACGAATAATATATACCAATTTGTATGATTCATCACTAAATTTCTTTCAACTTTATATTTGTATGAAATAATTCCAAATAAATATCATTTTCTATTAATGCGGAATAAATATGTGCAAGATTCTTTTTTTTTTTTTTTTTTTTTCATTATGAAAATATTACGCATTAAGCAGGTACATTAATTTCGTTTCAGATTTATATCGTTTGGGGGTCACCGAAGCGGGAGAGCCATCCCTTCCGTGGAGGATCAAAATTGTGATGGCATGTCTCCGGACCACCTCTAGGGGTGTGTCCCAGACCGTCGCTAATTGCCCATCTGCGCAGCACTAGTGCGACATAAAACCCAACCACCAATCAATCAATCAATCAATCAGATTTATATCGCGTAATAACATTAATATCATTAAAAATTGTTGTATTATAATAAAACCTTAAAAAAAAATAATAATAATATAAAAAGAAATATATAGGTACAATTTTTTATCAGAGAAAAAAAAATGTCTCCGAATGCAATAATTTTTTGAAAGTTCTTGCTTTATAATATGAATTAATTTTACGTAATAAGAAAAAAAATACGACTATTTTGTGGGACATTGAAATTGGTTGAAGTATGTTTAAATAACCTGGTTTGACACTCACATGACTTTCTGTTGCTTGCATTTCAGTTCTATAAAGATAGATTGTAAATTGAGGCGTAAGATAACACGTATTTTATATAACCATACATTAAGAAGCAACTCAAACTAGGTTCTAACTAGAAACTAGATTGTGACTCTAGAAAAAAAAATAGTTTTATGTCATCCTTATAAATGCTAGTCCCCTTTAAAAGCGAGTTCTAGAGACCGTTATTAGAATTCTAGAACGTTTGCCTATATTAGACAGAATAAAGTTATTTAAAAATCTCTGCAAATAAATACGAATACAAGAGACGGGTTTCAGCAACTATAATCTTGGTTTATGACCCAGTTCTAGAAAATTAAGCGAGATTACAAAAGATTTAGAATATTATTTCACCATCTAGAAATGTGTAGCCTAGAAATTATAGACCATTTTGTCTATTCAGTTTATTGGCGTGCCTTATGCGCATAGCTCGGAAATATATATTTATAGTTCAGGAATTTTGAAAATGAGCACTTATTTATTCTAGATGAAGGCTGTATATATATATATTTTTTCGCAGTCTAATGGGATTCAGAGTCTACATAGGCCATTTGTTAATACAAATAAAAAATAAAATAAAATGAATAATAATAATAAAAAACACTAAAAATGCGTTTATAAACCGAAAAACTAGGTAAAAGACTATGTCCAAATTTTCATATTAACGCATAGAAAAATAATCTAAAATTTTAAATTTTGATTTAAAATTTGCATAGCATTTGCATTCCTCGATCACGGTAGTCAAAATTAATTTTTTTTTTTTTTTAGTTTTGTCTTTAAAATTTTGTCTTTATGTGTATACTGATGAATTACATGCATTATTGGTTTAAAATCGATTTGTTAGTTGTTAATGAAATATATTTTAATATATTTACAGTAACTGTCATTTTTTTACAGCCAAATTTTCAAGTTTCAAGTCTCTTCCTTTCTAAGTGCATTTTTATCCTGTGATACAAGAAAGAATTAGTATGTTGTGGCCGTCACAAAACTTTCTTTTATATTTTCCTATAAGAGTTCATTCACTGTAAATAATTTAACCCTTTCATTCCCTGCGATGACAGTTGGAATCATGACATTTAAGATCTTATTTCTTACCAACTAAAACTCTCACTGATTCAAAATGAAAAATATTATAATCTTTATGCATTTTCCTACCGAAAAATATATTTTGTGATGGCTGCACTATCTCTGTTGATGAATCAATGGATGTATTAGTATATTCTGATAATAATATTGGAGTCATTTTCCTTTTTTGAGCAATTTATATGAATTAATCGTTTCAAATAATATTTTTTAATATTAATTATTTATATTTTAATTAACTAAAAATATATTTCTTTCAGAATTTCAATATTTTTATTTTTTGAAGTGTTATCATTTACAATGGCATCAATGGCTAATTTTAAGTATAGATAAACACCTCTTAGTTGTTTTGTCAACTATATTGAATAGTACTCTGCTATTACTCATATTTCAAAATAAATAAATAAATAAATAAATAAATAAATAAATAAAAATATATATACATATGTATATGTTCTAACTTTTAAAATATATTTATGATTAAATACAAGATTTATTGTTTTATGGATGGAAAAATTTGGGAATGAAAGGGTTAATAAAATGATTATTTATTAAAATTTATCTTTAATGATTAATGCTCACAATATATTTTCGTCCCAGAGAAGTATAACACTAACTATACAAAAAACGTCAATTGTCTTTTTTTTTTTTTTTTTTTTTCTTTTTTAAAATAAAATATCGATAACTTTATTTTATTGAAAAAAAATATATATAATATAGTTCAATTTATATAAACTTTAAATGGAAATATAAGCTTTTATATAAAACCTTCAGTTTTGCCAAGTTCCCTTAATCACGTTTCAAAGTCTCTAATTTAATCATCTCTGTTATAAAGGATGTCCACTGTTAAATAAAAAAAAAAAAAAAAAAAATCTACAAATGTTATTCAATTCATTTTTTCTGCACTGAGAAAAGAAATATACCACTTCTCATCCAGAATGAATAAGTTTTATTTTCTAAATCCCTTAACTAGAAATATAGATTTCCGAGCTATGCGCATAAAGCATGCCAATTAACTGAATAAACGAAATGATCGAGAATTTCTTGTCTACACATTTTTAGAGGATGAAATAATATTTTGAATATTCTGAATCTTTTGTTTTGCGAGAAATTCTTGTTTGATTTTCTAGAATTAGGTCATAAACCAAGATTATAGTTGCTGAAACCCGCCTCTTGTACTTGCATTTATTTACAGAGATTTTTAAATAACTTTTCCCTCGAGAATATAGGCAAACGCTCTAGAATTATAGTAGGGGTTTCTAGAACTCGCTTTTAAAGGGGACTAGAATTTATAAGGATGTCATGGAACTATTTTTTCTAGAGCCACAATTTAGATTTTAAATGTCAGTTACAGAATTTTTTCTCAGTGTGAGCCCATTATTGCACTAATTGTTTCAAATGACAATTTTATTTTCACATATATATATATATATGATAGTAAGAGGTAAAAATTTTGTATAAATGTGCATAATGAGAATTACTCTTAACTAATAATTGTGAAATTAATATGAGTTGCTGATAATAGTAGTAGTAAACTAGGGAAAAAAATCGTATGCACGTTGGAGCACCGTTCCCTCTCTGGGGGAAGATTACTCCCTGAGTATATAAACATAATGTTACAAAATTGTAAATAATAGTGTTTATTTTTGTATAGATTCTTTCAAAGAGGCTTATCAAGTTGATAAAGTGCTAATTTTGTGCATTTCTAGTCGTTTTAGCGTTGAAATAGCCTTATTTTTCCTTAAAAACGCATTAAATGTCCTAATAAGGCAGGTAATGGATTTGGCGCCAAATCTGGCGAGTTTTTCCCACCTTGGCGATTTTTTTGGCGACATTGGTGAGAAAATCCTTATAAGGGATATACCAAATATGGAAGCTCTATTCCCATTGGCTGATGAGATATGGAGATTTCTGGAACGTTCCACACTTTTCTGCAGGGGTATATAAGCCTGTTTTCTTCGCCAAGGCTATTTAGTTCAGATCTCAGCCAGCTTCGCTAATGCTTGCTTTGCTTTGAGCCTCTTTGAAAGAGACTTGCTTTAAGTGTTATTGCTATACAGTTTGTACTGTGGATTTGCTATTGACAGCTGTTGTTTAAGCTGTGTTTACTGGTTGAATTGAAGCTGATACTTGGTTTATAGACCTGTATTTTTCTGGAACTTTCTGTGAATAAATTACTGAATTTTTGTAAGTTTGGTCTTTCATTCTCGGACAACTCACGAACCCCCAAGTACGCAACAATATCTTTCAAAAGAACACATCAATACATTTGAAACGAATTATTGAACGACAAGCCTGTAACAATTTTAAACAAAGCTATCGATTTTTTTTTCCATTTTCAATTAAAAAAAAAAAAAAAAAAAAAAAAAAAAACTCATTTATTCTGATGTCGATATAGAATTCACTTTTTTTCGGCATTTAGTGTTATACTTCTCTGAGATATAAATAGTCTGTATTTATCATGGAAAATAATTTTAATAAATAATAAGTTTAATAAATAATTTTACTGCGTAAATTTGTATAAGAAAGTCTTGTGATGGCCACAACATACTTGTTCGTTAAGTAAAAATGTAGAATATGCATTACAAGCAGGGTATTCTCGTTCAAGAAATGATCAATTCGTTTTCCGATAACAATATAATTTATTTCCGTACTATGATATTTTAAACATATTTCAAAGTCCCTAATGAAACAATGTCTATTATCACTAGTTCACTGTGAAAATTTCCAAAAAATTAAAAATATTCATGGATTAAAACTAATATTGATGTCATCTATAATTAATCCTAACTGAAAACACTGACTCGGCATGATTTACATTTAAAGCAATTTTACGCAACAGCTGATTAAATTAGTTTTCGATAACGATGGAATGTTAATTAGATAAATAATTGTCGGAATGTGAATGCCTGAAATATAACTAACTTACAATCGTTTCTCATTTCGTCGAATTTATGTCCCTCTAACGCATTTAGTGATTGGATTTTGCGTAAAATTTACCCAGTTCCCTTTGATAACTTGCAATAATTAATTATGTGAGAACATCGTTAAAGCATTACAGACGAACTAAATTGTTTGAGACATTTTACTATATTCATCCTAGCACATGTATTACGAATATTTTAGACTTCGAATTAATCTGTCTTATTTTAAAAATATGCAAACTAAGAATTAATGATTATAATTTTAAACATCGGCACGTTAAAGAAGAAACATTTAAGACTATATTCAATTATTTTTACTTCCATTAGCCGACTAGCATAGGTTATGGAAGAATTGGATTCGGTCAAAAAATTCGATATCGTATTTTCACCTGATTAGCATGTTTTAAGGATTCCTGAATCCAAAAAAATGATTTTTAGCAATTGGTCATTGTGTATGTGTATGTATATACGTATGTGTGTTTGAAATCTTCTGAATAGCCCCTAAAAAAATAATATAGAAAAACGAAACTTCAGAAATGAAACAGTTCTGGTGTACAAACGATTTCTTTTAGTTTTTTGTTAAAATTAGAATACCGGAAATGGGCACATAAGTTCTTGTTTAAAAATTGGTTCCAACAATTTTCATAAAAGTTTATGTATAAACACCGTATTAGGGTTTTTTTTGTATGTATTATTGATTCGTTCAGGAAAATTTTCTGGCGTTCTGTATAAACAGGTTAATTTAACATCTCGCAAATGCTTTCCTTTAAAAACTGCTTTACGATTTTTTTTAAAGTTGCCCTATTAACACTCTTACAGACATACTTTCGTATGCAATTGCAGTTGTTCGGTCAATAGATAACTTTGCCAAGTTTTGGTGAAATTCGGAAATGGTTCTGAAAGTCCGTATCTCAGAAACGGCTCTAACGATTTTCTTGAAAATTGCTACTTATACCATTTTTTAGATATCCTTTCGCATGTATTACTTGGTTATTACAGGAAAACAGAAATCATCCTGATTAGGTAATTTCAGTTATATAACTCAGAAATTTGTGCTTCAAAAAATGGCTCTACCGTTTTTTTTTTACCTCGCTGTATAAACTCTGTTTTATCTGTCTACACATGTATCATTTTCTCTTACAGTAAGATTGATAGGTGTCCGATTTTATCATGTCTATTTTATGTCTCCTGAACACATTGACTTAAAAACGTGTATATAATACGTGTAATAGTAAGTAATGGAAAACGTAAGGCTGTTTTACACGAGATTTTGAATATATATATATTTGTCCTCATCGCTTAAAAAATGAATTTTCAAATTTTTTAACAATTAAATAAATGCTACAGATTTCGGTTAATCTTGAAAATATTTTTATTGATTTATGTAATACATGAATTTTATAGATTGTAAAATATTGCAATGCATTGTTAATGTTTTGCTTTTCTAATATTATGCCTAAAATTATTTAGACATCAAAAACTTAGGTAAAATGAAAATCAAAAGTATTAGTTTCTTATTTAATCTCACTATTTCTAGCAATTAATAAATAATCATTTAGCAGACTAATTTTTACAATACTTGCACAATTTAAACATTGTCAAATAAATTTCATTTACACAAGAATTCGTGCAAGAAAAATTAAATCCCGTAAACAGGGAAAATGTGGTCAAATGTCACAAGTGGGGTGTTGAGACGTAGAAAAAACGCATCGACCGCTAAAATATCCCAAGACCAACCTTCTCGCTTTTCGGGGACTTTTTCTTGACAATTTTTCCTTCATTTTGTGACAGGCTGTTTTTTCCAGTTGTGGCTGTGCAGTTATTACTTTTTTTTTTTCCCTCGAATTTTCAACTCTCTCACTCAGCTTCTTCCCATAATAAAATCAATGATTAAGCTAATATATATATATTTTGGCTTCAGGAAAAACCAGGTTCATCGTAGTTTGAAACTGCTCAGATGGCGTCACATATTTTTTCAATAAAGTGTGTTTTCCAGTTTAAAACGTTTCTTTTTTCCAGTTTAAGAAAAAGAAAAAGAAAAAAAAATCATGGGGTACGTTTCAATCATTCCCCATAATAAGGAACCAAAGTATGTAATATAATTATAAATAATTTTATGAATTTAATATTTTATGACATTGGTGCTTTCACAATAAGATTGAGCGCGGATGATTAAAATCACATCCTTGATGCGTTGTGTAAATTTATTATACTAAAAGCTGGATGGAGGAGATTCTCTGTCTGAGCTTTCACCGCACATCCTCACTGATTTCGCCTTCTTTTCACTTGACAAGATTCTGGCGACAATTTCACAAAAACGCGCAATAACCCTGACGGGAGATTTTCCTCCGATATATGCTTGCTTTGCTTTTTAATAGCAGCGCCATTTTTAAAATCCATTGAAGTTCGAAGCGCTTTTTTTCAAAGTTTTTTCTTATTAAGGTTTATTATTATAAACTTTGTAAAGTTTATAACATTAGTAACCTCTAATAAATCTGAATTTGCTAAGAATTTCATGACTAATTTAACGATTTGCAACAATGGCTGTAAAAATTATTATGCACTATCATTACATTTGTATATTTATTAACAGAATTCTTATCAAATCTATACAATATTATCTATTTGAAAATATTTTTGCTTATATAGATATTTAATTATTTCAGAGGAAATAAATCAATACCATTTTGGAATACTTTTCATTAAATTTAACATCCTTTAACATCGCTACGTTAATCAAACTGGTGTTTTGCTATATTATACGATTACAATTTGAGAACTGACCTAATCAAATAATGGCTGCTTTCTATACTTTTGTTAAACGTGTCCTTAATGTTTGTTCAAATTCTGTTTTATTAAACTCTGAAATTAAATATCTGAAAGCCATTGCAATTGGCAGAGGTAATGACCCTTCTATTATAAACAAAGCTATCCAAAAATTACAACTCCCTCGTACTTCGTTTACTAAATCAGTCTCTTCTAATATCAGTATTGTTTTACCCTATTTTCCTAAATCCAGTCAAGCCATAGTTAAAATTCGCAAACAACATGATTTTAAAATAATATTTTCGCTTTCCAATAAACTCACCATTTCTCAGTTAAAAGATCCTATAGATATGCATGATTCTTGGGGCATTTATAGTATATCCTGTCAGTGTGGTTTATCATACATTGGCCAAACTAAATGCAGTCTTAAATTCCGTCTAAAAGAAACATATTAATTCGTCCGCAAACAAGAAACAAATAAATCGGCTTTTTCTAAGCATTACTGGGAGGAAGATCATTATTTTAAATTTGATTCAGCTAAATTAATTTGCAGACCTAAATCTATTCATGAACTCGATTTCTTTGAAGCTTTTTATATTTATAAAAATCTTAAAAATCTTGTAAAATATGATTTCGCTGTTCCCTATGTGTTTGATTGTTGGAAATTTTACATTCAGTCATTTATCTGCTATTACGACCAAAAAATAATTAACAAAAGCTTTTGCTTTTATTTTAAGCATACGTTGCGTGGAAAAAATAGCTTAAAAGTTATTTACTGTTATTTGCTTTACTGAAATAAATAGTAGTTTACTTATTCGCATTAATAAAGAAGCACCACGCTTTCCGAGAATAATATTACAAGCTTACTGTTTCAAAAGATTTATTTTTAACATCGTAAATTATTTCGTATGAAATACATTAGTCATTATTAGATAACAAAACTATCTAGCATACAGTTTTATATAATAATATATTTTAAGAAAATGATATACACGAAAAAAGGACGTAATTTAAAAGTACTTATATAATCGGTTAATGGAATAATATAACTCTTGTTGGTTTTATGAAAGCTAATGCTTTCCAGAAGAGTCTATAAAACCTATTAACTGAAGTATTACGAATAAATATATGCAATGTAATTGATTGCGAGTAATACTTGGAAAAGAGGAATATATTTTTTAAAAAATTCAGTTTTTAGTTTTTCTTTCTCCCGCTCTATATACATAAAATCAATTGTTTTCATTCCTATGCACAAGTATAGGTAACAAAATTACTTAAAATGCATATACATTTTCTTGCAAATTAAATATTGATAAATGAAGGTGTAGTTATTGCAAAATGACAAATAATTCTAAAGTGTAGTGTATGGAAAATATACATTTATTAATAGCATTTTTACATTTCGGAAATTGCATAATTTATATAGAAAATGAATGTATATGATACAGGGTCCGCCAAAAGTTCCACACTGACCCCAGTATCTGAAAAATGCGTCGAAATTTCTGAAATCTGTAAATGATGTGTCCAACTAATTTCAGAGGGAATTCGTTTAATTTAAAAGAAAAAAATAAGAAGAAGAAGTAGGAAATTCGTCTTGGGGGCAGAAGGGCAGATAGAGAAGCAAACTTTGAAATTTCAATTTTGAAGGAGTTTTTTCAATAGCTCGTTGAAAAGGTCTTTTTAAGATAAATATTTTGGCAAAGGAAATTTTATTCTTCTGTAATTTTTTAGGAAGTCGTGACAGATTTAAATTTTCGTTTAAATCTTCCTCTACTTTCCCTTTGAATTTTGAGAAAAATATGGGAAATTCTGAAAATTGTAAGAAGTGTTTGATAGATTTGAAGTGGAATTCATTTGGTTTCAAAAATTGGAGCTTGAGGAAATACAGGTATCCACGAGGAGGGGAAACTTCAAAATTTTAATAGGGAAGCTCTTTATTAGCAAGTTTGTTTTCTCAGAACAAACAATGTTTTGAATCTTTATTATTTTTAATGCGTTTATATCTGATTAAACATTAAAAAAAAATAAGAAAATGTCACTTTTAGCCATTTTTTCAGCAGGTGCCGTTTTGCAGAACACTTTTAAGGATGGAAAATTTCTTAGTTAAACTAAATCCTCCAAAATTTGTTGGACCAATGTTTTATAATTTTCAAAAAACCCGACGCGTTTTTAAGATACGAGGAATAGGGCGATACTTATGACATACGTAATACATACTGTATAACATACGTAATTTTTCCATATCCACACTGTTAAAAATTTCAACAGAAAACTGTGTGTAATCCATTATCTCAAGTCTTACGTAAAACTACACAGAAAAATAAACGGAGACGTTAAAAAACTTTTTTTATACATTCATTTTAATAACTAATATTGATTTAATTAATTATTGGTGAGAATATATTTCGCACTTGGAATGCTTTTTCTAAAATAGAAACAGTCATTTTTAATTTTAATTAAAAAATTAAATGATAAAATTAGGTAAAAATACATAATAAAGATTGAAAATCTCGATTATTCACTTTTAACTAAGAATTACTGCACGTGCACATTTACAGAGACTCTGGATAAATATTTACATTAAATTTACAGAAATCTTTAACAGTACAACGCATATATCTGACTTCTTTGTTTGACTCAAAGTCCGCTTGTACGTCTTCGTTCCCACAGCATAGGATACAACACGGAGAATTTGGCAGTAACTTTCAAGGAGAGACATCGCTACCTGGAATCAAACAGGTACACCGATGTCTGCAGAATTGGACTTGTTTTGTTCTCTCATGCACTGGGACCACAAAAGACTTGGTATAAGTAGAATTAAACTTCTGAAAAATGAAACAAAATATATGATGGATTTAGTTAAAAAAAAAGAAAAAAAAACAGTCGGTAACTGTTACACACACAAAAAAATATATTTAATTAATAAACAATGAACAGGTCATGAGTATTTGTAATAAAATAGTTTGGAATATATTTTACAAAAAAGTTTTTTTGTGGTTTATTTTTTAATGATATGAGTTTAGCACTTACTTAAATTAAATAAAATAATAATAATAATAATAATAATAATAATAATTGATTTACTAACAGGAAATATAATCTTTTTGCAATGTATGCCATATTTGTAACTAGGATTTTAACGATGAAGTTTGGATATATTTTATTTACAAAACTCAATTGTTGGATTTTTTATAAAAATAATCATATTTTTCTTATGTATTTAAATCTTCAAACAATACTATTTAAATCTTATCGTAATTTCTGTTTGCTAGCAATATAATATTTTCGTAACACTTTTACTGTTGTGAACTTTAAAGTAATAAGCAACGCTTTCGCTGCTTTCTGAAATGACTTAATTTAAGTTTAATGAATTATACTTTATCATAACATGCCTTACCACAAAAAATCACATACTTAATATGAATTATCTGCAAAAGTGATGTTCAAAATATTCCAGAAACTGCAAATGTAGATTTCTTCATATTTCAATTTTCTCGAAGAATGTTCATTAATTAGAAAATATCATTCTTTTTTATTCTACTACAATTGAAGAAAGTATTTGTTTCGTAAAATTTTAACCTCCGGTTTCTGATGGATTTTCACGTTGTAATATGTACAGAACACGATTTGACCATTTTTAGAAAATGTCTGTCTGAAAAATTTTAACAGCTCTAACTTAAAAAAATAATGCACATAATATCATATAAATTTATATGTATTAGCACCTTGATATGAGTTAGTTTCCATCCTTTTTGTTGAAAATTACCCAACAGTTGGGTTGCTTTCCTGATTTTTCATAATTTTTAATATGATAGAATAGGAGGAAATTTGATAGAGGAAAAATTCTTTTAACGAATTGATGTGAATTTGGAAAAGATAATTTATAATACAAATGTTCACTAGCAAGTAATTTTTTACATATATGGAAGCATCGCTTTCTCCTTGGGGTGAGTATAAACTTTCATATGAGTATATTTTACAGCAATATGTCTCGTTAACACCTTTAAAACCTTCAACACCACTTGTTTAACCATAGATCTCTATTGATTTAAAATAATGTTATCGATTTTTACTCACTTTTAAAGGTAAATATATATATTGATATAGATTTAGTGTTATGATATTCTAAGTTGAAAATTGTGTGCTTCCATCATGGAAAGAAAATTTTACAAATGATAATTTTTCTTTGCCACATAAGGGGTTTCTTGTGATTCCAGCACCTTCTTACTTACTCCTTGACACGTTTTGAAGGGCAGTATGGGAAGATTAATCTTAAAGTTACTTTCTTTTGTGGGGAGAGCCCAAGATCTCCCTGTCGGGAGATACACGAATCGCACTAATATTTATTTATTTATTTATTTTCAGATTATATGTTGTTAAAAATTATCGCTATATTAACTCCTTCCTAACTCCTTCCTATTGGTCAGGGGCAGCGTTAGCCCGGTTTGCAAAGTGCCGAGCTCATACTTGGAAGACAGCGGGTTCGACTCGAGCCACCCAAAGACCTTCATGGACACTAATGGTAGCTGGTACACGTAAAATCCATCGTGGCGACAATGTCCTCCATGTTTCCATCTGAATATTATATCTGGGTGTAACGGAAGCGGAGGAGCTTTCCCATCTGTGGAGGATCAAAATTGTGATGGCATGTCTCCGGACCATCATTAGGGGTGACCGAGCCAGACCGGCGCAAATTGCCGAAGTGACGTTAAACCCAACCTACCAATCTACTGGTCAGTAATGAGATTTGAATTTTATGGTGTTTATTCAAAGTTTTGTAGTTATTAACACGTTAACGCCCGAATTAATGTTGCCGAATTAATTTAGTTGATTATTTCACTTCTAAATCGATATAGACAACTGACAGTAAAATATATTAACTTAAACAATGCTTCTGATAGTTTTAAATTTAAAGCCTATCCTCATTTAATAACATTTAGTGTTCTAGCGAGAAAACTTCGAGATAGAAAAACTTTGAGATAACTGATTAATTTCCTATTATATGTTGACAAAGATCTCAAAAGTAAAGTATTGTAATATATATTATTATTCATCTTGATTTAAGTTAATATAACTGCGCAAAAAGCAAATATAGGTGCGACGAAGGAAAAATCATAAAATGACTATCCAGACAATAAAAAAATAATTAATAGTAGGCACATAAAACTTTCAGAGATCCTTTAGAGTGACGCTATAAACTGTCACTTAAAAGTAGAAATCATTTCAAGAAGCCACAAAAAATATGCGTGCCATTTTATTAGCTGTCCTCAAATGAGGGCACTGAGCGCTAACGGGTTAACAGTTAGCAAATTTTTTAATGTAGGAAGAAATTTAAATTAATTTCAGGCAATTAGATAAATGGATTTTTTTTAATGCAATTATTATATTTTCATTTAATTCAGCTTTTAAAGATCCCAAATGAAAACTGTTTGTTTCAAGGAAAAGAAGGTAAGAAAGTTTGGGATTGGTTTGTGTAATCACACATGCACTGTCAATCGTTATCATTAAAAAGAAATCAAAACATGCACAAGGTAAGAAGTAAACATATATGTACGATGCATACGTATCAACATTGTTGTTAATATTCCACATTGTTAGGACACGCCCCTTTTTTTCCCACCACTTTATTGTTAGAGTAATTTTATCTAAATGTAATTACGATTAAATAAGAAGCAAAATACGCTAAAAATAAGACTGGTATGTGGGGGGGGGGGAAAGAAAAGAAAGAAAGAAAGAAAGTAAAAGCGGGTTCTAACAATTTTACGGAATATTAATTAAAATGTTGCAGGTATGGAGATGCGTACGTGCAATTTTCGGTTATTAGGGATGGAAGAATTTATGTGTGTAATATTTAGTTCATATCTAAAATGTACGAAAAATAATAAATACAGCCTTTTTATATTTTTAGAATACATATTCATTTTATATTTTGAAAAATTTCAACCAATCTATCAATATAGATATTGTATTTGGTAAATATTTTAAAATCTCTATTTGTAGTATTTTGCTGCGGGTTGTATTTTGAGGATTGTGTTCAAATGTTTATTTTTTTAAATAGATAACTCCAAACAAAATTTACATTTTATTTATTTTTTTTATGTTCCACCAAATATATATATATATATATATATATATGTATACATGTAGATTTTACTGTTACTAAATTGAATTCTTTGGTAAAAAAGTATGATTAACTCAAACTTTTGTCAAATTATTTAAACAAACCAACTGCAAAATACTATTTAATTAATAAAAAGCCTATATTTATATATTTCATTAAAAATAATTTTTAAATATATATTTATATTATAATTAAAATATATTTATATTATTATATTATCTACTTTTAAATTTTTAGCATACGGACTTAAAAGGAGTCAAGTATTTTCCTTTTCGTATAATCCTAAACCTTATGTTAAAAACATATTTATTTTAAAGTATTTTTTTTTTTACTTAAGAACGTATTGAGTGCTTTTTAATACCTCATTTAAACTAAAAATACCGACTTCACCCGCGTAAATCTATCTAAACTTTCTTCTTCCAATATTTATCTAAAACAAATTGCAAGATCTTACACCTCCTCAAAAATTCTTTACGCTGTAAATACCACACATTAATTTATCATTTACTTCCCATTTAATGCTTTGATAGGGTTTTTCTAAGTTATTTTCTTTTTGCCGAAGGAATTACCGAAATTTAGAAGATTAAATGAGTAGAAATCTCTAAAAGCGATTAGACGTTAGTTCGAAAATAAAATACATTGCAGTAAAATAACTAAATCACCTATTAAAGTAGAATCTATATAGTAAAATGAAAAATGGTATGCCAATATTAAATAAACATCTACTTTAAATATCTATTAATTTTAAATTCAAATTATTTGTTAACCGATAACTTCTGTACGTGTATTTTTTAACAATAAATTTTTACGTAAAATACAGTGTGTTTTAAATTAAAATTGAACCGTAAAATATTTCTGAAGAATAATATTTTATGAATAATTAAAACACTACTTCTTTGTTGAAGATTAATAAGTAAATACAGGGTTGTTATAAATTTAAGTTTCCCCTTTCAGTAGGCTCTACAGCCAGTTCTGTAGCTCCAAATAAAAGAAAATTTCACTAGCATATAGTACAAGTGATGTGCTCTGCGAAAATAGAATATATATATATATAGGAATAATTTAACAAATGAAATGAAATAAAACTCCAAAACACACAGAAGTCTTCATCAGGGAGGCCCTTCCGTGTAGGAGTTAAAGAGAAGTTTCTGAAAGGACAGCAGCAATTTGCCAATAACCATCCTTAGCCCCCAACTTCTCATCAAACAGAAAACCACCTTTAACAGAATATAAATCTAACAGATCTGAAATAGATCGAAAGAGGAAAACATTGAAACATTCGGTTATAAGTTAATTTGCAAGGATTTTAAAAGCTATTTTTAAATCACAATCATTATTGCATAAAATGCGAATTCTTTTAAACTGTGAAAATATATGAAAGGTACAAAATATTTGTAAAGAAATCCTACAGTCAAGGTCGTTAACTAAAAGGTTTAAAGCCATTTAAAAAAGGGGGGGAAACAAATTTAAAATTCATTATAATAATACGTAAAACAGAGAAAGCTAGCGCTAAAAGCTGCTTAGCTAAACAACGTTTTTTAAATAAGAAATTTTTTAAAAAACGAATATGTGTATGATATAAAATGACAAAAAATTATAGATTATTATAATATAACGTAAAACAGAGAAAGCTAGCGCTAAAAGCTGCTTAGCTAAACAATGTTTTTATGAAATAAGAAACTTTTAAAACAAGTATTAATATATATGGAATTAAAATAAAAATTTTGAAGATTAGAAAAACCAACAGGAGATTTACTCCTGTTGGTTTTTCTAATCTTCAAAATTTTTATTGTAATTTCATATATATTAATACTTGTTTTAAAAGTTTCTTATATATATATATATATATAAGAAATATATATATATATATATATATATATATATATAAGATATCAGTTTGTGGGATGGAGTTCCATGCCTGTTGCACTTGGGCGGTCAATGCAGGGACGGTTAATGCTGGTTGTGGATGACGCTGGAGTTGTCGTCCAATGATGTCCCATACGTGCTCGATTGGAGAAAGATCTGGTGATCTAACAGGCCAAGGCAACATGTCGACACTCTGTAGAGCATGTTGGGTTACAACAGCGGTATGAGGGCGAGCGTTATCCTGTTGGAAAACACCCCCTTGAATGCTGTTCATAAATGGCAGCACAACAGGTTGTATCACTAGACTGACGTGCAAATTTGCAGTCAGGGTGCGTGGGATAACCACGAGAGTGCTCCTGCTGTCATACGAAATTGCACCACAAACCATAACTCCAGGAGTAGGCCCTGTGTGTCCAGGCCGCAGACAGGTCGCTAGCATGCGTTCGCCTGGCCTCCTTCTAACCAACACACGGCTATCACTGCGACCAAGGCAGAACCGGCTTTCATCAGAAAACACAACAGATCTCCACTCCGTCCTCCAATGAGCTCTAGCTTGACACCACTCACGTCCCAAACGGCAGTGGTTTGGAGTCAGTGGAATGCACGCTACAGGGCGTCTGGCTCGGAGCTGTCCTTTAAGTAACCGATTTGTAACAGTTCGTTGTGTCACTGTGGTGCCAACTGCAGCTTGAATTTCAGCTGCAGACGCAGTACGATTAGCCACAGCCATACGCCGAACACGGCGGTCTTCCCTCTCAGTAGCGCCACGTGGCCGCCCGGAACCCGGTCTTCTTGAGGCAGTACCTTCCCTTGACTACTGCTGCCAACACACATGCACAGTGGATACAATCCTGCCAAGTCTTTCTGCAATATCGCGGAAAGAAAACCCACCTTCTCGTAGCCCTACTACACGACCTCGTTCAAACTCAGTGAGCTGTTGATAATGGCTCCTTCGTCTTCTTAGAGGCATCCTTGACTAACATTAACCCACTACGTCAAATCTCAACTGTAAATAACGATCGCGAACCTTTCAGCGCTTATTTAAAGCAAACCTCATTTCCATGTTCATAGTGTCGCTACTAGCGCCACACTTATGCGCGTAGCTCGAAATTTGAATAATAGACGTCATCTCTCAGATGTATAAGCACGCCTACCAAATTTCGTTTGTCTAGCACAGCTCCTTCTGATGTTGGGATTTTTTTTTCCATCAGTATATATATATATATATATGTAGTTAAAGTATTCATCAATAGGTATCACTGCAGTAATATCTAAGGCGCCTTTTCAATATGCATTCTGTCAATCAGACGAAACACACAAAATTTATTTATTTATTTATTTATTTTTTACAAAATAATGCAAAAATCTCTTTAGTCTACGTATTAAAGAAAACTGCAACTCTTTTTTTTTTCGATATACTTAGAGCACAGCGCCCCTTAGTTATTTTCGTCAATAGGTGACACTGCGTAAATATCTAAAATAATTTTGCAGATTTTTTTGTAAAAAATAAAATAAAATAAAATTTATTTTACAAATGCCCATTTTTGCAGTTTCATTCTATATAATTTCGGTCAATCCAGACGAAATACACAAAATTTAATTTGTTTTTTACAAAAAATAATCTGCAGAAGTCGAATGATGAAACTAATTAGAAATATTGATGAAAACAATTAGCTGGCGCTGTGCCCTGCAAAAATCGAAAAAAAAAAAAATTAAGTTACAGTAATTTGCAAAATTTTAAGACCACCCATAGAAAAATCAGATTTAATAGAATTCCGCAAAAATAACATATATGTTTTACATATAAAAGAACAGAATAGAGTGTACATTGTTATTTACTGTAATTAAAGTCAGTATTTTGTTTTGTTTTTAATAACTTGTGCAATCCTCTTCGTCATGCTTATAAATAAGAGACTTGCACTAAGCTTTAAAAAAATCTGTGCACCACACTTGCTTTATTGCTTCAACAAGTGCCGTAGCAGTGGAGGGTTGCTTTTCGGCTACTTTATTTCTAGAAATACACCATAGATTCTCTATTGGATTCAAATCATGGCTGTTACCTGGCCAGCCAAGCATTTTGATTTTCTGTGATCTCAGTTACTTCTTGACACTCTTCGCCCTGTGATATGGAGCCCCATCATGCATGGAAATTGAACATTTATGGACATGCATGTGAAGCTTTAACTTGTCACGTAACAAATTAAGGTACCGTTTTCCGTTCATAGTGGTTTTAGGTGGCACAAAATACTAGCAGTACTAGACACAGACATTGCACCCAATATCATTTGGCTTGGAGGATGTTTCAAAGTTTAAATCATATATCTCTCATCATATATTTTGCCCCTTGGGCAGCGAACGCTTGTAGCATGTGCAGAAAATTTTTGCACACTTGACTCATCCAAAAATAAGACCCTACTCCACTGATGTACTGTCCAGTTCTGATATTGCCTGGCGAAAGTCAGTTGTTTCACTTTCATACTTGGAGTAATTCGAGGTTTCCTTGTAGGTTTATGATATGATAAACCGAAATATTTGGCCAGGCGTCTTGAAATAGTACTCAAACTGACGTTGGTGCCTTTTTCAGCCATAGAATGTCTAATCGTATTGCAAGAGGTTATTGGATCTCGTACGACCATCCCTCATATCCCATGACCATCACGTGCACTCGTTTTTCTAGAGCAAACACTTCTCTTAAGGTCCATAAATTTTCCGGACATTTTAAATTTACTAATAGCTTGATGCACAGCTGTCTTGCTCACATTTACCCTCGAACTTATTTGACGTTCAGAAAATCCAATTTTATGCAAGGTCAATATTTCTGACCTTTTTGTAACAGTAAGTGAAGGATTTTTTACCCATTACAATAATTACACAACAGCACTGCCTAATAAACAACCGGTGATAAACGTGCCGGCCACCTTTATTTATAGCAGTAGAATGACTCTGATGCAATCAGCACATGTGATGACGCAATAATCTGCACAAATGATGCAATGTGCCAAAATACTAAAAATCGGCTACTGATCTTTACAAATGACTGTATAATTTTGGTAAATAGGTGGAGATGCAACAATATCTAAGGTGATTTCTGTAGGTAGATTGTAAAAGAAAATATGAATAAAAATAAAGTTTGCGTTTTTCGTCTGTATTGACTGAAATTGATAGAACAAATTTTCAAAAATCACCTTAGACATTGGAGCAGCGCCATCTATAGACGAAAATATCAATTTTTTTTTTCTATTTCCAAAGTACTACATATTAGTGAAATTTTGTTTCGTTTGGAACCACAGAACCGGCTCTAGAGCCTCTTGAATAGTAGGGAAACTTTAATTATAACAACTCTGTATATTCCTTGCTTGAAATGTATGATATGTGATACCTATGTCACACTCCAATTACACAGCTATTTCTTACTTTACATTTAAAAATTATAAGCACAAATTATAGATAAATGTGAAAGATAACAACCACTGTACATAATCATACTTCTAAAACAATTGCTTCTAAAACAACAGTTTTATTTGACACATATTTTTGTGTAAGTGGGCTACTACATTTCTCAACTTTCCGACTAAACAGTATACCGATTTATATTTGTTCTTAAATTTAAATCCTTTATTAAATTTGAATATTTATTTTATACTGTTCAAACTAATTTCACCAATTTTTGAAATTTAGTAATCTAGATCAAAGTTTTAAGTGGAAACCTCATATATGATCTTCAAATTACCATACTTTGGTTTCCTTCAATTATATGTTTTTACATTATGCTGATAACAGATATGTACTCGATAAATCCCTAAAAGCTTTATTATCGTATTCAACTAACCGCAAAATACGTAATTATAACAAAATAATCAGAATTAAAGTAAGAATCTAAACAAATACTTTGTTTACCGTATGAGAATGAGAAAGCAATTATCATTCCTAAGCAATTAACGTGGAAAAGAATGTAGTGACTTAATTTTGGGTAGTCCTGTCTTTAAAATTTAATCCTTGCGTGTCCGAATTCTTGTCTTGGTCCCTGTAATCGAATTGTAAATTATTTTCATATCATATCCAATACTAAACATGATTTTATACATATAAGATCTATATGCCTATTTTATTAGTATAGTCTAAAATTTTTTAACTGTACCTAGCAAAAATTTTTGCTCATAGACGTAATGTATTTGTATTTTTTTAGAAGTCAATGTTAAATAACCATTCGTACAATTAAAAATTAGTCGCAAGTACCACTCCTATGTGATACATATTTGTAATACTGAAATTTTACTTCCTGTTAATATTTTTTCTTATATTAATCTAACATACATAGTCATACATAGCAACCAACCACTCAAAACCTGATTTTCGGGTAACTCAAAACGTGTAAATATATTAAAATCGCAATTTTGAATCTTTAACCTGAAAATAATACAACTCTACAGTTTTCTGTGTAAGAAAAAGTAAGAATCGATATCATTCAGTAGATTTTATTTTCAGATTTAATATGTAACTAAGTTAAGTTTAGTAGGTATATCAGGTTTATAAAAATATTATATCCAAATAATCTCGTAAACGGCTAATATATTCTTATTTGAACAAAAGAAAAATATAAGATCTAGTTAAGTTTCTATTTCGGCACAAATCCTTAACAAATTCAGATTTGAAAATACTATTTAAATCGTAAGTTTTTATTTATTTATTTATTTATTTGATGACTTTCGTAAAACACGTCTCACATACCTATTTACCTATTCGATCCCGAGAAATATAAATAAATAAGTCGCATTAATAATTAGAGTAATAAAAGAAAAACACTGAGTAATGTTCTGTCTTCCAGGTATTAATTTATTATATATGCATCTATTCATTTTAAACATTATTTTAAAATAGATACTTTTAAAATAATGAAATTTGCCCAAAAAAGTTTTCAAAAATGCGTTAAAAATTTTATTACGCTTTCATTAAAAACACACTGCTTGAACGCATTCTCTGTCAAAAGTCATTAAGCTAAAACAACTACTTAGTAATTTATCATTTATTAAATATTCAATTCACATACGTATCCTCGAATTTTGTTATCACAGTTGAAAATAGTTCTAAAGTAATAATAATAATAATAATAATAATTAACTATACCTGTAGTTAAGAAGAAAAATACAGCACCTTTTGTAAATTAAAATGAATAGCTTTTTCATAAAAAACAAGTACATATTTTAAAAATAGTTAGTTAATAGTAAGTGTTGTAAATATATTATTTGCATAAATAATACATTATAATTTGCATAAAAGTTCTATTTTCAGGTTTATATTCACAAAAAAATTAATTAAAAAAATAATTATATATAATATATATATATATATATAAAGTCATTGACATCAACTTATTGATTTGTACTATCATAAGCTAGAAAAATAAAATAAAATAAATAAATAAAAATGTATTAATCCAAAAGGTAACATTTTTTGTCTTAAAAATAATGTTTAATGTAAAGTACATATATAGTTCATTTAAAAATGCACGATACTTACTTTTAGTAAAAAAAAATATTCTTAATTTCATTTTTACTTAACACAGCGTATTGTATAAAGAATTTAATTTACCTGCAATAAAAAATAATTTTCACTTACCATTTGGTAGTTTCGTAATGTGTAATAATAAATGCATGCCAATTCATAATAATAATGCCTTTTTATACGGTATTCTGTTTTGATTTTTATAATCAGCACATTTAGATGCTATTAAAAACCAAAGTATATTGCACCTAAATAGCATTGAATAAGGAAAATAGAAACTTTGAGGGCAGAGCAACAAAAAATGCAGAATTACCCATTAATTTGTTTAGCTTCTTCACACTGTACGCAAGCCTATAATTTCTCCTGATGAAGAGTTGCCCCTAAATATTTCAGCCTCAAACAATCCCATCGACTTTTTTTAAAAATTATTATTTATGACGCTTGCTTAAGAATTATTATTTTTAATTGGAAGGTTCAAAATATTTATCTAAATTGATGCTTACAATTCCGAATCTTTTCTAACTTGAAATATATAACTGATTTTTTAGAAACTAGCTACTCTCTACCTATATTGCTAAAACCAACACCCAATATAAGATAGCATTTTTCATATAAAAGTTTTTATAATACATATAAGCATTTTCCTATAATTATTTGCAATAAAATCTAACTGCCTTACGATTAAAAAAATAAGTTATGAAATGTAAATATGATGCAAACAGTGATCGTCGATTAATATATACATTATATTGCTAATTTAATGCATAAATATTTTTGCATACTTTTATCTTCGAAATTTAATGATTTTATAAAGTTGTCTACCATACTCGATGTTTCCTAACCAAAAAAAAAAAAAAAAAAACTTTTACTGGATAATTAAGAGACACAACTAAATTTAATAAAGATAGGTTAAAGCGGTTTCGAAATTCTTCACCAGATACTCTCGTTTACTACCATTTTATCCAGATTTGCAGTAAATCTGCTATTTTTTAATAGCGTAGTGTAGATGAATTTCGATGAAAAACTCTTACACTAAATATCAAGTATATAGCTCAAGCGGTTTCCAAATTTTGCCGTAGCTTCCCTATATTTTTATTTCTGTCCCCCCCCCCTTAAGTTGGTTGAGCAAATTTATGGTAGCGTAATCAACGTAAACCTGGATGAAGAATTTTCATACCACATATCAAGTTTCTAGTTGAAGCAGTTTACAAATTTTACACCACACCCCATTTTTTAGACCCATTTAATCTTTTTAATAACTCGAGCAACTATATAATAGCATAGTGAATACGAATTTAAATACAGATTTATTATAACAAATACTAAACTTCTATCTGTTTAAATATTTTACGGATTGCTCAGTTTACCCTATTCCCTCTTTTATATTTAAATCCCAACTGTATATGAACAACACTAAACGTACTATACACAATATTTACTTTCATGTTATTTCTTATATTTAATTTGATTTATACGATCTACCATAAACGATCTACCAATTTCACAGCAAATATAATTTTACAATATGCTATGAGCACTTCGTCTACCTCATGAGACAACTAATTTTGTGTAGTTACATATATTTTTCCTTCTAAACATATTATGCTGAGCCACATATTGTGGTTGGTATATATATATATATATATATAAATGTAAATATGATCATGATACAGATGTATTGTAGTTCTTTTTGGCGTCTTTTGAATTTTTACCACCATTTTGTCTTTTTCTATAAAATGCTTTTATGAGACCAAAATGGGTAATTTATGTGATTATTGTTATTGTTTTCTTTCTTTCTAATAAAATATTTTATAATTTATTTATATTTTTGATACGCTACTAGGCTTAAAAAAGGCTGTCGTGAAAGTAGAGTCCTTGGCGAAAATTTTTCGGTCTTCTTCAGAATCGAAAAAAAAAAAAAAAAAAAAAAAAAAGCTTCAAGTAAAGCTCTTCGATGCATTGCTTAATTAGCTTTTATACCAAGTATACTATCCATGCCAAAATCATGCTATTCAGGAAAATCTAAAATTGAGGTATATTAGAAAGTTTATGAAACCAAATTCGGCAGAAACGTGCTGGGTTTTTGTCATTGTTATTATTATTGTTTTATTTTATTATTATTTAATATTAAAGTTATACTATAAATAGAATAAAAATTAAGATTCGCCATTATCTAGTTTTAAGTGAAAACTATTGTAAATTTAGAAAGGATCTAGATAAGCATTTTTATAAATAAACAAAATTTTTTACAAGGTAGAGCAGAAATTATTAGGATTTTGTTTCAAATATTTTTATTTTTATATTTATTTAATTATTTATTTATTTTCCGAAACCAAATTTCATTAAAAAAAAAAAAAAATCGGCAATGTTCCATCACGAATTTTATAATATATACGTCTTTATATTCATTTTGCTGTTCTTTAAATTTTACTCAGAGAAATCAGATAGTTTCTCTTCCCTTCTGTGAAACCCTTCTAAATTTACTCTTATGTTACAAGTGCTTTGTAAACAGCAACTACGATCACGTTTAAAAGGATTTTAAAAGCTACAGATGTATTACGTGATTTAGAGTTCATAACAAGCTACTTCAAGTTTTAGAGATTTTGTCTTTTAAAATACGTTTATGTTATAATCACAGTGAGACGAGTGTAATTCTTTATAAAAGACTTGTAAATACATTTTTCGAACATTTAAATACTAGTTTTTTTTTTTTTTTTTTTTTTTTTTTTTACAAAAAATAAAAATAAAAATAAAATAAAAAATGTGCTGTTAATATTGGAATGTTATTCGCAAGACACTGTATAAAAATTTTTATTTTGATGAATATAAAATGTTCGCATCAGTGAAATATAAAAAGAGGAAATATTGAGATTACATCAGTAATGGAATCAAAACATTGCTCCATAGATGCTGTTGGGAAAATGTATCTAATGTCCTATGAAACATTATTTTTATTTTTATTTTATTTTTTTTTTAATACTTAATCAGGTTTCAAGGTACAAAAAGTAATATATTTCTTACAACGGCATGAGATATCACTTAAATATTATGTAATATATCATTTATAAAATTTCAAATATGAGTTCAATGTTAAAATTAAAATCCTATATTATTCCAGTAAAATGGTTCCAATCATCTTCAACCAATATTTTGGTGCATTGTTTCATCATTTTATTGATGCCATTTCAGTATTAATCATCAGTGAAATGGTAAAACTTGGGTAAAACAGAATTTTGATTGGTTGCAGCTAAAAATGCCTCCCCCCCCCTTCTTTTAGTGAAACATTAAAGTGTTATTTTTAACAATGTGGAGGATATGACACAATGTCTAAAATTGCTTTGTGCGCAGGGGAGGGGGAAAGAAAGGATTATATCAGAAAATTAACACCTAATTTTTGGGCACTTTGGGGCCACTATTTCATTTCGTACATTTCTCCTATGTGATTGCAAGGAAATTTTACTTTCATAATCTAATTTATTACAGACATATAGGTATAAATATAAGATTGTAAATATATATCAAAGAATTAAAAAAAAAAAATACCTTTTAGAAGGGAACTAACCATTTAACAAAATCTAATAGTAAACATCCCTACAAAATTGAGTAATTATAGATTGAATAACTCAACTTTTAAATTCAGTTGACTTATATACCTATTCACATTATTTGAGTATACACTATCATAAATGTTCTTATCGGGAACTATTCAGAAAGATGTGGGCCGACTATTACATGTAGGTGTTTGACAAATCGTATACCCCCCCCCCCTCCATCTCCACTCCCAGATGAGGCCTTTTAGTCTCGAACATGACTGAATGTATTTTGCTAATGTCCATGTGATATTCACTTTCTAGGATTCTTATTGAGATTCGTTGCCTCTTTAAAAAGTAAAACAAGAAGCCCTCATTTCACTATCTTCAACTTTTACATATATGATTTGACCTTCGATATACTACAAAGAGGACGTTTATAACACAAAACCAAAATTTCTCTAGGACTTGAAAGAATGAATCAGCCAAGTTCATGTAAATTAATGTACCTGCATAAGTCTACTGCAAACATCTCATTCGTTTATGAAAGAATGGTGAATAATGGTGACTAACGCTTATGTAGAATTTTAGCTATGCCAAATAAGTCTATGGGTTATAGGTATAATTTATGAAAGTTGTTAAAATATTTAAAAAGTTATAAAGAATTTGTAAGAGGAAGTTAATTTTCTCTACTCTGTATATATTTAAATTTATACTTATGGGTTAAATCATGAACGAAACGTAAAAATATGACAAATTATCTTGAAGTTTGGTGTAAAGAATATTAATGATGTCAAAAATATATTTTCATTAAGATAAGCTCAAAATAATAAAAAAAAAAAAAGTCCTATTGTAATTGAAGTATAATTCGTTTTACAAAATCATCTTATCAAGGACAGATATTTAAACATTATGTCAGAAAATCGAGAATATATTTTTTTTAAACTATTCTTTTTAATAAAATCTCTAAGTTAATTATTTCATTTTTAATATACTTCATATTGAAGTATTAATCAAACTATTTATATGGATAAAATAAAATAAATAAAATAATTTAAAATATGAAAGTAAATGTAAAAGAGAGAAAAAATCTAATAAGTGGTATGATTAAAGGTTGTATAGCTGTAACTAAAAAACTGTCATCATTTATCATCACTAAACATAAAGTTTCAAGGAACAGTTGATTTTTTTTCTTTCTTTTTTTAATTACATATATATGTATTTAAATTACATATTATTTATTTCTAATTTTTGACTAATATTTTCATAAATTTATCCATTTTATTCGAAATAAAAATTTTGAATTCTTATGTCAAATTATTCCTATAACAGTGTGTTCTGTAATTTTTTTTAATATTATTTTCCCATTTTTCGTTAAAATTAATTATAAGAAACAAATTATCATGTTGTTAATTTAAGTTTCTTAATTATTACAATAATTATAGCTCTAAGAGAAGAACTTTCGCAAAATTTATTTTGTGAACAAATAAAGATGAAGTTTTATAAAGTATTAAAAAATTACAATATTCATAATTTCATCATATCTTATGCAATATGTTCATATCAACTATTAATTAAATAACTTTCATAAGAAGGCGTATTTAATTATATAAATAATAATTCTATAAACAAGAAATAATGAAATAAGCTATGTAAGAAGCATCTAATACTGTTGTATATTTACCTCGCTAAAGTACTAAATTATGTAACATATCAGTTTGCACAAAAGCAGTCGATTTCTTTGATAACCTGTTATTAATTAAATTTAAACTGTTTCTCACATTTTATATTCAACGAAAATTACTAAGCTTAATGCATAAGTGCCATTCATTTAAAATGTAATTATCGACTGTTTTTTGAATTTGTCCGATTTGATATCGAATGCCCTGTTTAATGATTATATTTATTTATATAATGCCTCTTTGAAAATAATTTTAATTAAGCCCTTTTTATTAAAAAAAATATTATTAATTGGAGATTTACTATTTATATTCACAGATTAAATTATGTATTTGTTTAAATTGAACCAGCACTTTTTTTTTCTGGTTATTCTGGTAAGTCGATATTTATTTCAGTTTGAAAAAAATTCTGGATCAGATATTTAATTTGTAATATATTAATTCTAATTACGTTAAACACATAAATGTCTGCAAAAATATTTTTGAAAGGTAATAAAATATTTATTAATAATATTGGAACCACTATGAACATTGGAAATGAGATATTAGTAGAAAAACGTGACTCTAAATCACAAATAAAAAAGATTTTTTTTTTTTTTTTTTTTTTTTTTTTTTTAAACTAAAAAATCAAAATTAAAATTAAAATTAAAAATAAAAATCAAATAAAAATTCTTTGAATTTAAGAAAACAATCTTCATTTTATCGATAAATTACAAATACATTTAAATTCATGATATTTTTTTACTCATACTACTACTTTCTTGATCAAAAATTTTAAGATTAAGTAATTCTACATTTCTTTACTTTTAATTAATGTATAAAATATCAAAATTAGGAAAATTACTAGTAAATTATACTTATGAAAAAATTCGAAACAGTGTTCGTTATCAGTGGAAATAGGTTACTAAACGTTTGAGATATCTCAAGGGGACGTGATACTTTTGACGACAGCACATAAGTGGGTTTTATATAAAAACTTATATTTTCCTTTTAATATTAATAAATTGAGTTATTAGGTCTAGAAGTTAATTTCCGCGTTTTTTTACGCTTTTTAAACTATTGAAAACTGGACAAACTTAAACAAAACTTTTATTCAAAATAATTTCCGTCATTAATAACAACATTTTCCCAGAGTTTGGGCAACTTATGGATTCCATCATAATAAAATTTTTCTGGTTTGGCCGCCATCCATTCATCGAGCCATTTTTTGACGTCCTGACGATCTTGAAAGCGCTGCTCCGCTAGACCATGAGCCATTGACCGGAAAAGATGATAATCCGACGGGGCGATGTCCGGAGAGTACGGCGGGTGCGGTAAGACTTCCCATTTGAACTCTTTTAGGGTATCCTTTACCGTTTGAGCAACATGCGGCCTTGCGTTCTCATGAAGCAATATGGCTTTTTCGTGTCGACAAGCCCATTCTGGTCTTTTTACTGCGATTTCATGCCGCAACTGCGCTAGTTGATGTTGATAGCGATTCGCAGTGACTGTTTCGCCAGGTTGAAGAAGCTCATAGTACAGTATGCCGCGTTGATTCCACCATATGCACAGTAAGACCTTCTTCCCGTGTATGTTTGGTTTTGCGGTCGAAGTTGTCGGTTCACCGGGACCGGCAGGTTCTTATGGATGGAGCAGCATCGCCGTAAGCTGGGGCAAGCATTTGGTGCGCGTCAGTGGCTTTCTTCATGAGATGAAAAAGGAAAAGAAGAGCTTCCCGCAAATGACGTTTTTCCGGCACAAAGGTTGACATATTCTGAAACTAAAATAATACTTTTTTTATAAGGTACGTGAAGAAAGTTATATATCAATAGAAAGCTGATAATACAGAGAACATTATAACATAAAATTCGTTATATAAAAATAATTTTATTTTGACAAAATATCAACAACAACAACAACGCGGAAACTAACTTCTAGACCTAATATATTAGGTTTTTTCAATAAAATATATATTTAGGCAACAGTTCTTATGATTTTTGACATATTTTTTTACAGGTTTGGTATCGTTAAATAGCGATTTCTCAATTTTTTCATGAATTCATGATCTTCAAAATACTAAAACTTCTACAGATAATTCATAAAAGACTTAACATTTTTTCTTTTTGCATATATAATGGAATTTATTTAAAAGAATTAGGCATAGGTTTTGAAAATTTTTAATTCATTTTCGAGAAAAAAATTAATAAGTGCATATCTAGGTAAGAGTTTGAAAAAAACAAAAAAAAAATCATACTTTTTCTTATATTTTTATTTTTAATGTATATATATATTCTTTTTTTTTTTTTTTTTTTTTTTTTTTAAGATATTAAAAAATCTATCCCTAATTTCCTTAAGAAGGTTCTATCAAACATTTAAAAACACATTAAGTCTTTTCAAAAATATCTGTAGAAGTTTTAAGCATATTAAAGATCACAAAGTCATGAAAAAATAGAAACTGAGAAAACGTAATTAAAATCGGCAAAAAATATATCAAAAACCTCAAGAGTTTTTGTTTGAATATAATACTAAACGAACCTAATATAGTTCACTTTATAAATATTATGGAAATATAAGCTTTTATATGAAACTTCTTCAGTGGTTAAGTCAGAGGGGCCAAATATCCCTGTAATATTGAGAAAAAATTCAATTTTTTTTTTTAAGTGTTATACTACTTCTCTAATATGGAAATCGTCTGCATTATCATAAAAGATAATTTTTTTAAATAATAATTTTAATAAATTATTTTTTAAAAACAGAATTATTTTTTAATAAGCGAATTAAGTTCTATATAAATGTAGATGCATTAATCAAACGGTGGGTTGAGGGGGGCGGTTGCCCCCTCACACAGAACTAATTTTCATATAAAACTCTTCCGAAGCCTAATTTGAATTGTTTAACACAGGTTTACATAACAGTACTCGTTATCTTAACTCTTAATCTGCAACCTGTATTTATATGTCGGGAATTCCCGCTCATTCTTCTGCTTTGAGAACAAAATGACTTTCCAGACAGACGGGCGCCTCTTTTTCGAGAAAGGCACTTTTTTAGAATCAGAAGCAGAACAGAAAGGACCTTGAACAGAGATGGGGCTACGTTAAGATCGTCTTGTTTACAGACGCCCCGGTCCTAAAACAGAACAATTAAGACTTTAAAGAACTAGAATTAACATTTTTGAACTAAATTAGACAATACAATTTTGATGTTAAGAAAGAATTTAATATTTAATTGTAAATACTGTAGATAGTTTTTGTTTATGTTTTCGTCTTACGTGTATGCTAACAAAGCATTAAAATTTCGTTTTCATATCTAAGAAGTGCTACGTTCATCGAGTTTAGTTTCTTTAATGGATGATAGTTGCCCCATCCACATCCGGACCTTTGGATTAGAAGTTTTCAGGTGAGACCCATCCATATTTTATTATTTAGAAGAATAAATATATTATCAGAAAATTTAAGTAGTAACTGTAAGAAAAGAGTTAAGATTTGAAATATGCTGTATCGGGTCAGTAAGAAGAATAAGTTTTAGATCAGAAATCTGGTACAGCAATATTTTGTGGCATCCCAGACACGGGATGGGGGCAGCTATACAGATATCCATTATTTACAATTGAAAAGATAGATAATATTATAAAATTTTAAATTTTGTGTTTATCATGGCTAATTTAGTTATAGCTAAAAAAGAGAGAGCTGTCATAAGAGACAGTATTAATAAATTTATAAATAAATTACAAACTTTATGCGACGATATAGATCCAGATGCTGTAGATTTAGAAGAAACTATAGAATTATTGAATGAAACTACTATAGATCTAAAAAGCAAAGATGTAGAGATAAAAACATTAACTCAAGAAAATCAATTAGAGGCCGAATTAGAAACAGCAAATGAATTCTGAGAGAAAATACTTTCTTAGCGATTTCGAGCCAACAGAAAATTAAAAGAACTAAATAAAAGTGAAACAAGTGTTTCATCAATAAAAAGACCTATTTCAAAAGAAGCAATGCACATCAAATTACCACAGCTAGATCCAGTTAAATTTAACGGGAATGCAGCCGAATGGCTGACTTTCTGGTCGTCATTCGAAACGGCTATTCATAATAATGAAAATTTAGATCCTCTAGATAAATTTAATTATTTGAAATCATTTTTAGCACCTGACCCCTTAAAATGTATAGAAGGATTCTCTGTTACAGCGAGTAATTACATAAAAATAGTAGATATTTTAAAAGAAAGATATGGCAAACAAGACCTCTTAGTGAATGTACATTTGAATAAATTATTAAATATTGCCCCACTAAAACATTCAAGTGACATTAAATCGCCCAGGAAAATTTACGACGAAATACAAACTAACATTAGAAGTTTAGAGTCATTGGATGTTTCTTTGGATAGCTACGGCAGTTTGTTGTCACCGATATTACTAAAAATATTACCTAGAGATTTAGCATTACAGTTTAATATGGAATTTCATGGTATTAATTTTGGCGTAAAAGATATATTATCTTTCTTAAATAAACAACTCGTATCGCGAGAATGCTTAATAACTACCAGACAAGAGGATAACAGCGCTGGCGCCAGTCATTTCTCCCCCCGAGCTCAAAGATTAGATAATCAAAATCGTAGAGATGTTTTTTCCCCCCCGCGTTAATAAATTTGATACTCAGAATCGGAAATTGCCTACTGCTTGTGATTTATTAAATGAGAATAGAAGTGATAGGTGTAATTTTTGCTCAGAATCGCATTTAAGTAACAAATGTGTCAAAAGTCGTAATTTACCATTTGATGAAAGAGTTAATCTATTGCGTAAGAAAGGATTGTGTTATTTATGCTTTCAACCTTTGTTAATTTAAATACCTCGTATAGCACAGAATATTATTTTATATTTACGCAAATGTCACACATATACTAATTATAATTATATATATATATTTATATAGAATTATTTTACAGGTAATTATAATTAAGAAAATCTTCTTACCTGTATTCGTCTATTTAGCATCCGTTCATTCTATTCTTGTTTTGGTTTAGACAGCTGAATTATAAACTCTTCTATAAAGAAATTATCCATTAGATTTAATTGATTCAGCATACTCAATTACGAGATGACTTTGTGTCTTTGAATATTTAAGAAAAGAATTAAGAAAAGAAAAAGAACATAAAAATAAATTTGAATTACGGAGCTACTAAAACACTCCGAATATTTAAGAGTCTACATAACGACTACTGATGAAAAAACTACATTTACATTGATGCAGGTGCGAGCGGTTTCGTAGGCATGCGCAGATGCCTCATTTGTTTCTTTTCACAGTTCGAATCGAAAGTAAAATGTTTTGATAGTCTGTGAAATATATTGGGCAGATAATTGTTATAATTTTCAACACTCCACCTTGCACAATATATATTAAGTTTTTATAAGCTGCAGTTTGTCTCTGTGTTTAATGAATGCCGCTTTAGGTAGTGCCTTAGTAAGCACATCGGCAGTCATATCCTTGCTTGAAATACATTTCAATTTAATAATTCCTTGTTCACACAACTGTTTAATTAAATGAATTTCACATCTATGTGTTTTGTGCGACTTTGGTACTTATCAGATCAAGCGAGTTTAATGCAGGCTTGGTTGTCTTCATAAATAACGATTGGTTGTTTTTGTTCCATATCAAGATCTTTTAGTAGTTTTAAAATTGTTATTATTTCCTTTGCTGCATTTCCAGCCGAGATATACTCAGCTTCAGCTGTTGATAGTGCTATGCAGTTCTGTTTCTTGGATGTCTAGTTAATCGGGTTTTTCCCAACAAAGTATATATTACCACTTGTAGATTTTCTATCAAGTGTGTCATTTGCCCAGTCAGCGCCAGCAAAAACTTTTAAAATAGTTTCTTGATCAACATTATATTTTAATTTATAGTCATTAGTAGTGTTTAAGTATTTAATTACCCTTTTTGCGGCTTCCCAATCCTTTTCTCTAGGTTGTTCATTTCTACGACTAAGTATATTAACTGCTGCCGAGATGTCCGGTCTGCTTAACGTTGCTATATACAACAAAGCTCCTACAGCTTGCCGATATTTGGTGTTATTTGGTAGAATATTTTCAATTTTATCATCTTTCTGGTATCCTGGATCAAGTGGTGTGTTAATTGGTTTGGAATCTTGCAAATTAAATTTTCTTACAAGTTCATTTATTTTATTTTTCTGATGTATAGCTAATGTCCCATTATCACCTCTTTCTATTTGTATTCCTAAGTATTTGTTTACTTGACCTAGATTTGTGATTTCGAATTCGTTTTCAAGTTCCTTTATTACTTCGTGCATTTCATTTTTGTTTCCTGCCAACAATATGTCATCGACATAAATAAGTAAGTAAACTGTATTATTGTCCTTTGACCTTTTGTATAAACATTTGTCTGATTCACAGGCAGTAAAATTTAATTTGATTAGTGTATGATTGATTTTGGTATTCCAAGACCTGGCTGCTTGTTTGAGGCCATATATGGCTTTTCGTAATTTGCAGACCTATTTCTCTTGTCCTGGTATTATGAAGCCTTCTGGCTGGCTCATAAAAATGTCTTCTTCTAGTTCTCCATGTAGGAAAGCGGTTTTCACGTCAACGTGAGTTAACTGCAAATTTTTGTACAATGCATTTATCAAGAAGGTTCTGATTGTTGTATGAGAAGCCACTGGGGCAAAAGTCTCATCATAATCAGTTCCATACTTTTGACTAAAACTTCTTGCCACTAGACGTGCTTTGTATTTTTCAATTTTGCCTGAGTCATTGTATTTTGCTTTAAAAGCCCACTTGAAACCAACAATGTGTGTATTAGGTGGAGGATCAACAAGATCCCATGTTTCGTTTTTATTTAATGATTTCATCTCTTCCTCTGCTGCTTCTAACCATTTTTCCTTTTCAATAGGATTTTTCATGTTTACTATATCGTCAAATGTTTTCGGTTCAATATAATTTGTATCAGTTGACAGAAAAACAAAACGATCAGGTGGTACCCCTTTGTTTATTCTATCTGACCTCCTTAGGGTTTGTGTATTCTGAATTTCATTGTGTTCTTCTGTTACATCATTTTCATTGTTTAGAATAACAGGAATTTTAGATTCCTCATTAATTGTATTTTGGTCAATGTTTCGAGAATGTTCGTGAGTTTCATGCTCTTCGAGAAATTTCACAGTTCTGCAGATTTTTATGTTTTTATTTACATAAATTCTATATCCTTTACTTTTTAGATCATAACCCATAAAAATTCCACGCTTCGCTTTATTGTCTAACTTTTTTCTATCAGTTTTGTTCACATAAACATAAGCTTTGCAGCCAAATGTCCTTAATTTTGAGAGGTCTGGTTTCATACCAGTCCAAAGATCATAAGGTGTCTTTTCACGGGCACTTGTTGGTAGTCTGTTTTGTAAATAATTTGCTGTCATTAAAGATTCTCCCCAAAAGTTTTTGTTTAATTGACTTTCATTTAACATGCATCTGGTCATTTCGTCTAAAGTACGGTTTTTCCTTTCAGCCACGCCGTTCTGTTGAGAACAATGGGGCACGATTAGTTGGTGTTGTATACCTTCATTTTGAAGAAATATTTCAAACTCTTTATTCATATATTCACCACCATTGTCAGAATGCAAAATTTTAATTTTTCTTCCAAATATATTGGAAGTGAGTGCATGGTAATTTCTGAAAGCTTCCAAAGCTTCATATTTATTTTTCAACAGATATATATAAGTGAAGCGACTATAGTCGTCAATAAAAGTGAGAAAATAACTTTTTCCACCCACCGTAGGTGTCTGGAATGGCCCACAGAGGTCAGAATGTATTATGCCTAATGTTTGTTTTGTCTTGTGTGTAGCTACTTTGGGGTATGAGTCGTTTTCCAATTTTGACATAATGCAAATTTCACAATTATCATCGTGTTTACAATTGTTCAGTTTAATTCCCGTTGCCATTTCCTTATTGACGAGTTCTTTTATTTGTGCGATATTTTTGTGTAATAATCTACTGTGCCATAGTTTAACACAATTTTTATTATCGCAAGTTTGTGTCATGTTTATTTTTTCTTGTATGTTATCATTTGTTTTAACTTCATACAAATTGTCAGCTACTGTCGCAAAAATATATTTTTCATTTTTAAATTTAATTTCACAAGTGTTTTCTTTAAATATTGCCTGACAACCATTCTCGGTTGGTTTTTTATTGAAATTAAATTTGTGGGAATTCCAGGAATGAATAGAGTGTCTTTGAGTATAATGTGTTTGGTTTCGTTTTTAGAATTTCTCACTTCTATTTTTACATCTCCACAACCTTGTGAGATTACTGATTGACCATTGGCTAACATAACTTGTGTTTTATCATTGTTTTTAAATGATATGAACCTTTTTATACTGTTGCATATATGGCTTGAACTTCCGCTATCTACGATGAATGAGTTTCTGTTTGAATTTCCTACCACAAAAGTTAGATTTTTCATTTTATTTTCCGTCTCTTGCATCATATTTGATCTTTGTTTGTTTTTATATTTATTTCGACTGTAGAAATTGCTTTGATAGTTATTTTAATTCTCTTTGTGTTTATATTCATTGCTTTCTTTATTTTTTTAAATGCCAACAATCGCTTTTATTATGCGAACTCTTTTTGCAATAATTGCAAAACTTTCGTGGTGGTGTTTTATTTTTAATGTGCATTTTATATGCGCTTTCATTATTTGTTTGATTGTTTTCTGATCTTTTTAGATCTTCGTCTAGTGACTTTCCCCTGATGAATTCTGGGGTCAAGTCTTCCTGATCTCTAGATTCAATTGCCGTTATCAAGGTATCGAAACTTGGAGGAAGTGAGCATAGCATAAGAGCTGACATGTGCTCATCATTTATCACTTCACCTATAGCGGTCAGTCTATCATGGATCTGATATATGTACGTTAGATGTTGAGATAGGTTTTCACCCTCTGCTAGTTTAGCAGAATATAATTTTCTCAATAGAAATAATTTACTGGACAAGTTCGAACGCTCGTGAATTCTTTTTAAAGTGTCCCACGTTTGCCTAGCTGTCGCGAGATATTTTATGTGTACGATTTGGTCATCTTCTATCGATAAATTAATAATCGCTTTGGCTTTGCGATCCTTTATTGTCCACTCATTAGTGACAGGATTTGGAGGTTCGTCTGTTATTAATTCAAACAAATTTTCTTTACATAGCATCATTTCAATTTTGAACTTCCATAAATCGTAATTCGTGGAGTTCAATTTGTCGATTATTGAAACATCTTTTGCAAAAGCCATTTTAAATTTATTATTTAATCACTGAAAATGTTTTGATTATATAATATTTCTTTTCTTATTATACTTAATTACGATTCAATTGAGTTTTTTCTTTTCTTTCCTTTTGTTTCTAGAACATATATATTTTTCAAACCAAAACTTTTGCTTTCAGTTCTGTTTTGAACGGATGCTTTTTTTATTTATTTATTTTTTTTTTTTTTTATCGAAATTTATTTCAATTCATTTATTATTTTTGTATGTTTAATACATTCCATTTCATATTATCTTAAAATAGAATACTAGTATTTATATAAATGAATTTATTTTTATAGAAAGTGTGACATCATTTTTTGTTCAGTCTCATAATCTGTTAATTTAAATACCTCGTATAGCACAGAATATTATTTTATATTTATGCAGATGTCACACATATACTTATTATAATTATATATATATTTATGTAGAATTATTTTACAGGTAATTATAATTAAGAAAATCTTCTTACCTGTATTCGTCTATTTAGCATCCGTTCATTCTATTCTTGTTTTGGTTTAGACAGCTGAATTATAAACTCTTCTATAAAGAAATTATCCATTAGATTTAATTGATTCAGCATACTCAATTACGAGATGACTTTGTGTCTTTGAATATTTAATAAAAGAATTAAGAAAAGAAAAAGAACATAAAAATAAATTTGAATTACGGAGCTACTAAAACACTCCGAATATTTAAGAGTCTACATAACGACTACTGATGAAAAAACTACATTTACATTGATGCAGGTGCGAGCGGTTTCGTAGGCATGCGCAGATGCCTCATTTGTTTCTTTTCACAGTTCGAATCGAAAGTAAAATGTTTTGATAGTCTGTGAAATATATTGGGCAGATAATTGTTATAATTTTCAACAACCTTCACATTTAGCTAGACACTGTGTATCAAAAACTTTATGCAAGTTATGTAAGCCTAGACATTCAGACATAATGTGTAATGGAAATAAAGATTTGAAACAGGAAATAAGTAATTACGAAAGAAATGATCAATCTAAATTGGCGTTATCGAATCATAATTTACAAGCGAATGTTTATTTGCAGACGTTAATAGTAGCAATTTCTAACAGAGATGATAGTAAATCATCATATATTCGGTTAATTATTGACTCCGGATCTCATAATAGTTACATCAGTAAGTTTGCAGCTGATAAGTTAAAATAAAAAAGAATGAATAAAGAAACAATCAGACATGGTCTTTTTGGGGGCATGGAAATGTCAGCTGAACATAACCGTTATGAATTTACGATCGGGAGTTTAGATAATAAGTTTAAGTGTAAGATACAAGCACTAGATCAAGAAAAAATATGCACAGGCGTGAATTTATGTCGCGATGATAAATTAGTAAAACTCTTAGAAAAGGAAGGTGTATATTTATCAGATGTCCCTAGAAATAATAAATCCTGTTTGTACCAGAAAAACCCAGACGAAGTACATATACTTTTGGGAGCTGATATGTCCGCTAAACTGTTCACAGATGACATAAAATATTTTCCAAATTTGGGATTAACTAAATTGGGAGAACTAAATTGGGTTGGACCATTTTGGGCAAGACAGAGGGTCACAAGAGTGAGCAGGACAATTCTTTGGCGGGTCTATCGTTGTCATTACACGTGTCAAACGCCAGTTTATCAGATTTATGGCGCCTTGACACTCTAGGAATTACTAATGAAGATAATAAATCGAAACAGGATTTAGAACAAGAAACCAAGAATCATTTTCTAGAAACTGTTAAACGAGATAAAAGCGGTCGATATGAAGTCAATTTACCATGGACAGTCGACCATTCGATTTTATCAGAAAATAACTCGTTGACAGAAAAGTGCCTGTACAAGACGGAAAATAAATTAATCAAATCTGATAGGAAAAAGGAATATGGGGAAATTTTTGATTTCTGGGAAAACAATCAGATTATAGAAGAGGTATTGGATCAGAAAAGGGACAAGGTACATTATTTAGCACACAGACCTGTGGTTAAAGAATCTAGTGAAACCACTAAAATTCGTCCAGCATTCAATGCCTCAGCACACACTAGAAACAGTCCCTCCCTTAATGATTGTTTAACAAAAAGACCAAATCTTGTAGAAATTATAACTAGCATTTTGAATAGATTTCGTAAATACAAGATAGGAATTTCGTCCGATATAGAGAAAGCATTCCTGCAAATTAAAATAACAGAGAAAGATCGCGACTTTTTGAGATTTTTTTGGTTTAATAGCAAAAATAAATTGAAAATTTATAGACATTGTCGTGTGGTTTTCGGCCTAACTTCAAGCCCTTTTTTGCTTATGGCAACATTAAATCACCTTTTAGAAAATGTTCCCGAACAATGGCGAGAGACAGCTAGGCTTTTAAGAGATTCCTTCTATTTAGATAATTCCCTCCTCAGCCTGAATTCAATTCAAGAAACAGAAAAATTCATATCAGAATCTCAAGGAATTTTGGCTTCGGCACATTTCAATTTGAGATGTTGGCGATCGAATTGGCCCCAGGCTATGATCGACAAAACTGAAGATGAACCGACGTTTGCTCCCGTGTTAGGATTACTCTGGGATTTGGAAAATGACTATTTAGTTTGTAAAATTGAAGAACCCCTGAAGATATGTGAACCCCTTACAAAAAGAAAAATGTTATCAGTTACCCAAAAAATTTTGATCCTGTAGGATTCACAGCACCTGTCAGTATAGTTCCGAGACTAATCCTTCAAGAAACGGGAATTCAGAAGGTGAAGTGGGATGAAGAACTTTCTGAAACTTTAAAACAACAATCTTCTAATTGGCTGAAAGGAATAAATTTATTATCCCAAATTAAAATACCTCGGTGGCTTAACATTTGCCCAGAGAAAGAAAAGAAAACATCATTACATGTTTTTCTGATGCAAGCAAGCGAGCATATGCCACTTGCGTATTCATAAGAGTAGAGACCTCAGAAGGCATCAAGATCCAATTAATAAATGCTAAAAGTCGAGTTGCACCTATTAAGGAATAACCATACCCCGCCTTGAACTTTTATCTTGTCTTATTGGCGCTAGGTTGGCCAAAAATGTACAAAACGATTTAAATTTACATGTAAATACCCTGTTTTGGTCAGATTCAACCACTGCTTTAGGTTGGGTAAGAAGAAAACAAGAATGGGGTACATTTGTACACAATAGAGTATTAGAAATCCGAAATCTGACCGAAGTTTGCAATTGGAGACATGTACCCGGACATTTGAATCCTGCGGACCTCCCGTCTAGAGGATGTTCCTTTGAACAACTACAGAAATCGAGATGGTGGGAGGGTCCGAGTTGGCTTTATTTACATGAAAATGAATGGCCTTAAATAGAAGAAGACCCAAACGAAGAACTCATAAACAGCGAAAAAAGGAAGACAATCCTAAATCTTTTAGATAAAAAAGAAGATAATTTCAGTCGATTTTATCAGTATTTTTCCTCTTACAAGAAAACAGTTAGAACCATTGCCTGGATATATAGATTTTATCATAATTCGAAGACTACAGAGAAAATATCCGAATTGGATATTTCAGTTGAAGAATTTTCGAAAGCAGAAAATGTACTTCTACGATTAGTACAATAAGAATCTTTTTCAGGGAGAACAGATCCAAAATTAAGAAATTTAAGGCCTGTCGAAGATAAAGCTAGTCTCTTAAGAGTAAAAACCAATATAATTCAAAGAAACGACAGTGAACACTTCAGATATCCTGTGATCTTACCTTACCAGCGTCCAAAGATTGATATTCGAGAAACATTTAGACAATCAGCACGCTGGAGTCTGCACTCTAATGACACTATTAAGAGAAAATTTTTGGATAATGAAATCTAGAAAATCCATTAGAAACTCAATAAGAAAATGCGTGATTTGCAGAAAACTTCAGACTTCCAAAATAGATGTTGAACCTGGAGTACCACCCGAAGACAGAGTACGAGAAGCAGCCATCTTTGAAGTGGTAGGCGTAGATCTAGCCGGTCCTCTTCATCTTTCTGATGGATCGAAAGCGTGGATAGCCTTATTTACTTGCGCTGTCTACCGAGCCATACATCTTGAAGCCATTACGTCTCTGTCTACAGAAAGTTTTATCCAGTCTCTGAGAAGGTTCATAGCAAGGCGAGGCAGACCCTACATCATCTATTCAGACAACGGCAAGAACTTCCTAGGAACCAGCAATGCTCTCTCGAGTGTAGATTGGGAAACCATCTGCAAGGTAGCTTCCACCCAGAAGATCAGATGGAAATTCAACCCTCCTGCAGCACCGTATTGGGGAGGTTGGTGGGAGAGGCTTGTTGGAATGGTTAAAGGAATCCTGAAAAGAAACTTAGGTCGTGCATCTTTGAATTACGAAGACCTTTACACCATACTATGTGACTGTGAACAAGTGATTAATTCACGGCATATAACCTATGTTTCCGAAGATAACACAGATCCCTTACCTTTAACCCCAATGATGTTCCTAAGAGAACTACCAACATCAGGAGTACCTGACCTAGATGCTTTGGATTCTAAAGATCTTAGCCGCAGAGCCAGATATAGGCAAATAATCAGAGAAAACCTAAGAAACAGATTCAGAGCTGAATATTTAGGACAATTACGCCAACATGCATCTAAGATCAAAAGATTCAAACAATTGAAAGTCGGCGATGTTGTCCTATTAGAAGATTTCAACAGGAAACGTGTTCACTGGCCTCTGGCAAGAGTGATCGAAATTTAAATGTCATACGCCTAGCTAAGGTGAAGACCGAAAATGGACTTTTTCTGCGTCCATTACAAAGATTGTTTCCTTTAGAAATTGACAGTACCGAACTTAAGAATCACCCCACTTTGCATAAATATGTTCAAGAAAATTTAAGTTCTTCGACTTCCGAAAACAACAACCTCTCACAGAAACTGATACTCAACCCCAGAGAAAAGGAACCTGTGAAAGACCCTCCAGAACCTACCAGTTCCAGAACCCATGATCCCACTTCCAATTCCCCGGTGGTCTCCCGAACTTGCCGTGTGGTGAAACCCCCTCAACGACTTCAACTTGGATTGTTGATTTCCTCCGATTAGTCGCAACTCAAGGTGGGAGGATGTCGGGAATTCCCGCTCATTCTTCTGCTTTGAGAACAAAATGACTTTCCAGACAGGCGGGCGCCTCTTTTTCGAGAAAGGTGCTTTTTTAGAATCAGAAACAGAACAGAAAGGACCTTGAACAGAGATGGGGCTACGTTAAGATCGTCTTGTTTACAGACGCCCCGGTCCTAAAACAGAACAATTAAGACTTTAAAGAACTAGAATTAACATTTTTGAACTAAATTAGACCATACAATTTTGATGTTAAGAAAGAATTTAATATTTAATTGTAAATACTGTAGATAGTTTTTGTTTATGTTTTCGTCTTACGTGTATGCTAACAAAGCATTAAAATTTCGTTTTCATATCTAAGAAGTGCTACGTTCATCGAGTTTAGTTTCTTTAATGGATGATAGTTGCCCCATCCACATCCGGACCTCTGGATTAGAAGTTTTCAGGTGACACCCATCCATATTTTATTATTTAGAAGAATAAATATATTATCAGAAAATTTAAGTAGTAATTGTAAGAAAAGAGTTAAGATTTGAAATATGCTGTATCGGGTCAGTAAGAAGAATAAGTTTTAGATCAGAAATCTGGTACAGCAATAATAGTATTAAATTTCAGGGTAAGAGAAAGTCGTGTGAGTGACACACCAGATTATTTTATATCACTTAAAATATAAATAATAATAATAATAAAAATCTATTGGTATCGCTCTTAACCTCGCTTCGGGTACACGCATATCCGACGGTATCGACTTTCTCGCCCGTGATACATCGGGTCTGGGTTCCTAGTGCTTGCAGCAACTCCTTTCCTAAGCACTTCAATTTAGATATCTATCAAACGACAACAGCTGCTATTATTCAAGAACTATGATTATAAAACTGACTGTATTTCAATACCTATTAAATATTTTAGTTTCCGAAACATATATTTTATATCTTTTGTTCTTTCTACTACATTACTGTTTGACTTCAATCAAGGCAATAAATAAACATGAACGAAAAAAATGCAGTACGCATTGATTATTATCACTTTCCAAATAATCGTAACTGTTGTATCGTATAACTTTCAACTATTTTTGCCAACATAATCACACGAAGGACAGAAAGTAGTTCTGAAAAGCATACAAATAGACTAGTTTTATTCGTAATCATTCTTAAACATTGTTAGAAAATGTTAGAAATGCTTAACACAAAGGAAAACGTAGCCCTTATATTCTCAGCCTTTAATGTATCTGAATATTTTAGTGTAGCCCTGTAAATTTGAAGGTTAACAAAATTATATTCTATTTCAATACAAAATATTATTTTAGCATATTAACAATAAATATAATTTTCTTTATGATTTTTACAATAGAAAGTTCTTTAAATGCAATTTATAAAAATGTCTGTCTTAAAATGCAATGCATTGGCATTTTTTGGTATCCCTGTACACAAACCACTTGCACTGGACCTATTAATGCCATTTAAAATAAGGAATATTCCATAGTGAATTTGAATGGTACATACTATTTTTTAAAAATTCTGAAAATATTTCCGGAAGCTGAAGGCGGGCAGACGGACAGATAGACAGATGGACAGTTGGTCAGATACTCAAATTGAAACGATATTCACATTTAAAAAATGTTAAAAAGTGTTACACCACTTAATTTAAAGAAAATGCAATTCCAGCAAATTACCAACAAAAGCCGTCAATGTAACACAATATTTTTGTGTGGCCTTGTAAATCTGATACTAATCATACTACATTCTGTAGAAAACATTCTTTTGTGAATATAAATAACTTATTTCAATTTTATTAAGATTTTTTTCAAAGAAAAGTTATTAAAATTTGGTTTATAGAAATACCTCTCATAGTACGAGTGCTTTGGAATACTTCCGTTTGTTCCTCTCATAGAACACAAATGCTATTGAATACTTTGGGGTGTCCTTGTACACAAGCCAGGAGAGGTATTCACTCCATCCAATAATGAACTTGAAACTTATATATTAGTTTCAAGAAATTCCATGAATATTTAAGAGAGTTAGAGCGTGGATAGGCAGACAGACAAACCGAAGTCATCAACACTTTCCAACCTTACTGAAAAGTGTTAAAAACATTTAGAAAGTGATAAAAGCGATTAATATAAACGAAAAATCAATACTAGTAAAATTCCAATAATACCCATTAATGTAACTGAATATTTTTGTGTGGCTCTGTAAGTCAAATTTTAATAATACTATATTCTATAGGAAGCATTCTTTTGTACATATGAGTAATATATTTTAATATTATTAAGATTTACGCAAAGTATAGTTCTTAAATTTTGATTTATAGAAATACCTCTCATAGAACGCACTTCTTTGGGATATTTTCGGGTGTCCGTTTATACAAACCAGTGACAGTCTTTACTCCAATTTATATATGAAACATCCTATGGCAGACCTGAATAACATATTTCAGTTTCAAAAAATCCCATGAATATTTACGGAAGTTGGAGCACGGACAGACGGACAGACAGACAGACCGAAGTCATTAACACTTTTCAACGTTGTTGGAAAGTGTTAAAAAAGAAGGTATTCTTTTCAAAGTAATTAAATAAATTAAATATAATTATAAATTTTAATTAAGCTTAAATTTTAATCAGTTTAATTCTTTCTACCTTGTCACCAATTTTTTCGGTAATACAATAAATTAAAAAAAAAAAAAAAAAAAAAAAAAAAATTCCATTTTCAAATGAGTAACTTAAATAAATAATAAATAAATAGTACAACAGTCGCTGCTATACGACGCAGACGATTGAAATGAAAGAGTCTCTTTTAGACCTACCAATAAAATTAAATCGTATAGTGCTCACGTTACCTGCTTTATAAATTGTTTGTAAACATTTTAGTGTTTAAAAATTATAGCATTAACTTTCAATATAGAAATTTTAATATTACGAAAATCTCAATTCTTATGCATGTGTGTTATTCAATTTTCATACAAATTTATTTAAGCCCCACTAATAAGCTTATTACCACTAATAAGCTTATTTATATCAACATAATAAATAAATATTTAAATAAAAACTATAAATTTGTTTTACAAAATTTTTCATCGAAGACGGGAGGAATTATTTATTTTAATGTCGAAAAATCGGTTTCATTTCTAGAGGATATCCATCATTTATATTCACCGGATTTGAAGATATTTTCTATTTAAAAAAAAGTTAAAAATACAAGGAAAAAAGAATGTCTGAATATTTTTAAGCATTAGAAATAATTTATACACTAATAGGGGCACCATTAATTGCTTAAATAATATCTCGATATCACAGTTCTGTTTTCGATTATTTTCCAAAGATTAACATTTGTGGAGTAACAGTAGCTCATACTGGGATAAATATATTTTTTAAATTCTTAGATTCTGCAAATTATTTCAACATAAACTCGGTTCTTCAAATATTCTGAATAAAATAAATCGTATGGTGTAACGTCCGGAGAACAGGTCGACCATAAAATTAGTCCATTTCCTGTTTTCCATAATTAGAGACATTCCATTGTTATTTTACTATAAAATGCCATTTTGTCCGTAAACAAACATGATTCAGTTTGCCATTCATGAAAATTAGAAAAAAAAAAATCCTTGAACTAATAATAAATCAGTATAGGGCATTCCCTCTAACTTCGCATATTACGTTTCAATTAGGTTTTCTGTCAGGTAAATTAATTATTTCTACACAATGTTATTTGTTTTATTACATCTCAGGTTTAAGTATAAATTATTACTTTATTTTTACTTTGAAAAATAATATAAGTTTTTGCAGGATTTTTCTTTTCTTTATAGGAGTGAGGGCCTATTAGTCTCAATCTGGGATTTTTGCGTTGTCGATTTCGATAGTTGGACGTTTGTCGAAATCTAAAATTTATCGAAACTATAATTGAATAATTTGAAAGTGATGTTATAATTTGAAAAAAAAAAAAAAAAAAAAAAAAAAAAACTAATAGTCCCCGGCCCTAAACTAAATTCTGCTTTTGCCAGAATTTCATCAAAACCTTTTTCATTTTTATTATTATTGAAAGAAAAAGAAAAGAAAATTAATAATAATCAGTATCGTTACAAGCGATATCGAAAAAGTTTTTTTTTAATAATTTTGAATTAGGAAATAAAAAGTGCACGTGAAATAATATGAAATAAAAATAAGTAAATAATGAATTTAATGATTTAATGATTTTGTTTTTCGGGGGCTGCTCATGCATATAAAAAATGCGTATTATAAAACGAGTCGAAGAAGGAAGCGAAATAAGCATTGAGTTATATTACGATAAATACGATATATAATATGATACGATATATTATACCTATCGTCCAGGGTTAGTAGGCATTTTCGTTGAAAGAAATAGTTTGTTCGTTCGGTGCAACTTGCAGATTAGTCCCGTGAGGTACAACTTTCACATTAGTCCCTTGAGGTACAACTTTCACTTTAGTCCCGTCAGGTACAACTTGCACATTAGTCCCCTTTAAATATACTGATTTTTTTTTTTTTTTTTTTTTTTTTTTTTTCAATTAAAATATTGAAAATTTGATTTTTTTTTTTTTTTTTTTTTCGTTATGCAGATTTATTTTTAGATTTTTGCAAATCTAGAAAGTTATAAAGTTTCCTAGGAAAAACAATAATCGTTATAGAAACTGTGTTGCTATGAGTAAAACAAAAACCAATATAAATATGCATTTTCATAACTTATAAAAATTATTTCATAATATCAAAATATTTTACAATATTTGAAACGTTTTGACATTTATAACAAATGCTTTTCAACATTATAGTTCTGAACAATTTTAATATATTTGATAAAACATTTCTTTGCGTTCTGGAAAAAAAAAATGCACTCTTCAGAATTAGATAAACGAAATGTCCCGGAAAAGAGTTACAATTCTAAAAGAAAAAAAAAGTATATTCAGTTTTGTTTTTATAAATTTGTTTATTTATTTTTCCAGAAAAAGACTGCACTTACACACTTGAGAATTTTATACAGTATAAAGAATTCAAAAGCGTATTTTCCATTTGTTTTCTGAAATAAAATATAGATTCGAGGTACATTGTAGAAACAAATAACAATGCATTTTACGAAGAAAATTCTTTCTGAACGATTTTACTAAAAGAGCACTAGTATGTTTTTTTTTTTCCCCTTTTTAAGAGTTTGAGAGTTTGATATCCTTTTATAAAAATTACTTCCTATTATATATCTTAAATTTTTTAAAAACTATACAATAACATATTTTTTTTTAAACTTTTGTAACTTTTAAAGTTGAATTCTATTTGTTTTAAGAACAAGGTCTCTAAATTTTTGCTGACATAAGTAAAAGCGAATCGAAAACTAATAAACTGTTTAAATTACTTATTTGTAAAAAATAATATTCAGAATTTGTGGTTGAAGCATATTATAATTCGACATCCGCTTTAAACAGCATCTTACTTTTAAAATTGACACCAAGTTTATCATATGGATGATTTGTAAGATACTAATACATTACAAGAAAAAAAAAAAAAAAAAAAAAAAATGTTTCTATATATGGAATGCATAAAGACAGAGAGAGAGAGAGAGAGAGCTGAGAGACATAAATATATATATCTGTCTATCTTTCTTTCTCCTTCTCTCTCTATATATAGATCGATAGATAGATAGATATACATACACTCCTTCTCATATTTATAAGGACACTTTATGTTTTAAAATAACTAATGTAAAAATAATTGTGAACAAGATTATACTAAGTGCACTTAATATATCTAGTATTCTAAAAACAAAAACTGCTATAATTTTTTTAATATGAAACAAAATTAATAAAAAATAATGCAAAATATTTTTTTCTCCACGTTTTTAAAGGTTCATAATTATAGGGACAATCAAATTTTTTTTCGTTTTATTTAACTTACTAACGGATAAATTACAGGGAATTGACATGGGAATTTTTTAACTACTGGGCTAGCTTAATTCATATATAATGTAAGCCTTCAATTTTTCATGGACGGACATTACTGATAATTCCTCGAAAAAGAAAAAGAAAAAAAAAAAAAAAAACGTTCATGTAGTAAAGTATGATGAATGTGTTTTTAAGTGGAAGGATAATTTTAATCCACCGACTTTCTAATGAAATTCGAAGATCTAAAATTGCTGAAGGAAATGTGATGAAACGTTGAACTGCTGGTTCGATAGGAGAGAGATCTGATGCAAAATCAGAGTTGTTTTACAGAGATCGAAGACTCATAATTCCTCTTACTGTTCTACTCATAATGACTGCTGCTGAATTTGCTCATAATTTTTAACGAAAGGTTGGGGTCCACATTTATGCATGTTTAAAATTATTAATAATATGTTAAAATGACTAAAAAACCTGTAATAATCAATAAGCATTTTATGGGGGAAAGAACGTCTGCGTTAAAGTTTTATAAAGACAATATTAAATGGTAAATGTAGCATTTTCTTATGAAAAACATTTCATTCTTGATTAACCAAATGGTTTTAACAGTTACTGGCACGGTCCGAAGATAGCGAAAGACAGAGCAGATTTTTTAAAGGCAGAAATGAATCGGGCATTTTAAAGGTGAATCTATGGTGCTCTGGAGAGTTGTTTCTACTGAAAGCAGAACGAATTTAGTAATATTTTCTATTATTATGATCATCAAGAGCATATACGCAAATTTTAAACATGGAATTCTCAGATTTTTGTTAGATTTTGGGGGGTAATAATACGTTTGTCAACATGACTTACATTTTTGCTCTACTTACATTTTTGCTATTTCTAGAGCAATAGGAAATAGTTTGAAGAAAGTATTGTTGTACTATTGCCTTTCCCGTGGCCTAAATTTGAAAAAACCTTAACTTATCATATTAGAAAAGTGCATGCAAGTGGAAAGTAATTTTAAATAGTTTAAATGTATTCAGAATGTCATCTATGCTGTATGAAATGGTATTGAAACTGAATATTAAAAAAAAAAATGTATATACACTCCTTCTCATATTTAAAAAGACACTTTATGTTTTGAAATAACTAATGTAAAAATAATTGTTAACAAGATTATACTAAGTGCACTTAATATATCTAGTATTCTAAAAACAAAAACTGTTATAATTTTTTTAATATGAAACAAAATTAATAAAAAATAATGCAATTTTTTTTTTTTTTTTTTCAGATGTTCATAATTATAGGGACAATCAAGATTTTTTCGTTTTATTTAACTTACTAGCAGACAAATTGCAGTTGACATGCGAATTTGTTAGCTACCGGGCTAGATTAATTCATATATAAGCCTTCAATTTTTCTTGGACGGACATTCCTGATAATTCCTTGAAAAAAAGAACGTTCATGTAGTGAAGTATGATAAATGTGTTTTTTAAGTGGTAGGATAATTTCAATCTGCCGAATTCCTAATGAAATTCGAAGATCTAAAATTGCTAAAGAAATGTGATCAAACGTTGAACTGCTGGTTCGATAGGAGAGAGATCTGATGCAAAATCAGAGTTGTTTTACAGAGATTGAAGACTCATAATTCCTCTTACTGTTCTACTCATAATGACTGCTGCTGAATTTGCTCGTAATTTTTAACGAAAGGTTGGGATCCACATTTATGCATGTTTAAAATAATTTATAATATGTTAAAATGAACAAAAAACCTGTAATAATCAATAAGCATTTAATGGGGGAAAGAACGTCAGCGTTAAAGTTGAATAAAGACAATATCAAATGGCAAAATGTTAAATTTTTGGATGAAAAACATTTTATTCTTGATTAACCAAATGGTTTTAACAGTTACTGACACTGAAGATAGCGAAAGACAGAGCAGATTTTTTAAAGGCAGATATGAATCGGGCATTTTAAAGGTGGATCTATGGTTCTCTGGGGAGCTGTGTCTACTGAAAGCAGAATGAATTTAGTAATTTTTTCTATTATTATGAACATCAAGAGAATATCCGCAAATTTTAAGCGTGGAATTCTCAGATTTTTGTTAGATTTCGGGGGGTAATAATATTTTTTTCAACAAGACTTACATTTTTGCTCTACTTCTAGAGCAATAGGAAATAGTTTGAAGAGAGAAACGTCTGTATTATTGCCTTTTCCGTGGCCTAAAAGTCGAAAAAAGCTTAACTTATCAAATTAGAAAAGTGCATGCAAGTGGAAAGGAATTTTAAATAGTTTAAATGTATTCAGAATATCATCTATGCTGTATTAAATGGTATTGAAACTGAGTATTAAAACAAAAATGTATATATATATACCATAGAAAATGTCTGACTGTTTCACCCTAAAAGGAGACGCCATAAAATATTAATTTAAAGAATAACTGAAAAAAAAAATTACTAAGATTCGAGCTGTCCTTATAATTGGGAACACCTGAAAAATCATCTTTTTTACCGTATTTAAAGTTTTTTTAAGATAGAAAACGATAAAACATTTAAATATAGTCTATTAATGAAATTCAAATTAATAAAAAATATATTTGTTTAAATAATAGTGTTCAGTGTTTAGTTAATATAGAGAAACGGGTGTCCTTATAATTATGAGAACCAGTGTACGTATACCAGAGAGAATGTCTTACTGTTTTACCCTAAAAAAAGACCCTATAAAATATTAATTTAAAGAATAACTGAAAAAAAATTACTAAGATTCGAGCTGTCTTTATAATTGAGAACACCTGAAAAATCAACTTTTTGACCGCATTTAAAGTTTTTTAAGATAGAAGAACGATAAAACTTTTTAAATATCGTCTACTAATGAAATTCAAATTAATAAAACATATATTTGTTTAAATAATAGTGTTCAGTGTTTAGTTAATATACAAAAACGGGTGTCTTATAATTATGAGAACCAGTGTATATACTATAACGCTCGGACTTTCATCTTCGTGTGATATCTATTTAATCAATTGAAATTCTTATTTATAATTCTCTGTATACTAACATATCTATACATGACAACGTTATTTGTTTAATTTATTTCATTAATCTTTTAACATTTAGAGTTAAAGGTACAATAATGATTGTGAAACTGCTTCATTTTATTCATTTATTTGTTTTATTTTACAATATACAGGGTTACAAAAGTCGACTCATCTGATTTCAAAATGTTATATTTTTCATAAATAAACAACATAAAAATATAATTAACCCATTAGTGCCCAGTGCCTCATTTGAGGACTGCTAATAAAATGGCACGTATATTTTTTTGTGGCTTCTTGGAATGATTTCTGCATTTTTGTGACAGTTTATAGCGTCACTCTAAATGATCCCTGAAAGTTTTATGCGCCTACTATTAATTATTATTTCATAATTTCGATAGTCATTTTATGATTTTTCATTCGTCGCACATATATTTGCTTTTTGCGCAGGTATACTAACTTAAATCAAATAGAATAATAATATATATTATAATACTTTACTTTCGAGATCTTTGTCGACATATAATAGGAAACTAATCTGTTATCTCAAGTTTTTCTACCTCGAAATGTTCTCGCTAGAACTCTAAACGTTAATCAATGAGGATAGGCTTTAAATTTAAAACTCTCATAAGGAATTGTTTAAGTTAATATATTTTACTGTCAGTTGTCTATATCAATTTAGAAGTGAAATAATCAGCTAATAATATTTTACAAAATTAATTCGGGCGTTAACGGTTTAATACATAAATAAAAAGAAATAATATCGATTATTTTTTAACATATGTTTTATGTAACTTCCTTTAGTTACATGCATAATGTCAAGACGATGTGTAAATAACAAATGGTAAAGCGTGACTATGGTAACTGATAATACAGCGTCAAAAATTTGTTATTTAAATTTGAAAGTAAAGGGGGTAACAAAAACATTATATTTTACAAAGCCGAAAGGAAGAAATCACACGCTTACATATCCGGGGACTTAGGTTTTCCTATTATATAGACGTCTAATGATTTAAAACTTATGATATCACCTTTGAATACTCTGAAACGTATGTGGATTATTATTTTATGAAATGCACGCTGGACGATCAATACAAATCGAAATCGCTGAAATGGCAGCAAATAAAAACCTTTCTCTTTCGCGTTTCGATTGTCACTTCAGCCGCAGTAAAGCTTCTAAAATTCCAAATTTTACCTTTGTGTTTATGTATTACTTATCATTATGTGTCATTTATTTTTGAAAATGTGGAATTTTGGAATCGGATGATTCATTTTGAATAACCTTATAATTTGAAATATATTACCTCATAAGCCATTGGCATATATATATATATATATATAAAATATATGTATACTGTGTGTTTCATAAATGACTCAACCATTTTAAGAATAAATAATAAACGCATGGTTTAAGATAAATTGCGCCTCTTGCATAAGTTAAAATAGTTAAATGTTTTGCCCGTAGAGAACGGTGCATGTGATATTAGAGAAAATACGTCTAGTTTCCAGTTAATCCTTCTTAGGAGATTTTATGGTACAATAAAAGGCGTGTTCGAAATAAAAAAGTGAGTTAGCTGGTAGAAGTAAAACTTAAGTTACTTACAAGGAAGGTCTCCATAGCCGCATACGGAAAAAACTTTGGATAATCTATTTAAAAATACTTTTAAAACCCAAATTCTTAATGTATCATATCACATAAATGTTTTCGAAGTTATGATTTTGCAATTTTTTTTTTTTTTTTTTTTTTTTTTTTAGGACTGAGGACTATTAGTCTCAATCTGGAATTTTTGCGTTGTCTATTTCGATAGTTGGACATTTGTCGAAATCATTTTTCGATAATTGGACATTTATCGAAATCTAAAATTTATCGAAAATATAATTGAATAATTTGAAAGCGATGTTATAATTGGGAAGAAAAAAAAAACTAATAGTCCTCCGTCCTAAACTAAATTCTGCTTTTGCCAGAATTTCATCAAAATCATTTTTTTTTTTTTTTTTTTTTTTTTTTAAGAAAAAGAAAAGAAAATTTATACAGTATCGTTACAAACAATATCGAAAAATACAATTTTTTTTTATTTATTAAAATCACACAATTAACTGTGGAAGAAAATCATATTTATTGAAATTTTATTTTTCCGACTGAGTGAAAATAATGCCTGGACCGGGAATCGAACCCCGGATCTTTGACTTACAAGGTCAATGCTCTACCACTGAGCTATCCAGGCCGACATCCCGGTCTGCATTACTCACTCAGACAACCTTATAGGCAGAAACATCTCTAGTCTATCATTTAGATAGCTCAACTTGAGCTATCTATTTTTTTTTTTTTTTTTTTTTTTTTTTTAATAATTTTCAAAAGTGCGCGAGGAATATGAAATAAAAATAAGTAAAAAAATGAATTTAATGATTTAATTTTTTTTTAGCTTCAAAATAAAGTATCAAAAATTTGAAAAATCATAATGTAAAAATGAATAAATGAGTTATTCTCATAAGAAATTTCTCCATAGAATAATTTGGGATATAGTTTCCGATGATTGTAGGTACAGAATCAGTTTAGATTTCAGTCTAACCATAAATAACTAATTACACTGTTCGGCATGAAAATTGCCCCCAACACCATTCTGACAAATTTGTATTTAAAATGACCTCCTAAATCCGAATATGATGTCCATTTTGCCCTATCACCCACCGTTTTTTAGAAACGGCTCCCTATTTATTTATTTATTTATTTATTTTTAATTATAAAAAATGTATTTCTGAAAAAAATTTCAGTCTTTTTTTAAAGTTGCATTCCACCCGTTACATTAATAACGTGTTTTGTTTTAGTAAAAATAACATTTTTTGAGTAATAAATGTTTAAGTGAACGTGTATTAAGCACACTATTAATCTTTAATTTTTCAAAATGAGATTTAAAAAGAGAAAAAAAAAAAAAAAAAAAAAAAAAAAGAAGAAGTAAAAGAAGTTTAAAAAAAAGAGCCAATGCATTGCGTTTTAGGAGGGACATTTTTATAAATCACATTAAAATTACTTTCTACTGCAAAAATCATAAAGAAATTGACATGCATTTTTAATATGCTAAAAAAATATTTTGTATAGAATATGATATGCTTAACTTCTTTGATTTTCAATGCTACGTTAAAATATTCAGATACATTACGGGCTGCATTTCCGTTTGTGTTACGCACTTTCAGCCCTTTTCAACGATTTTTAAAAGTAATTTTGAATTAATTTATTTATTTATTCGTTAGATGATATTATTTAGATTTTTTTTTTTCATTACTATTTAAGATTCTTAAAATGTTGACCAAATTTCTGGTGTCAAAAAAATTGCCAATGCTGTATTATTCTTTTCTTAATTAAGGCAGCATCTTCTATCCATAAGGTTTAAATCTAAATAATAAAACCCAAATTATCGCTCTAAAATTATATTTCTTTAAAAACTAGTATATTGCAGCCATCACAAAACTTTCTTCAATAACTTTTTTTTATAAGAGCGTCACTTAATAACATTTACCATTTTGACATGCATAAAAGTTCAACCAAAGCTTTTCGCAATAACTATTTTAAGTATGCAGGTTTACGCATTTTTAATCAACAGATGTTGAGATGTAGTCATATGGAAAATCATAGGTCAGTAATAGCACTGCCGCCTATTGGCTGATATGCTCCCAAATTAAGCCAGGATAGTTTTCATAATGGTTATCACGCATATCATATTTGGTGCATTTATATGCAATAGAAGTTATAATTTAGCCTTCCTATTCAAGAGCGTAATTTGCCACACATCAGCTCCACCTGCCGGCCGATATGCACCCGAATACATTCAGCAAACTTTTTCATAATGGGTTTTTTTATAATCCAAGTTTTGTGCAATTATATACAATAAAGTCTGAGATATAGCCTTCCCGTTAACGGGGAAAACTGCAGTACAGCAGCGCCATCTATCAGCGGATCTGCACCCAAATTCATTTAATTTGATGTTTCATAAAGACCTTATCATATTCTGTGTTTTGTTCGGTTATATATATAACAGACCTTGAGATATAGCCTTCCCTTAAATCGAACAAATTGCAGTATAGCAGCACCACCTGTTGAGTGATCTGCCCCAAAAGTTGATAGGCATTAACTTATGTCAAGTTGCAACTACATATGAATTTAAATGAAATTCTGCGCACGAGTTTTTTTTTTTTTTTTTTTTGTATTAAGGTGAAATAATAAATTTCAGCGGAAAAGAATTTGTACTCTTTTATAAACCACGAAAGTCTAGGTAGAAAGGCAGTCGAAGATTCGATAATCGCTTGACCGAGTTTAAAAAAACCCAAAAAATTCTGAAGCTTTTGATCCATTGACCGATGCATTGCTATGATTGGTCATTAGTTATTGCTCTGGTCGTGCTATCTATCGGTCATTACAAACGTAAATATGCATAGACCTTTTTTTTTTTTCTTTTGTAAATAACTGCATAATTGTCGTAGATTTATAAAAGTATGCATACAATGTTGCTCCTTGAAAAAAAAAAAAAAAAAAGAGTTTTAAAAAATATTTTAAATATGTTTGTGTACTACTTTTGGGAGTTTATCGATGAGTTAATTTTTATAAAACATTTTTATGTTTGAATACTAAATTTTTGCCTTAAATTTCAGCATTCGAACATAAAAAAAGGCTTCTTCAAAAATTCTTAGGATACTGTGCAGTCAACGAAGTTTTTTTTTTTTTTTTTTATCAATTGATATCTTTTCTATTAATTATCTGCAAAAAGTTACACTCCGGACCTTTGCGATATCGAATGCTCGACCACCGCGTTACTAACATGGCGCTCTAACTACCTCAGCCGCCAAGAGACAAATCAAAAAGCTTATATTTACCTTAAAATGGAGGCGCATTTTTTATTAGCTTGAGTTTCAGAAACATACCGTAGTGATTGACAGTAAGTACATATGAATTTGGGGAAAATTACAGAACACTCTCCTCATGGGGTTATGTATGTTTATAAAAAAATTCCAGCGGTCCGTAAAAAAGTATTGGAAAAGTCCGATTCTTGGCTATTTATCGTTCGTTGACGACACAATGAAAACTGATGCAAATAACAATTTTTTCATAAATACTCATCATAGATGAAACATTTACCATACTCTTCATACTAAACTAAATTAAGAGAGTTTACATTAAATAAATACACTTTTATAATTACAATTTTGTCATATATATTTATAATTAAACCTAACGGGAAAATTATACAATATTTAGTTGAACTTTAAATGCTTAAACTAAGCTTAAGTTTTACTCGAGCTTTAAATATTATACATTAAAGTAAAACAGTACTCACATTTATTTATACTGCATGTTAAATTAAAAAGAAAGTACATAACAGTTTGGAAATGAAGCAATAGTAAACGGCAGTCACTTGTCAATGTGCCATTTTTTTGTTTTCGAAGAATGCAGATTTTACAATTAGTAATTTAGATCAAAATTTAAACTGATAAAAATTATTTCAAACTTAAATTTTAGTCCCAAATTTCAATATTGATTACACATTAATATTGAAAAATTGCATATATTTTTTTTAGTTATAATTTACTTTTTATTACACTGGTTAGATAAAATTTACCAAATAACTTTTTTAACTCTACGTACAAAATGAATTTGAGTAAGTTCAACTTAAAAAAGTACATTTGTGTAACTGCTATTTTTAAAAGTGTACCTTTTGTTAACTTATTCAAGTTTGAACCAAATTATAATGGAAAATATAAAGAATTAAATTTTTTAATCTCTTAATGAGTTCAAATAAAAATCGTTGGTTAGAAGTGGGAATAAAACAGGTCTTTGGATTAGCAAAAATGAATAAAAAATTTTGTTTTTATAAGCATGCGATTTGATATTGAAAGTTTCTTCATCAAAAGATGTAATTCTACTCCCCCCCCCCTTACCAAGAAAAAAGCTTTTTATTTCTTTCCTTTTTTCTCTGCGATTAGTTACATTTTCTATTTGTTTCGTTCAACACAATTCACGTAATTGTTTTACATATTTAAACTTCGTTTGGATACTTTTTAAACTGCGCCATGAATTTCTAGAATTCGCATTATGCCAGTAATTTACAATATTCTTCTTATATTTCCATGAAATATATATGCATATTTTATTTAGATGTTTCACATCTTTAAGTGGCAATTCGGTAGCATATTTATTTTCATTAGAATTTTGCGATATTTCGTTAGAAGGATATGCATCATCATGAATACTTTCAAATTTTTCATAACTTACGCATTCATATTCTTCTAATATTACATTAATGTGTTTTTTTCATTTAATTTCTTTTTCTGTAACATTTGTGAGTGCCATGTTTTCTCCCCATGTATTGTTTATACAGTATCCAAACAACAATGCACATGTTGATTTCCAAAAACATTGTCTTCCATAAAAAATTAAAATAAATTATTTTTTTCATATCGTAAAATTCATTTTAAATCTTAACTTTAAAAGTAAAAATAATTATTTTCAATTGCAAAGTACAGAAACTTTTTCAATTACAAATTAACAAAACTAAAGTTATGTATAACTCAAACGTTTATTTAACTGTAATTTAAATAGTTGCAACTCGCAAGATTAAAAAAAAAAAACTTTTTCAAAGCTAAAATGAAATATTTTTAATAAAAAGCCACATGCATATACTTTACAAGCTTATATGAGAAAGAGGCAACTCTTTCATCAATTAATTTCAAACTCTATATACTATAATGCTATTCAGAATGATTTGTTTTGCAAGAAATTCTTAAATGCATTAAAGTTACTTGCATTTGATGGGAAAGGATGTTACTCGCCAAACCGCGTGCACTTTTGTCTTTTTGCGTCAAATATTCAGAAGTATTTTATTTTCTTGTAGATGTTTTAGAAGGATTTGAAGGGAAGAAAAGTTATTCGCCAAATCGCATGCATTTTTTGTCTTTTGGCGCCAAATATTCCGTACTATATTATATTTTTACAGACTATCTATTGGTATTCCGCCGATAAATTTGACTGATCTTGCCTATGTAAGTAGTATCTCTGTATACTGTAAAATAAAAAAAAAAAAACGGTAGATTTTTAGCGTAATATGCTGGCAATATGGGTGCATGGAAGGGGGAAAGTGAAAAAGAAATTATATACAGCAGAAACAGCCGTAAAAGAGTCTTTTTTTACGGACGTTTCCGCTGTAAATTGCCTTATTTAACAGTAGAATGTGCTGGCAATGTGGGTGCCAGCACATTTTGCTGTAAAAGCTTCCATTTTTTTTTTTACAGTGTAATTTCTTTCACAATATTCTGAGTATGCGCTTTAAGGAGACCTTCCTTGTTTGTTTTTCAACTGGCAGTGCCACACTGGGTCAAAATCTGTAACTGACTTTAACAAAACATATTTCTCAAAATTTCTTGCTTTCCTAATAGCAATGCTGCAAGCGGCACATTTTTATTTCTTCAAATAAGATTATTTTTCCTAATGATTAAAACACAAAATATTAAGGTAAATGATGTAAATATTGTCAATGCAGTTAATATGGCAAACCTGCAACAATGCTATTAATTTCAGTGAAATCCAAAATATGGCACTTGAATGTAGTGGATCAAAGTTAGAAGAACATAGTTTAGTACTGCATTGTGTGCAATCCTTGAAGTGCACGGGGAAGCAGTCATTGTTGATTTGTTGGTAGTTGGACTGGCATTTTATAAATTTGTCTCTGGTAAGTTTGTTACATTTCTCGTTGAAATAAAATATCTGTATTTACTGTTATACATAAAATTTTAGCTGATTTAATTGTTTTTTCAACTGCATAAATGAATTTCAACAGCTAAGTTTTCAGACAGAATTAAAACGTTTTTTTAAAACTCGTTATTTTTGGTCTTATCTTTGAAGGAATCTAGTCCCATCTTCATTACATAATTGTGTATGAGACTGCGAACAAATGGCATTCTATTACCATGTTTAATATCTAATACAACCCATGGGTTGCAGACTTTAGATAAATCATGTTTTGGGCCATTTGAAAAGCTTTAGGAACAAGAAGTTCTTTTGTTTTTTTGGAATAAATCAACCAAGAAAACATTACAAAAGCTCGATTTGGAAGAATATTTTTACCAGTTTAGGACAAAACTACTACAACTTTTAACTTTACAGGTGGCTTGAATGGGACAGTATCTATCCCGTCATATCTATCCTATCTATCCTGCCGATGTAATCTCAAGGAATTAATTACTCCGAGTTCTGATTCTGAAAACCAAGTGTCAACAAAGAATAGTGCAAAATGTGAAAAACAAATTTATACCCTAGGGACATGTTCTGAAAAAAAGGTTCGTCATACTCCTTGTCCCTCTAGTCCTTTTGTCTCTTCTTCATACTCCAGCTGTGATTCTTCAGCGTCTGAAGAAAATCTCAGAAATGGCGTGTCTGTTCATGATTTATCATTTAGAGAGTTACTGCCATCACTACAAAAAAATTGTTAAATAACTTGTATCTCGAAACCTGAAAGGAACTATCAGGTTCCAATTTTGGAAAAGATGTCTTTCCCAGAGCTTCTCAAAGTAATACTATTATAAAGAAATTGAAACATCACAACAGTGATTAACAAAAAACAAAATAAATAAAATAAAATAAAATAAAAATAAATAAAAATAAACCTCAGTCTGCGAAGGATAGCGGAAAAGTTTCCCGAGCGTAGAAAAATGATACAGAAAGTTTGTTTAGCGGTATTTGCAAGAAGGAAAAAACTGTGAATATGAGATTATGTGTTATGCGTCATACGTATGAGCAGGAAGAATGTGTCGGACTGACCAAGAAATATAAGGAAGTTTCTACATGTGAAATTACACCGAGAAAAAAATATATACCCCCTTCAACTAGAATGAATAAGTGACCATTTTCTAAATCCCTTAACTAGAAATATAGATTTCCGAGTTATTCGCATAAGGCACGCCCATAAACTGAATATAGGAAATGATCCAGAATTTATAGTCTATACATATCTAGATGGTAAAACAATATACTGAAACTTTTGCATGGTGAAAAATTCTCGCTTGATTATCTAGAACTGGGTGATAAACCAAGATTATAGTTGCTTAAACCAACCTCTTGTGTTCGCATTTATTTGGAGATATTTTCAAATAGGTTTCACCTCGATAATATAGACAAACTCTCTAGAATTCTAATAGGGGTTTCTAGAACTCCCTTTCAATTGGGACTAGAATTCATAAGGATGACATGGAACTATTATTTCTAGAGCCACAATTCAGATTCTAGATGCCAGTTACAGAATTTTTTCTCAGTGTAAGATTTAAAAAAAAAATTGTAAAAAGTTTAAATTTGTTTTAAAAAGTGCTCAAATTTACTTAAAATTGTTTAAAATTTTGCTAAATTTTAATCATTCTTTTCTAAATTTTCTTCATATTTATCTTTTCATTAAATTTCGTAAAGTTTCAAAAATTAAATTTGTTTTTTTAATAACTGATGTGTTTTCATGCGTTAAATATGAATCTCTGCATTATATTTCCCATATGGGCATAATACCTGCATGTGGGCATATTATCTTCATCAACTGGACTTTTTTTAAAAGAAATTCCTGCAGGTTTAAATCTTGACTAGTTTTAATAAAAAAAAAAAAAAATAAATAAATAAAATAAAAAAAATCCAGTACTAAAAGGATTCCTCTCTTTTAGACTTTTTTTTTTTTTAAATTGTTTATTACTATCACAAAACATTTTCTGTCCTTAGGGTGGCCATATTACCTGCACTTACCTTAGTTAGTAATTTAATGATAGATTATCTTATTCAATGCTAACTAGATTCAAATGTAAATGACATAAAAATGAAATTTCTTAATAATTGCTTATCATACTTAATTTTGTAACTTCATACTAATTAACTATAAATTACACATGTTTTAAATTTTTAAGTACTTATCCCTAAAATGGATAATTATATATTAAATTATATTTTTATAATTTAGTAATAATAAACTATGTAACAATAATTATGTTTATTTTTTTTTCACAATTTGATAGTTGTAATGAAAAATGGTGCATTTTTTAATGACAAATATCTACAATTTAAATTAATTAGTTAGTAAATTAGATCATCGTCTTTAGAAACCGTTCAATTATACTCAAATGTAAACATCATAAAAGCTAACTATTTCAAAAGTTTTGTACTATTAAACTATAAGTTTAATATTAAAATTTTAAAGTACTAATTACATAACATTAAAATAGATATTTTTATATCTAACACATAATTTGGAGAATTATCGTGTATAATTCAAAATATAATCAACTTAAAGCATTAAACTTTAAATTTTTTACACAATAATTAATATAACCGCATTGCAAAGAAAACAGAAATATTTGAAATTTGCTATTGTATTTTAATTATGGTCATTGATTACTACACAAAAACAAACAAAAAGATAAAATAATAATAATTATTAATATTATATTTTTCACTTCAATTACATCTTACTACTCATCTTCAATTGTAAAAATTAAATCTCTAAAAAACGAGTACATGAAGCACTATTGTCAAACAATTATGACATGAAACAACATTCTGGACCTAAGCTAAAAAATATTTAATGCTTATTTAACGACGTTTTACGAAGACTGAGTCGTATCTCGGAATCTATATGAAAGAAATATCAATTAAGCCAGAGCTAAATACTAGAGGATAGAGATTTTAGACACGTCTAAGGCATTAGTTCCACCAATATAGCAATTCACCATGCGCGTTCCAAATGCTTGTTTCAGGTTTCAAACTAACACCGTCAAGGGACTCAAATCACATGAATACGAGAATTGTGTACCAGTCGGAGGATGCCTTGAACGCAGTAGGTTACAAAATATACATAAGTCATGCCAGAATCACATGAGGATTGTAAAAATCCATCTCTAAATACAAAAACACTAAGCCGATACTTAAAACGGAAAAATATCTATCTTGAACTCAACTACCTGTTTTCTATAAAAGTTTATCCTTAAAATAAATAAGATAATTAATTGTGGACGTATAGGGAAACTTTAATTATTACTAAAAAAAATAGAATGCGGGATCTGATGATAAATTATTTTATACATAAAATTTGTTTTTATGTACTATACATAGTGTCATAAATGTATTAATACTGATTTATTTATTTCAAGAAATCCCCATTCAACCTCAGCAATGGTCGAGACATTTTGTTCTGAAAAGCTTTCTGAGAGGAAGTACAGTGTTTGATTCCAGCATGGGCTCATCGGATTAGCAGGTCGTCGTTTTGTCTAAAACTCGGGTAAAAAGGACTCACTAAAAGACCTGCATAACATACAACCCTTATATTTTCAATTAACCGTAACACTAACACCAAGAACTGTTCTACAATGACTTCATATGAAAAAATAAGAAATGTAAAGAGAACGATTTATTTCTGAATAATAACAATGCAAAGAATAAAAATAATAATAATAAGTTTCTATATTGTACATTTTTCAGATACAATTAAAATTGTACGTTACACACTCATATTGCGAAACGTAAAATATGACAAAAAAGTTAATGACCTTAATCGCTAGAAAACTATTTCCGCTTCATTGTATACTATTTTTACTAAGATAAAAAAATTATGAAGTTATTTAGACAATTTCATACATTAGTCAAACTCTGTGATTTCCATTAACGTTGTAAATTTCCTTGCATCAGGCTGAGTTATTTATCTAACTTTTAAACAAATATGTCATTCCAAACGCTTTAATTTTCCGCTGTATTATTAAAAATCCGTTAAGTTTTGAAAAGCCTTTTGACGGCAAGTCATAACTTTTGCGAAATTTTTCGCAGGAAAAGACTTATGCGCATTCCTTATTTTAAAAGATATTTTTGCAATGTAGCAGAATATTTTATATACTTTTGAATCACCGAAAGTTGTTTTATTAAAAGCCTAAAATATTTGTCAATTATGTTAAAGTCAGATGAGAACATTCCATATGCATAAAGTTGTAATGTTTGTAAAAGAAATGGCTATGTAAGTTTATATAAGATTAGAATCTGAAATGTATTTGAGATTAGGCTTTCAGAAATTCGTATTACTCAAGTGCTAAACGAATTAATGTATCGTTCTAACGATATTCGTACAACTGTCTCCTTCAAAAGAATTTTTTCAAATTTCTGTTAGATTTTTTTTTTTTTTAATAGCAATTAAAATCACCAAACAGTGAAAATTCAGCAGTGAGTGTCTATCATACCCAAAATAGTTTTTGCGTACGGTGAAAGGACTTGTTATAAAATTTTGAACTCAAATATAAAAAATGCATACATATTTTTTTGGTGTTTTGAGTTTTGCCACTAGAATTCTCATTATAATACTAGCATTAGAAAAGTTTCGTAATATATAGTTTAGTATATTTATATACTATACTTTAACGTGAGCACCTACAATTACCATGATGCAGAAATATATTACGAATGCAAAATTAAATACTGATAAAAGACATCTTTATCATACCTCAATGCCCCCCCCCCCCACCAAAAAAAAAAAAAAAAATCATGTCTATAGTGTAACCCAGTTTCCTACACCTAGCAGTGAAGGTACCTACAGGTTGGGATTCGGTAAACATCCAGTCATTCGGTGTTTCCTTAACGTTAATTTTCACTCAACGACAAAGTTTATCATTCCTATTTCAGCGCTGGACTTGTTGAGTTGTATTTGCGCAGAAACTCTCACAGTCGCAAGAAATGTGGTTAAAGAATAAATTTTAATATAATAATTCAATCAGTTGTACAAAATGCTGATGTTATAATCTCTTGAGACATTAACCCTTTATGGCGCAAGGTTATCGGGATCATTTAAATTACAATGCCATCGGAACTCATGAACAAAATTAAAATAAAAGAAATTGACGATCTTTTTTTTTGTTATTTTAAAAGTAAAATTTTGCTAAGAAAATTCTGGGATGAGTTTTTGCAGTTGGAACTTAATTATTGCGCCCTCACAGAATTGACAGTGCGCAGCAAAGGACAAAGTGTCTTTTAATTTAAATCGAAAAAAAAAAAAAAAGCGATGAATCAACTTCTTAGACGTATGCATAAGTCGTTTAATTTTGCACACACACACTCGTATGAACCAAAAAGTTTCCATAAAAAGAAAATAAATAAATAAAATTTTAATGTTTGGTATAGTTTATCGCTCTATAGTAAATTTTTATACACTAGGGTTAACTATAACTGGATCTAATATTTAAAGGTTTTATAAATCAACCATTGTAAACATCCACATGTGAGGCAGGACTCAAACCTGGCATCTGTTATATAATGGGGATAGTGATAATTACAATCTTTAAAAGTAAATTATTAACTTTAATTTAATTAAGTTCATTCTTTTGTTGAAAGAAGTACACTTTTATAATTTTTAAATCGATACTCTTATACCGTTACCATAAGATTTATTCAATCCAACTGAATGAAGGAATAATATATAGTTAAAAATATGAAAGAGTAAAAACAAATTTTCATATCTGATATTTATTTAAATTCGTATTCCTACCACTAATTTATGTACAATATCGGTTCATGAATAAATGTTTGTAATTTTCAAAAATTGTACAGAAACATGCTATTTAGTTCTACTCATATACAAAATTATGATAATAAAAGAAATCTTTATTCAAAACTTTTTCGGAAAATAATTTTTCGCGTATGTTAATTTTCTACGTAAATTATATCATGCTTGGTAAGTGCATCCGCAAATATTTAGTATGTTGGGGAATAAATCTTGTAAAAATTTTATTTCCTATCAAACTTCATTACTTCCTCTTTATATCCCCTGGCTGACTAAACTCAGCAGCAATCAATCCTGATCAAATTACAAGTTTTATTGTGAAACTTCTTACATCTAATTCAATATTTCGAAAAAGTTTACGCAAAAATCGATCCTTAAAACAACTGTTTTCTTGTACTTATTACGAATACAATAATGTGATCGCTAATGTACTGTTTTTTGCTAAATATTGAATTTAATTATTTCAAGGCAATAAAATACTATTTTTTATGATTGTAAAAGAAAGGAGTTCTAATTTAGTTTAATCAATAACTTCTTTCTTTTTTTCTTTCTTTCTTTATTTAACTTGCGTTTATGGAAATATTTTCAGAAAGGCACGAAAATATGAAATACCTTAAAATTTCACAAAAAATATATTATAATTTAGAAAACTTTGACCATTAACTTTGATGCGTCAAAAATTCCATATCGTAGGATGCTTTTTTTGCCCCTATTAATAAGAGCTGGAAATCTAATCTTTATTTTTCTATCGGAGTAAGATCAACGCTATGATGCATGTATAATGTCTGTTATGTTTACTTATCAAAGCAGAATTAAGAGGAGAGACTGTATCTTTATTTTTCATCGTATGCGATAGTGTAGCCTCAGCGGCCATTCCTTCGTCACTGTTTGTTTACGACCCACGTCTGATAACGAACAATAGACAATTTTTAAACATGGTAGAATGCACAAATAGGGGTGCTAAATTTTACTTTAGCACCAAATATTATAGTATTATAGTATATATATATATACATTTTAGCTTCAAATATAGTATAGCCAATACAGTTCCAAATCTAGATTTAATTAAACATTTTATCTGCCTTGCTAAGTAAGCGATATTCTAACCAAACATAACAAGATACGAAAAGGTGCAACAAATGTGCTCAGGTGTATTAGAATGACCCTACATCAAGTAAAATTGTAATCATGACAAAAGCATCCAGGAAGCACGTGTGAAAAATCAAAGTACTGCCGCAATCATTATACCATTAAAAGAAAAAAAAAACAAAGAAAGAGAAAAAAAGAAATAAAAAGAAATCGGTCAAAAATTCGAAACATGTACTGGTAGCATTGTTTTCAGTTATATCTTAAAATTTAGAAATTTTTTAACAACCTCGAAAATTTATTTTTGATAGAATGGAGTAGAAAGCTGATTTAGTTGGTAAAAAATCAGCCGTCTACTCCATTCTATCAAAAACGAATTTTCGCGGTTGTTAAAAATTTTCTAAATTGACAATTTCGTGGCCTATTGGAATTGTGCCATGTTCAAATTTGTCACTTGATATAGCTGCTCTAATTCAGACTCCGTGACCTTGGCAACGTATATTATGTGAGAAGTGCCGAGCTGGTTGTCAAACAGGATAGCTCAGTAATTAGAGCATCCGCGCGTTAAGCGGAAGGCCCGGGGTTCGATTTCCGGCTCTTATATTTTTCACATAATTGGTAAAAAATCAGCCTTCTACCCTATTCTATCAAAAATATATATTACACCTGGTTTATGTTTGTATGCACCTAATACTATGTTACAAAAAATGTGTAAGACTTTAGCGTTAGAACAGTGTCACCGTGTGCAATAGTAAGCATAAAGTAAATGTGCCATATAACGACCAAGAAAGAGTTATCTTACAATATATTGGGTATGTTTATAACTCAGTGAGCATATATACTGTATTTTCAAGTTTAATATACCATAGAAATATTGCATTCATACAGTAAACAATGGATATTGGTACAAATACTTTATAATTTACAAATGCAGTAAATTTTAGGATATTTTAAAAATCTGTTTCTCGGCATTTTAATGCAATTTTTGTGTCTTATTTGTGCTTAATTTGTTTGATATACTTCTGAAAAATAACAAGTTGTGAAAAATTGCAAGAAACACCACCTTATTGAAAATTATGCTAATATAAAGGGATATAAGCCACAGGCAAAATATTTTATACATAATTATACTAAATTTCCTTTTTCAAAAACTGAAATGTCGATATAGAAATACATCGATGCTTCACAAACTTAGATAGCTAAGTATTAATATATTAAGTACTTATCAGCAAATTAAATATACATAAGTACCAACATTAAAGTTCCCTGATCTAATATATATTTGTTTGTTTGTTTTGTGATTAAGACTAACTGGCTACACTTTGGTCAGTATGCGTAGTGCGCCCTCCGTCGTGGTCGTTTAAATAGTTTATAGCTAGTATTTACACTAAAACGACAGAAATTTTGAACGACACTTTCCGCCTACTAGCTACGATAGTTTTATAGCGTGTGTTTTGACTTGTATTTTTAATCGTATTTTTAATGAAAAATAAACAGATCTTATGAAACGTATTATGAAAGGAAGACAACTGATGAGAAGGTCAATTATTTATGTGCATAATTAAAACCTAAAGTAAAGAGATTCACTTTAGTTTCTCTGAAGCTCTATAGATGCAGGTGTGCCAGTCGAACATAAGTGACCAAGGAAGAACAAAATTTCCTATTCCACAACAAGTTCTGAAAATTGGACGAAGTTCTTAACCCTATTTATTGGGACACGTAGCTGATTCAAGAAGTAGGTGGTCAATGGTCACAATACGCTAATCTGACGATTATTCAGTCTCCTACCCTGCCTCGTGGTCGCAAACTAAACCTGTAGACTATTCTATGGAAAATATGTAGGGGCTATCCTGAGGTTTTCGAGTCTAGAATTAAGAGAAGTGCCTTCAATGTTAAAGTCCGGTTTTCTAATAGAAACGTGTTTCTAATGAGTAAAAAAGTTTGTTTCGATAAGATAATTTTATAGAAACATTTAAAGCAAGAATTGAAATCTTTGAGCATATAACGTTTTCGACAACCAGCAACTGGATATTTATTGATGGAATTGATGGACATTACACATGAGATTGTGATTGTTTTGTGTAACATATACTATTGCATCATTTCATCATAATCTGTCATAAAGAAAGAAAGACACATATCATTAATGCGATATGCATTCAAAAGGAATCAATAATTATTAAGACTGAATAACTACATAATAAAGCTAAACAATAAAGTTAGCATTTCTCTGGGAATAAGTATAAACAACTGCATCTGAACAGTATTAATTTATTTGTCTAATTTAGAGAACTATTATCAAAAATCAATAATTTTAAATGACATTTTTGACTTATTTTATTTACAGAAGTATGATCAAATACTACTTTTCGAAAATGTTCCTTGTTAACATTTAAGAAAATGGTGAAATGTGAGACTATGAAACTGAAGTTCTATTCAGTGCTAAATACTGCATTTTTCTGAAAGCAGATGCAAGCGTAACAAAATGTAGAATAACAACTAAGAGAATATCTTGCAAGGTTTTTTTTATTAATTCTGCATAATTTGCAGATTTTAATAATAAATAGAGAAAATACAGAAAATACGATTCATCATAAAATATCAATTAAAAATATTTGAATATTGAGTCTGATCTTAAAGTGAAAGATAAACACGGTAGGTGTCATGTTTGGACTTATTTGGAGCACGCCATTTTCCCGTTAGGAGATTTTTGTGGATTTTTCAAAAACTCCTGTGAATACTTGTTAGAACCTCCTAGAAAGGGCCTAACGGTGAATATATCACACAGGTCTAGTACCCTCGTGTTCTTAATTAACTCTAAACACTACACCTCATTTCTAACTGAACAGTAAAATGGATAGGAGTAGACATCCTTTATAGTCTGTATTAATGTCTAGAAGCTTTTTCAAGGTGGAGAACAAGAAATTTATAAGGAAATAAAAGTTTGTGTGACAAATTGCACTTGCTTTATTTCAGCACACGTGTTCATTTTGCATATACAGTACCCGCCGCTTATTAAGATCACATTCGTTCTCAGCCAAAGTGATTTTATTAAGCGGCTAATTTTTATATCCGGTGAACATTTCTGCACTCAAGGAAAATGTATTACTTTCTAGGATTTGGAAAGAAATTCCAAAAGGTAAAGAATGTTGGAATTAATAAACAATATTAATTAATTTTTGATAGATAATTAATTAATTCTTTTTTTTTTTTTTTGATATAAGTAAATTAAACACATTCCAAGTTCCTATGCGCTTTCCTTTGAGAAAAATCATCATTACTTTACCAGAAGTTGACTCTTTTCTTATAAATTAAAAATATTTCCATTTAAGCCTCTTGAATTACAGTTATTTCAAAATAAGAACTAGAAATTGTCTTTTAATAATTAAAAATTAAAAAAAAAGAAAACATACCATTTGCAAATCAAACCAAATTTTTAACTTATTACTGCGCTTTGAACAATACGTTCCTTGAAATTGTTGCAGAGATAATTTATGGGGCGTGATTTAATTTGTAACTATGCTGCAAGTGTAAAATTTTAAACAAGAGATAACGGATGGGGTTGTTGTGCTTTAATTTCTTTTTCAAAAAAAGAAAAAAAAAATCACAGTGCAAATAAAAAAAATGTTTATTGTACATAAATGATATTTTTACTGCTGAGGAGATTTTTTTTTTTGCTTAATTAATCGGCGATGCTGATTTTATTAAGCGGCGGTTTTAAATGTAGTTTGTATTGATCTGATTCCGGTCCTGTCAATTTGATCAGATTAAGCGGCTGATTTTATTAACCAGTGAATTTATTAAGCGGCGGTTACTATATATATATATTAATTCGCTTAAATAAAGCTATATATATGATAATGGCAAAAAGTATTACAAATTCCTTAAGGAAAGGAAATGTTATACAAAATGTCACATCACAAAAATCTTATCATTTTCTAGAAATATAAATTTTTAAATCGTACCAATTTAACTAATTTTTTTTTATTATCAAAAGGTATGTTCTTTATCATCAAAAGGCATGTTCTTTATCATGTATAGCATTGATAGAAATATCTATGCTTAACTTTTTTTTAAACTTGTATATTTTTTCCATAAAGAATTTAGCTGCCAATAAAAATTCATTTTTTGAATAATTTATCTCTATTTTTGATCGGTATTTTCAAAATGTTTCTCCTTTTATATGACGTATAAAAACGTTGACTTTTACCATATAAGTATGTCTAAATAATCATTCTTTTTTAAGTAATGTTGATAGTAAGTTATTTTTATGTAAAAAATATTCAATAAAATTATATTCTGTTTCCTATTCTAATGTTCATCTTTAAGTAAGTATGATATTTAACATATGTCAAGTTTCAAAATACCTCTTTAAATGTATTCTAATTTAATAAAATTGTACTATTATCAAAATTAAATCTCAAAATCTGAGTCAAAATGTACCACAAAATAAAAAAAATAAAATAAAAAATCACATAGTTTTTATTTTTATTTTTTATCCATATACGTTTGATAAAACATTGATATTGGGACAAAATTTCGAAATTTAGATATTTCTATATTTACATGTTATATTTACAGGTTCCATAAAAAAAAAAAAAAAAAAAAAAGTATGAAAAAATTCAATTCAAGTTGCATAATATATTTTCCATACAATTTGCGCGGCCTAATCAAAATATTAAGGAAATATTTTATATTCTATAAAATGTAATTGATGAAAGTTCCTTACTAAATACCGTGTCCAAGAAAACAGTTTAGGAATGATAACCAATCTTCATGTCTATGGTAGAGAAAAATATAGTTAAGTCCAATTTTCAGCCTAGATTTTTGTCTATAACTGCGTGATTTTACGTTCACTCCGGCGCATTTTTTTTTTTTTTTTTTTTTACATAGTCTTCTTAAAAGTATCCGAGCACTAGCCAATAATTCCGTTTTCAAAAAAGTACTCTTAAAACTGTTTTGTTCAAAAGATCCTTATCAAATCATGTTCTTAGACTATCTAAGAACATGACTCGACAAGGATTTATTTCACAAAACAGTATTAAGTGTACTTTTTTGGATAGGTATTATTGCTAGTGCTCGAATACTTTTGCTGCCGACTGTAGCTGTGGCCCACTGGTGTATCACGCCGGCGTGAACGTGTTAATATGAAGATGAAATTTTTAGTGATTGGTATTTTGACAGCATAGCTGGAAAAAAAAAAAAAGAAAAAAAAAAAAAAAGAAAAAATAATAATAATTGAAGGAAATTTAAATTTGTTATTTTGTATATCAAATAAGAGTGCCACATAAAAATATTTGCTGTTTTAGAGAAGTGATGTGGGTTAATGACGCTTTTGAATAATTTGGAATAAACTTTTAAATTTAACAGCAAACCTAAATTTCATAATATGTTTCATTTAATTATTATTATTTTAAATCTACGTGTAATATTTAAACGGAGTTCAAGCGTAGCCCTTCTCAAAGAAAAATTTACACCAAACAAATTTGTTTTTAAACTTTAATTTGAATTGTTTTTTATGTAAGTCATTATACAATATGTTTTACATAATATCACATTTTGCAATTTGTTTTCAACAATTGCAAAACACACGGTAAGTAAAGGTCAAATGAGGGTCAGACCAGACTTTAACATAATATTACTGAACGGAATGTTATTTTAAAAAAATATATAATGGAAAAACATGGACGAAATTGTGCCGGTAGACACCCAGTATTGACAAAATATCTATACGCAATAGAGAAAAATTGGCGTTATTTTTGGTTTTTAACACACAAAAAAAGCTTATGTATCAGCTAAAATTATCAAATCGAATTTTGCAACATTAATTTTGTAGACCTGTAAAATGAAATTTAAATGCTTAGTATGCAAAAAATATATTAAATGAATCTTAGAGGAAAAAAAGAAAGAGAAAGAGACGGTGGTGCGTATTTTATCTATGAAAATAAAATAAAATAAAATAAAATTCGGCGTACGCAAAGCGTTGAGAAGAGGAGAAAATTTACCTAAATGTAGCCCCAGTTAAATAATATTTAAATAAAAAATATTACTCTTATTGACTGTAGAATATATATGTATATACTTCACTGAAAACTAAAAATATTGACAGAGAAGCATTTATTTCTCCAAATATTTATTTTTTTTCTTTTTTAAAACTGTCACTTTATTTTAATCCCTATTATCTTAGAATTTTCACCTGTATTACATTTTACTGACTTTTATTTCACCGACGTTTTTTCTCCCTTTCAGGTACGGTATTCAAATCTTTAGAGAATTTTTTATGTCAAAATATTTTTTTCCTTGAGTGATTTTTCAGCCTATGAATCCTAATTTTCTGTACTGGTGACTGCATAAATGTGTACAGAATTTTGTTGAATATATTTTACGCTTTATTTATTTATTTATTTTAAACTTAAAATGAATGTCACTTCATAGTTGATAGTCAAATGATAAATTACTGCAAATGTTAGTTAAGAACAATAGTATTGTTTATATGAAACCTATTATCAATTATATGTATATAATATGATACATGTAACAAGGGAAAAATTAAACAAAGCAATCAGAAATATTATAAAAAATGAAGATTATTCCGTAGTAAATGGGAACATTAATTTGCAGTACCTTAACTTTTACAATATCTTTCTCAAATACAGTCGGTAACAAAAGTATCCGAACACTAGCATAAATTCCTATGTAAAAAAGGTAGAGTTAAAACTGTTCTGTTAAGTAAATCCTTGTCGAATCATATTCTTAGACTGACTAAGAACATGATTCGACGAGGATTTATTTAACAAAACAGTATTAACTCTACTTTTTTTGTATAGGAATTTTTGCTAGTGTTCGGATACTTTTTTTACCGACTGTACGTATATAGTATTTGATTGTATAATATGTAGTCCAAAGCAGAGATATAATACGGTAAACATACAAAAAATTACAATTTATGACTTTTTTTGCAAAATCTCATTAGAAGCAGGCACAGTCGGCAGCAAAAGCATCCCAGCACTAGCAAAAATTCTTGTGTGAAAAAAAGTACTCTTAATATTGTTTTGATAAATAAATCCTTGTCGAATGATGTTCTTAGACAGAATAGGAATTTTTGCTAGTGCTTGGATAATTTTGCTGCCGAGTGTATTTTTTTGCAAATCTTTTTAATAATAATAGTCTTAATTTCATAATTTCTGTTTGAGTTACTCTGCTTAAGATTGTGATGCGATTATTACCAGAATATATTAAAGCAAGAAAGTACAATTTTAATAATCTTTGTTTTGGAATAAATAAAATAATTTAAAGAAATTGGATAATTTAATAGATAGAACGACGTCACGATTGGAACGATATGTTGAAAAAAAATGGAAATAAATTTTATCCATAGTTTGAAACAGTTAAAATATAAAGAAAGATGATTAAAAAAAAAGAAAAAAAGGAGGGGAGGATTATATGTAAAGCAAACATATCACTGTTGGACTAAAATAAATATTTGTGTCACTATAAAAAATGTCTGCCAAATTTCACTTATTAACGGTATTTATAATTTCATTTGCATTTTAACGTTTTTCACAGAAATATCTTTTGTAGCATACTTTATTTACAGTTCTTAGTTTCAAAAGATGTAATTTCATGTTTTTTTTTTTTTTTTTTTTTTTTAACATAATTTAAATAATAAGTGATTTTTTATTTCGTACTGCGAGATTTTTACTTTTTTTTTTTTTTCTGTATGTACATATATATATTTTTTGAATAAGGTGTAAATTGTTTGGCTTCATTGTCAAAATTTGTCGCTTATCGGAATATTCCGTCTTGACTCACTTTTAGTACACAACGAATGCTAATAAGAGTGCAGTGAAGTTATCGAGATCTGAAGCGTTATCAGGAAAAAAAAAAAAGCATTTTAATTTCTAATTTGCTCAAATAGAAGTTTTATTTTATTTTATTTTATTTTGCATGATATCTTAAATCTGACGACGTGTATAATATTTAAAAAATCATGCGAATTACAGCTTCAAAAATTTCATTTTTTTTTTTTTTTTTTTTTTTTTTCTGGAATTTAAAATAAAATATTCTATACGGTTAAATTTATATAAAAATACACAGATTTTTTTTTTTTAATTTAATGATAATAATTTTTTATATAAATAAACATTTATGAAGATTTTGCTTCAAATTATATTCCAGAGTATGAAGCTTAATTTAAGGTAATATTTATGCTATTCACAGGAAAAGTTACTTGAAGTGAAATTTTGCAAATCTCTCTCTCTCTCTCTCTCTCTTTTTTTTTTTTTTTTTCCCAAGTTATTTGTACCACAGATTTATTTTTTTCATATCATTTACAAGTTTAACATTAAAAAAAAAAAAAAAAAAAAAGGAAATTGACTGTACTTAAAAATAATCTAAAATTTTCATGCTTCTAAAAATATTGCGAAATAATGAGAAATGAAATTAAACGAGTTTTAACACGTCAGTCAAAAACTGAGGACGTTGCAAATGAAATATTTCTATGAGGATAATGTAATACTAATCTTCAAAAGAAAAACGTCAAGGTTTCATTATGTTTCCACCGTTCGTTACCATGGTATTAAAGTATCAGTGACTCCACTTTGGATATTTTCAAAACGATGGACAAACGTAAAATTTGTGTATTGCTTAAACATAGGAGTTTTTTGAGGGGCAAAAATTCTTTTGAAATTCAGCAATGGCTTAAACCGTGTTTCAAAGAACCAATAGTATTTTTGCCTATCCAAAAGCAATGTTGGATAAACACACAAAATTTAGCTGCGTCATTCGTTTTGAAAATACCAAAAGCAGAATCGCTAGACTTTGATATCTCGGTACCGAAAGGTTGAAATATCATGAAACTTTGACTTTTATATTTTAGAGGTTAGTACTACCTTACTCATAGATGAATATTTCATTTGCGACGTGTATGGGCTGGTCCCGGGATCTTTTTGACGGATGTGCTACATTTTGTTAGAAAAGTCTTTTTATGTACTGTTTTGTTGGTATTGCTCCTTATAGAAAGCACATGGCTGTAATTTTAAAACCATTATATTCTAAGTCCTTCTAAAGCCAAAGATAAAAAATGGGAAGTACATGAAGTATAACTGCAACATAACTACTGGGTGCAAATATCATAATCACAATAAGGCTTTAATAATTACCTGTACTGATTACTACCGTACAGACTCGGAAATCGTCAAATGAGCCTCATTGAATATTTTTAAAGCTGGTTTTGAAGCTCTGCCCTAAGAGCCGAAACATTCGAAAGTTTTTCTCCGTTCACGGAGAAAAAAATATATACCGCCTTCATCTAGAATGAATAAGTGTCATTTTCTAAACCCCTTAACTACAAATATAGATTTCCGATCTATGCTCATAAGGCACGCCAATAAACTTAATAGACGAAATGATCGAGAATTTCTAGTCTACACATTTCTAGATGGTGTAACAATATTCTTAATATTCTAAATGTTCTGAATCTTTTGTATTGCGAGAAATTCTCGCTTGATTTTCTAGAATTAGGTAATAAGCCAAGATTATAGTTGCTGAAAAACGCCTCTTGTATTTGAATTTATATGCAGAGATTTTTAAATTACTTTGCCCTCGAAATTATAGGAAAACGCTCTAGAATTCTTATAGGGCTTTCTAGAATTCGCTTTCAAAGGGGACTAGAATTTATAAGGACGACATGGAACTATTTTTTAGAGCTACAATTTTAGATTCTAGATCTCAGTTACAGAAATTTTACGCAGTGTTATGATATTACTGTTCACCATTCTACATGTAACGCACATTTATATGCAAAGTATTTTAGCGTAATACATAGAATATACTTACAAAAATCATATATACTCTACTTTTTGTACTAAGGCTTGTAAGAAACGTGAATTGCCATTACTTTCGAAATTTAGTTTATTGCTTCATAAATATTTTGTCTTTCATTTTTTCAGTGACGTGTTTAATGTTTTTATTAATATTTCATCTCAAAAAGGAAATGGAATGAAAGGTATACTTTAAAAATGAATGAAATGTCTTTTATAAAAATAATTCATTTTTTAAATTAAATGACAAAAATTTTAATATTTGCATTTCTTTTCTTTTATTTAAATTAGGGTTTTTTCAGCATTTTGGGCACCATGATAAAAAAGAGGATATGTATTTTCAAGAACAGAAATATGAAAGATTGATTTTTAGCTATAAATAAAAAAATATATATATCAAACATGAATTAAATGTATATTAGGATAATTTGTTGTTGATCACTTTGCGTTTATTTATAATCTATTTGCTTTTTAAATTCTTTGAAACATTCAGTTTTGTATAAATAAAATACAGAAAAAGGATACAGATTTTTCTACAGTTACACTGAAATCAGTCTCATAAAAAATACTTAAAAAAAAAAATAAATAAAAAAATAAAAAAATGGAAACGTGCTAGCTTCAACCACAGATATAGTAATAAGATATAGATTGATCATCGAGGGGAAGAAAGTGATTCCTTTTTACTCGGAGAATATCACACTAATGGCTGTCTTTCTCCGAGTAAATACACACAGGAATACACACGAATAATTTAGCAAATAAAATTTGTGAATAATTTATGTACTAAGGTGAATGAAAAACTTCAAATGAAGTTTCAAATTCTTTTTCTTTCTTTCTTTTTTTTTTTTTTTTTCTAACTATATTTATTAATTGTAATTTAAAGTTAATTTTTTTTTTATATATATACTAAAACTAACGTTCTATATCTGCGCTGCTGCTAACTATATATGTATATATATATATTCAAAAAAAAAAAAAAAAAAAAAGAAAAAAGAAAGAAAGAAAGAAAGAAAAGTCTATATTAATTTTACTAATATAAAATTAAAAAAAATATCAAACTTTAAATGTATATATATTTCATTAAATATCAGAACAGTATTTAAACCATAAAATTAACAACGCAACTGAATATAAAAATTATATTTTTCATAATTTAGTCAAATATAATTTACTTATGAAAACTTATCCCATTTATTTTCATATATTTATTAGAACACTTAAAAGCCACGCAATTTTTTTACATTTTGAAAATTCAACAACATTTTATTCCATTTGTGATTAGAAAATACGTGTTATCGATAATCACATATTCTAAAAATATATTATCATATAAAAATAAAATAAATTAAATTAAACTAACGAACACATGTTTATAACCTCTAAATTGCAACTTAACATACAGTATGTTCTTTAAATTTTTACATTCTTTCTCTTCCCACATACGTATCTTTTGCTAATTGCAACTCTATCGAAACCTTTGATCACGGATTCGTTCTTTAACGTTAATGCAGATCTGCAATAGCTTGTTATGACTTTTCCTAATTCGTTTTCTTTTCATCTTGCAAATAAATGCAGTTTTGTTGCCATAAGTGCATTATTTGTCTTATAACATGGCATGTTCATGTTTGCTTAAAAGTTCCGGGTTCTCATGGCGTATTTTTGGCGCTTAGTGAGGACCGTTTGAATTGTAGTTATGTGGTAACCTTTTCAGAAATTGTATGTGTTTATACGTAACACAATTACATCCATTTTTTCTCTACTAATTTGAATTTGGCTTCGACTAGAGTTCTGGCGAAATTAATGAGAAAATCGGAGCGTTACATGGTGACCAACATGTGAACTATCAAGACATCGTAGTTAGGGCTATTGGCTCCCCCTCCACTCCGTACTTTGTAACAAATTTGAAAATTTATTAATTTTTATATTCACCTATATGTTTACCACAGTTGTTTAATATTTTAAAAATATTTAAATAAAATAAGTCTGCAGATTGAATAATGTCTATTTCTGAAGATTTCCTGAGTTGTTGCATTACTTTGCATGTACTCTCTCAAGTTGTGTTTTTTTTTTTTTTTTTTAATTGTCTTCAATTAATACGTCAATATATCCGGGCATCAAAGCTATGTAACACTATTACTATTTCCGTTTTTTATACTCTCTAATGACCAAAAAATTTTTTCGGCATCAAAAACCTTTGCTCGTTAACAGGGGGATGATAGATCTACAAGAATTACTATATCTATGGCTTCTGAACTATTAACAAGTAATTTACAAATGAACTGTATACTGTTTGTATAATGGATTTTCTTTTTAAATACTTATCGTTATCATACACATTTCAACAATATTATAGTAAATTGTTTATTTTTCTCCTGCACGGTGTATCATTTTTGAAAAATTACATTAATAATACATAAATAAATATTGGGTTGTCAACTAAGTTCCCGCCGTTTTTTTTAAATGGAAAAATCTGTATGACATTAAATACGTTTGGACCGAAGTTGTACATCATTCGAAAGAGAATATATTGTTCTACCTAAATATATGTTTCGTTGTTACTTAGATACATTTTTTTTGTTATTTACAGATCATTAACATGAAATGTCAAGTTGAGAAGAATGAGCATTTTTGACACCTCCTTCTTTTTGCCTTTAATCAAGGTTCTAAGGCCGCAGAAGCTGCTCGTAACATTTGTGCTGTGTATGGAGTGGGTGCTATAGATGAAAGAACCGCCCGTGATTAGTATGCAAAGTTCAAAAAAGGAAAATTTGACCTCAAAGACGCACCTTGTTCTGGCCGTCCAGATGAGGTCGATGAAGAGCGATTGAACCACCTTTTGCATGAAAATCCGCGTCAAACAACAAGGGATAAGGCAGAGATAATGGATTGCTCCCACACTACTGTAGATTTTAACAAACATTATTAAAAACGGCGGGAACTTAGTTGCCAACCAAATATTAAAACCTACATACTTTTTTTTTTGTATTTATGTGTAAACTTATATGATAATCTATATGTAACATGTATATATTATAATCTTTATATTATCTATATATAAATTTTCGGTCATAACTAAATATCATGCATTTTCATTCTTCCTTTCTTCTCCAGTTGCAAAAATCACGTGCTTTTTCTTTGGTGGCTAAAATGAGATTCAATATATATATTTTTTTGCCTCCAATGAAGTAGCATTTTTTTTTTTTTTTTTTTTTTTTTTTTTTGCACCTGAAGTTGAAAAGCCACATCCTATTGAAAATGGTAGTGTTTACATTAATTTTAGGGTGTCTGAAGAAATTTTTAAGTTTAAATATGATGTATTTGAATTAGATTCTGCGTCTGTTTGAAAGATAATAAATTTTAGACAACACTCTCTATTTCCAGTAATGACCGTAACAAAAATACCGTAACAAAATTCTAAAATATATCGCTTTTAGTCTCTTTCTAATAAAATGAATGCAATTAACCGCTCTAAGAGGTAATATCTATAAATTATTTCATAATTTCCTGTAAAAGATATGTAAGTAATGCATCTATCATTTACCATAATGATTACTTATTGGCAAAGAAATACGCTAGCGCACTTTAAATAATTTGACTCAATACCGACTAAAAGTCTTGGAGATAATAAATAATAAAAGTATTTACACAAATAAAAAAAAAAAAATTAACTGAACAATCTCTGTATGCATAAACCTAAAAAATTAATAAAAAAATAAATAAGAATAAATGATAAATTGCTGAAACACCTTACGACAACGGAAAATATTTATAAAATGAGTGACTTTCTTTTAAAAAAAGAAATTTTTTTCTTGATGTCTCACATGCACAGTAAAGAAAAGATTTTTTTTCTCTCTAACAAACACCCATTAAGAAAAAATTAATCATTGTTTGCTTCTAGTCTTCCTTGATAACGTACAGCTTGGAGTTTTTTTTAATTTATTACGCATTTTCTGGAACACTTATTTTGATAGTATGTCGAGTGTGACGTATTTTGTAATTCTCATATAATAAAAGCTTCATAATTATCTTATATTTTCATAAATAATTAATAAGTAGCGCCTATTAAATTTCTTTTTCAAGTATCGTAATAGTTAGTAACTATGTGTTGTTCTTTTTTTTTTCTTTTTTTACTTCTTATGTATATATATATTTTTTATTTAAATTTATTTAAAATTACTTTTCATTCAATGAGCCATGAACTATTCGAAAAAACATTCAAGTAGATTGTTTTTAAAAGTAAAGAAAGAAAAAAAAAAGAATTTAATTACAAATTTCTAAAGTTCATATAATTAGGTTTCGTTTATGAGGATTTTTAATTAGTTTTTTGATGATAAAGTACTTGAAGCGAAAATAACCTTTTTTTTTTCTTTTTTCTTTTTAGATACCTAACTCAAAAGGTAACTAAAAATGTTTACCAAAATTATAATTAATTTCATTTTTATTTATCATTTTATTTATCATTAACCTAATTCGTGCATTAAAAAAAGTAATTGTGTTTTTCTTATAACCTATATTTATAAAATAATCTTTATTTTTATTAAACAATTTCACTAAAAATAGAAAATAATGTGCAATTACAAATATATTTTTTGAAATTTTTAGTGAAAAACTTCAAGAAAAACTTTATATATATATATATATATATATATATATGTGTGGCTGTGGTGAACTGGTTGAATAACTTAATGCTAAGAATCAATGGAAGATACTTTTTGAAGACGGACAGACATTTAATGCAATAATACTAACATACACTATGTACAAAATCTTTAGTTAAAAATTAATGAAAAGTTTGGATACGTGCCACCAACGAGATAAATAAATTAGAGCGCTAACCCAATGGATGAAGGATTAGCTTTGCGTGTTTCAAGAAGAATCACGTGACATGAACCAATAGGTTGCTATGTTTGGCCCTTTATCGCTATTTTGGTATTAAATATTTCAGTTCGGGAAATTATCATTATTATTAGGTAACAGGATAGTCCAATGACCAAAATAAATTGTTTTTTTAAATAATTTTTCACCTATTTCATATTTTAATAAATAATAAAATACCTTTTATTTCATCGTTTCCCAACAAAGTTTAAAAGTGTTTATAAAAGAAAAGTTAAACTTTTAAAGAGCTAAATTTAACAACAAATAATAATTTTCCAACTATTTTTAAGCGTTTTGTCGGTTAAATTTCCACTTCACGAAATAAAAAAGATGTAAAATAAAAATAAAAATGATTTAGAACAAAACAATATTAAATTACATATGTAAACAAAACTTTGGCGGTTATGACTTTTGCCAAGAACAAACCGTTCTCCAAATCGTTGCCATAGAAGTTTATTGAAAATAAGCTGTTACCAAGGCAACCAACGCATAGAGGGTTCATGTCACATCACTCATGTTGGACCATGTCAGGGTTATCATTTATCACTCTACTTTATTTATCTCGTTGTGTTCCACACAGTTATTTCGCTCCACCTCTCTCCTCACAGTACTGTTGCCATTTTTTCACAAAAAAAAAAAAAAAAAAAGAAAGGAGGTTTTTTTTTTTTTTTTCTAATTTTTTTTAAGCTATTATAGCTTAACAATGATGAAGATATTTTATGGTAATTATAATATATATATATAGATTGGCAGACAGATAGGCATGTTTGTAAATATGTAACTCAATGTTAGTATGTTTGTTTCTCTATATATTAAAAAAAAAAAAAACTTCTGTGGCTGGTGTCATTTTTTTTTTTTTTTTTTTTTTTTTTTGTTTGCGACAGCAACTTCTCACGGAGGGCCGGGTTTTCCGCCTCATGAGATATATCAGTGTATTCCGACAACTTCAAGGGAGGCATTTCAGCTGCTTAGAAATTTCTATCATTTTAATTAACGAAGTTATTAACTAAACACGTCGGGTTTATAAAGGTACTATATTTGACACCGTAGAAAAAGTTTCTCTTATGACGTTATTTTTCTGTCATGATATAATTTTCCACGGGAAAATTTAAAATGTGATCCATGGTGTAAAAAATAATAAAATAAATGTCAATGTTGCTGTTAAGAAAAATATTTCTATCATTAAAAATTTCTTATGCTCTTTATTAATTTCATAAATGTTCTTTCGCAAATAATGATCGTGATTTTCCATTATCCATTATAAGTCAGCATTTAATTTGGTGATAATTTTGATATCTAAATCTGTATTATAACAAGTTTTTTAAAAAGTTACTGAATTTATTATAATTTATTTTTGAAGTCAGTTTTTTAGAGAGAGAGAAATGTTTTTGGAATTTTTGAAAAAATGTGGGGTACAAGTATAATGTTGGTCCACAACTGGATTTAGCGATTTTGCTTTGGCGCCGTTTCGAACGATGACGGCATAAATAATTAAAAATAAGCTTAATTAATTTTGTAATTTAATAATGACGCCATTTTGAAAAACGCGTTTTGCTTTTGTTTACGTTTGAAATCCATGGCAACCATTTGCGAAAATGGCATTTCACCATAATCACCAATGAAAAAATCGCCAAATGCACTTGTGGACCAACACTATTAGTTCTCGGGAATATATAATATGTTTATGGATACTAATGATTCTTGTTATTTTTTCATCCAAAGAAAGGAAAGTTAATTTCAAATATTTATTTTATTAAGATTAAAAATGAGCTTAATTTATTTATATACATTACAAAACAGACGCATTTTGAAAAACTCGTTTACACTTTGTTTACGTTTGGAATCCATGGCAACCATTTTCGAAAATCGCATTTCACCGTAATTACCAAAAGAAAATCGCCAAATAGGGTCGTGGACCAACATACAAGTTGTTCCAAATAGAGTCAAAATCAAACTCATTTATAAATCTTGTAATTTCGCACTGCTAATTTTTTAACATAGCAGAATTAGACGTTTCTGGGACACATTCCCTCTTTCTAATTATGGCAAGACAGAAATTCATCACGTAAAAAGTGTAGGCAATAAAAAAATTTATAAGTATTTGGAAAAAGTACAGGCTTTAGATTATAAGTACTAGATTTTTTTTTTTCTTTTTCTTTTTTTTTTTTTTTTTTTTTTTTTTTTAACAAGCAATTACACCAAAAAATTCATCGTAAAATACTGACTGAAATTAAAAAGTTGCCAAGGGGTCATATATAATAAAGTTGTAACACAAAATGGTCTAAATATTATGAATTTCTTTCTATTCTTTAAAAAAAAATATATATTATTTGAAAATAGAAGAAGAAAAAAAAAATGTGGTATGAAATATTATGTATTTAAATTTTACATGAAATATCGGAAACTCTATAACATTTTTCTGTTTTTTTTCTTGTGTTATACGCTCATATTCAGTGAAAAGCCTCTCAGGGATATTAATAAGTGAAGCGAACCGGTGGTTGGTGAACGAAGCGAGCAGGGGGCAAAGCCCCCTAGTGCTATAGATCTATAGGTCTAAGATCTATAGGTCTAATGGGATAATTTACGAACATTTTATTTTTCAAAATAATCCAAGTTGTATGGAGAAGATTTAAAGATATTGACACGTTTGATATAGCTAATATAACGAAAGGTAAGGGGGCTTATAATGTAAAGGTTAGTGACGTCATCTAAATTTAAGCATTTGTTGTTGCTATTAAACTATTACTGATATCCTTGAATAGGGAATGTTGACATAAAATTCTCACTTATTACATTAAAAGATAGGAAATAATCCAAAAAATCCAAGTTGATCATTTAAATTAAATTGCTAAAATAAATTAAAAAGACATTTACTAAAATACTCATAAAAGCTTTAAAATTGTTCAATATTTAATGTTAAGCTGACCACAATAAAAAAAATCTTAACGTATTTATATAATTATTCATTTGGCGTTGAGTCAAATAATATGAATATTCATTTTTTTTTTTTTTTTTTTTTTTTTTTTTACCCACATAATAATAGAGAAAATGTTCATTTTAAAAATAAGCCTTTTTCTTATTTACAGGTTTTAAGGTCAAAAATCAAGATTTCAGATGTTTGTCTGTGTGTTTGTAGGACTGTTATTATCACATCACAAAAACTAATAATCGCATACTTTGTATTCATGATAAGAATCATAACGGAATTTTACTTGATTTTGTTTCATAAAAAAAAAAAAAAAAAAAGATAAATAAAAATAGTGTGAAGGGATATTTACACCATTATATTTTTTGTTAAATTTGTGACTGATCCCCCTTTAGCCTTCGGAGCAAAACGTTCACCGAAATAGTTGCAATGCAATGTGTTCTTTTACCCCTAAAACTTCAAGAGGATTCATGAAATATTTCTTTAGGCATGCGACAAAAGCCTTTACAATTAAAGGTATCCCAGCACTGATGTTAGTGACTGTAGGTATAGTTAAAAATTCCGTAAATATTTTAAATATATTTTTTAGTTTAATAGCAAACTTTAAAATGAAATTTGCTTAATGAAGATTGGCGCAGTATTTAAACTGGAGTTTAAATAGGCGGACGCTCCCTCTCACTATGAAAGTAATACTTTCTATAATGGAAGGGTCCTAACCTCTGACCCTTCCATTATAGACAAAGTCATCCAAAAATTACAGCTCCCTCGTATTTCGTCTACTAAATCCGTCTCTTCTAATATAAGTATTGTTTTACCCTATTTTCCTAAATCCAGTCAAATCATAGCCAAAATTCTCAAACAATATGATTTTAAAATAATACTTTCGCCTTCCAATAAACTCACCTTTTCTCAGTTAAAAGATCCCATTGATATGTATAATTCTTGGGGCATTTATAGTATTTCCTGTCAGTGTGGTTTATCATATATTGGCCAAACTAAACGCAGTCTTAAATTTCGTCTAAAAGAACATATGAATTACATTATTTCTAAACATTGCTGGGAGGAAAATCATAATTTTAAATTTAATTCAGCTAAAATAATTTGCAGACCTAAATCCACGCATGAACTCCATTTCTTTGAAGCTTTTCATATTTATAAAAATTTTAAAAACCTTCTAAATTGTGATTTCGCTGTTCCCTATTTCTCTGATTGTTGGAAATTTTACATTCAGTCCACATTTTCTTAATTTTTCTACTGTTTACATAGCTAGCATTCCTAAATTCCTATTGGCTACACACTCCACTTTTCCCGTAATCCTATTGGTTGAACTAAATTCAGTTCCTCTCCTATATATACGAGCACTTCTCCAGATTCAGAATTCTTTTTACACTGAAGACGGTACGCTTAAGGCTACCGAAACAGCTGTATGCATCGCAAATATATTTCTTTTGGCGTTTCTTACGTAGTAGTTTATTCGGGTTTTAATCTTTCAACGCCATGTCTCCTGTTTTTATTAGAAAGCGTATTCAATACTAAAATCCCTATTCAAAATGTAACGAAGATTGAGATTGATACTCATATGTCAAGTGACGTGAAACAGCTAGATCCGTCCATAATTGGATAACACAGTGAAAAATCTTTGTCACTTATTATCCGAAAGAGGGTTGAAGGGCGTGTCAAGTGACCTTCATCAGTAAAAACTAGAAAAGCACTCATCATGTGATTTTTCATGTTTGTTGCATTCTTCGATGAAGGATACACTCCCTAGTTAAATATATACTCTACACTTAAATCTGATTTAAAATTTTCTAAAATACCTTAAAACAAAGAAAACATAACAATAAGAAGAATGCATTCGTATAAGCATTATGAGAAGATTACAGATAAAAACACTTTTGAAAAGATTGCAACGATGATTAACGTCAATGTTTCCATTTTATTTTATTTCGCTGTTTTATATAACAGGTGTATAAAAATAACCCAAATGTTTTTGGCAAAAATTTGTATTGAGCTTAAATATGCTTTTAAATGAAAAAGTAATACACATATAAATATAAATACAACAAACAGTGAAAATTAATGTTCAAATAGTTTGCTAACCATGATGGATTAAATTTACATCAGACGCCTTTGTGTTTGCATAGGAATCCGAACTTACATTTTGCATTCATAATGCTTTCCAACCAAGTTATCTCACGTTACTTGGACATTGTGCATCAATAATGTTAAATGGGTGTTTGTTATGTCAGCGCAATTATCAGGAACACTAAGTGCCGTGTTTGTCCGATTGAAAAAGTGTCAAAATCGTAATCAGAGGCTTACGAGTTTGTTAATCAAGCCTGTCATGTAATATTAATCGTGACTGGGGAACATAAAATCAATCTTGGCTACAATGTCACCAGTTTACCACAAAATTAAAACATTTGGAGATTACCGAAGAAGGGAGATTACAACCACATAACCATTCAATAACATAACACTTTCATAATAATTTCGATCATTAGTCCATTTCGCGAGTGATCGAAATTGTTGTTGTGTCTCTGGACAACCCATAAATACCAGACCTTCGCAAAGTAACCTTTGTGTAACTCTAGTGTGAAGTTAAACACAATCAATCACAACCTCAGGAAAATTATAAAATGATTCGTCCCAAAGGATCAATGGGAGAAATAATTCAATGGGAGAAATAATCAATGGGAGACAAATTCTTCTTGTTTTCAGGGTTAATAAATTATTTATCGTTTAAGCTCTTGGTTTACGTGTAGCATTGTAAGATAAAAATATATTATATTAATTGTATAGAAATATTACAGAAAATTGTATTTTTATTTAAAAGAGTTCTTCTTCTTCTTCTTGTTCTTCTTCTTCTTCTTGTTCTTCTTCTTCTTCTTCTTCTTCTTTTTTTTTTTTTTTTTTTTTTTAAACTATTAAGATTGATATTTAAAGAAAAATCAATTGGACAAGGTTAGTATTTCTTTCATTTTTTATAATAGCGTATTACGTATATATAGCACAACATTTTGTAATTTAAATAATAAATGATTCCTTCTAGCAACAACAATTTGGTTTTATGAATGCTATGGTAAAAGGAACTTCAAAACGTAATTTTAATTAAATTAAATTAAATCAAATAAGACAAACAAAGAAGCGTAACAGAAAAATTCTCACCCACATTACACGAAAAGCATTAAATGTATTAAAATCTATCGAAACGAGTAGTAAATAAAAGAAAATGCAAATTGTGATAAAAAACATGGAAAGTCTTTTACTTTAATAGATTATGATCACAATTACATTTAATGCCTTTTTTTTTTCTTTTTTCTCTATACAATATAAGCAATATTATTCCTATCGAATTTAAATCAAACTCATTAACAATAATGTGTAGTAAATATGTGAAAGTATAATTTTAAAGAACTATTTACATACAAGAAATAAAAATAATTATTTTGAAATGAAAAGAACATGTTATAAATTTACTTTTTACATTGCTGGCATGAACATATTGTAAGTATTACAGAAATGCATCCATTTAAAAGTGATGCTTAAATTAAATATATTTAAATGTTTGTTAACGTATTAATTATTGATACATTTTTTTTAATTTAATACACATGAAACAAAAACAAAAAAGATAAATCGTCCTGTTCGCATAGATTATTAACACTTTCCAAGTGCGTGAACCTTTTGCACGTTCAATCTTCAATGTACTTGGTTGCGTTTTCACACAACGTTCAGACGGAATGACGAAAAAAAAAAAAAAACAGACAGACAGACGAAATAATTGTATTCACAATCACTCTTAAGCATTGGTAGAAAAAGTTAAAAATGCTTATCACAAACTAAAATGCAATACTGTACAGTCGGCAGTAAAATTATTGAAGCACACAACTACATTTTACGTAATATTTTTATTTATTTATTTATTTATTATTATTATTATTATTATTATTTTTTTTTTTGTTGACCGATAACTTTTATCATGAAATTACTTTTTTTATAAATAATAAGACCAATAAGAACATGACTCGACAAATATTTGCTTGAAAAAACGTTATTAGGTGCAACCCTTTTAAATAGGAATTATTACTAGAGCTTCAATAATTTTGCTGATGACTGTAGTCCTTGATATATCTGAATAGTTTAGTGTAGCCATGAAAATCTTAATTCTAAACATACAAAATTCAGTAGAAGACATTGATTTTGTGCATATGAATGATAAATATCAATATCATTATTATTTGCGAAAAATAAAGATACTAAAATACCTCTCATAGAAAGCATTACTCTTAAATTATTTCGGGTGTTTGTGTGCGCTATCCAGTGGTGGTTTTTATTCCTTTTTCATCGAGGAATATCCCACAGTAAATCTGAATAACATGTATAACTTTCAAGGTATACATGTATACACAAGGTATACACAGTATATATATACTGTTATTGTTGTTGTTGTTATCATTAATGCACGGAATTTACTCTTACGAAATTTTCAAAGCATAACAATTTAAATTTTTCCTCTTATTAAAGAGTAGATCTGGTCGTAAAAATGGAAAAGATAAAAAAATACTTTTTAAAATATCTATCTTTATGATTTGTTATTTATATTATTAATATATATATTGGGAGGATTAATATTTTTGTGTATACTAGTATATAACATTATCAAAAAAGAATCTTTAGAAAAACTAATTTTGAAAGAGCATGAAAGTAGAATGTTACTTATTTATTTATTGTTATTCATTTTTTCTTAATTTTCGCTCTCTCTTTCTCAGTATTTTTTTTTTTTTTTTTTTAACAAACTACATCTTGTGAAATGTAACACTTGACGCTCCCGCTTTGTGATATCGCTTGCCAGACGAGGAATGCACTTTGCCGGAAAATTTTTCTTTATTTTAACTTTATGATCATAATCTCCACACCAGGAATACCAGTTCAAAATTCTTTCATTAATCTATTTATAATCATAAGACTCAAAAGTTTCATAGTCCATTATTAAAAATTTCTCCCACCACATTTCACCAGTTGTTTATAGAATTTTCATCATTGCAGCGCCTTTTCGCCCTTTCAGGATGACCATTTTTATAAAGAGGTGTAGAAAGATTTAGTCCTAGTTACAATACAAATCTCTGTCTGTCAGTCTCTCTTACTTTTTCAATTGGTAAAAAAATGATTTTGTTATTTCAAGTTTTTTGGAAGCTTCTCTGATAGGCAGCGGTGTATCTTTATTCAGGAGACGCTTCAGCTTTGCAGTATTGCGAGATATGCAAATTTTCGGGATTCGTCCTAATGATTGTGAGTAGTCAACATCGCTTGTCCTAGTATACTGTTCCAGTGTTCGATCGATGAATCTCTCTCCAAATACTTGAGCTTTGAAGTAATATTTTGTGACTTTCTTATTAAATTTGAGAATCAGGAAAAAAGTTATTAATTTCTTTTAATTTGGTGAATTTTTGTTTTCATCTCAACCTAAAGTAAAAAAAAAAAAAAAAAAAAAGTAGAAGAAAGAAAGAAAGAAGTTATCATTTTTTTTTTTTTTTCAGTTTAATTGTTTTATGTTTCATTTACCTTTTAAGAAGACAAAATGTAATATTTTATCTGTGCAAACACATATATAAAAGCCTGTTAATTTTCAGACCGTAATTCCTAGACACGCTTATCTAATAAGCTTAATCTGCAAATAATGATGCAAAAGTTTTCATCATTTTCTCGTATTATTTATTAAATTCATCCAAAATAATACAAAATCAGTTTAGTCTGGAAAGAATAACTCAATAGTATTCAACGTTTCCTTACATTATTTCTTAAAATTTATTGTAAATAATATGAAATAATCTAAATAACTAATAAGTTTAATTTAAGCTTTACAAATGATTTGTAATAAATTTAAATATTATTATCTATATAAAACATAATAAAAAATACTTTAAAAAAGGGAATAATATGGATAAATAATGCATACAAATAGTCCAAGATTTCTGCATCGAAATTGGTGAATATTTCATTCTTTTCAAACACCAAAATAATCCTATACTTATTTATTTATTATTATTATTATTTGTGAAAACGTAAAATCCTTAATATTATACGCCTTTTTAATTGCAAGAAAGGATCTATCATGTCATTCATAGTGTCTTTATGCATTCTTACTGGCGTATTATACGATTCAATTCATATGAATAAATTTTAAACACATCCAGTCTCCTTTATCACAGGAAATGAGATGTCATTTAAACTGAATTCATACGAATTCTTATATGTAAGGAGATTTAATTTATTATGAATTTAAATGAATATCAATTTTGTAGATTTAGAAAAAGCTTTTTTCGATTTAAGCATTAAATAAATCTGATAGTAAACAGATGAGAATGGAAAAATATTTTAAATATATAATACATATATTGAAAATGATTTTCAGGGAAATTATTTCAGTGAATGTTTTTTTCAGCTAATGTGTTTTTGTTGTACCAAATGAAATACCATCCGTTAAAATAAAACAAAAATTATTAATATTGAAATTTTGAAATATATAAAATGAATGGATAGTTGGGTGGTAGTGGATTTAAAGCCTGTTGTCTACCCATGAGACTTAGACCTCAGTGGATATTTTTATAAGGATTAATATTATAAATGCACACTAGTTTTGAAAAAAAAAAAAAAAAAAAAAACACGGAAAATGCCAAATTGTTAAGTCGACCAACGTGATCCAGGCTCGTACCTGGAATTTCCATTCTATATGCTAGGGCATTAAAATCTCTTTGCCACTGGTGGGACTGAAGTATATTTCAGGTGAAAGAATAGTGTTAATCTTTTATACTCATTACCAATTTTATGATATTTGTAAAGTGTTTTATAAAAGAGAAAGAGGGAGGGGGGTAGAGAGAAAGAAAGTATGAAAAAACATTCTAGAATGATTTAAGTTAAATCAAGTCGTAATTTTAATACACTGAGAATTTATATATATATATATATAGACAAATCTGATACAGTATTTCTGAACAGTTGTAAGGAATCTGTAACAGACACTATAACACAGGAGACATCCCAAAACTATCTTCTGTGTATAATAGCACCAGCTACCAATTAACATACACGAACAATAATCAACATAAGATCTTACAGTAAAATTTTATATATAAACCGGGTGATTATAAACAAAATTACTCTCTTTAGATGAATGTATATCCCGTTCTAGCAGATTTTGTCGTTGAATCTTAATATATATATATTATATAAACCATGAAGAACATTAATATGCAATAAGAATCAATAATTCATAATTCGATCGGTAGATGACTCTTTTAACGCAATGTAGAAAAAACGTTATGTAAATTTCAAAAGTGTTAAAAAACTAGTTGTCGATGTCCTAAAGTTACTCTTTCCTATGTTTTTAGAAGAGAAAAAAATCCCTTCTATCTGATAAAGTATTTTATCAGAAAGGTACAGTAATTTTTTCATCTGCGCTGTGAGAATATTGACGTTTTAAAGGTTTACGAAAAATACCTCTGTAGAGATAGGGCTTGAGAAAGATGATTGTTAAATATGAAGAGATTGGAGTGTTGGATGTGTTGCAAGGAAGATGGCGGACGAAAGCCTGTTTAAACAAAAGTTTGGAAGTCGCACAATCGTTGTTGCAAGCGAAGGTCCGTCTTTTAATTATTTTCGATAAGTGCAGTGTCACATGCTTTCTCTCTCTCTTTATTTACAGTATTAAAGTAACTATAATCCATTGTAAAGTGGTATTCATACAATATCCATATTGTGAATCCGAAAAATATGAATTGAATTTTCTTGCCTTTTTTTTTCTTTTTTCATCGCTGACAATGCAACCGGACGCTCTTTCAACCACGCAAAAAAAAATTTATTTCTTAACTTATTTTTGAAATTAGTTTTTGTCATATTTTCACAGCATACGCAACTCACAATTCTCTTTAAATTTTAATATTTCTCAAGCTCAGACTTCTTCGTAAGTCTTTAAAGCGTCAATATTTTAGCAGTGCAGTTGAAAAAAAAAAAAAATACTACCGTGTTGATAAAACAACACGATAAATAAGGAAGAAATTTTACTGTCTAAAGACACATTTTTAAGAATGATTTAATAACATTAACTACTGGCTTTTTTTTTTTTTTTTTTCCATGCATGAAAAGTGCCCTCCATCGGTCGCAATTTGAACTATCAATTTTAAATGAAGATTTCTTTAGCTGGGACCTATGTGGATCTAAACAGGGTAACTTTAATTATAACTACAAAGAACGTCCTTCCAATATCAACGAGTAGACGCTGAAATATAGCCAATTGGAAAATCACAGGGAGTAAATAACGAAAGCGCTCCCTGTCGGTTGACATACAGTCAAATTAAATTAGTATATTTTCCTTATTATATACATCTAAAATATCAAGTTTAGTGCATTTACATTGCAGAGAAACTGAGTTATAGCTTCTTGTAATTGGAGAAATATGTAGCATACTATCGCCGGCTGTAGATTGTTATGAGTTTATGTGTTGTGGGGATTAAGACCGACTGACTGCACTAGGTGTAATATAGATTATTACATATTATAAAATTTATATTTTTATCTTTAAAGGAATAGGTAAATTATCTAAATAAGTTAAATTATAAATTAGATTCCTTAATCTTAAACAACTACTTAAAATATAACGATTTTATCCTATAAATAATTAATTTTACATTTTGCGTTTTCTAATTTTTATATCTTCCCTTTCATCCCTTTTTCAATGTAACTGAAACAAAAATCTTTGATCAGTTCCCAGTATTCATTTAGCAAACCTAACGTACTGGAAATTCCTTTTGCTTTGTAAATGATAATGTTTTGACGTATTTCTATCCTTTTGTTTTGTGAAACCAGACGATAATTAATTCGGTCTATTTTAATCTTACAACGAAATGTAACTCCTGCAACCTCTTGTCACCAATTTTACATCAACGGTTAAATAGAATATTTTCTTAGCTAGTTACTTTCCAAGGGTCTAAATCTTGGCGAAATCATGCCACCATTCACTAACAACGGTCAATAAATTACTCGTCACTTTTTAAAAATGTACATGTGAATATTCCTAAAGTAATACAACCATTCTCTATCTTAAAACTTTGAACTTGGCGTGTAATTCAACGCCAAATGCATTGTCATTTGTTTTGCTTCAGTTTAGGAGCTTACACTTTCTTACTGTTTACTGACCATATAAGATGTAAAAGGCTCAAGAGCGATTCGGGCCTAGGGCCCGGCTTGACTCTCGCGGTTGTTTCCCCACTCTATGCTGTAAGCTTCGTACTGTTATTCCACCTATGGTTACGCTCCAAATTAGATGCTTTGGAATATTTAATAAATTTACTTTAACCGATATACTGCCTCTTGGACGCGTTCTTGGGTAACCAGTTTTAATCTTTAATTAATTTTAACTTGACTGTTTTTTTCAGCTTATTCTTAGCGGCGAACGCAAAGAAGAATAACTTTTCGACAGTTAATAAACTTCATCAGTTACTGTGCTACATCAATGTAACACTAGGGTCCTATGCCTCAGGAAGAGTGCCTTCCATGGGGTTTCCATGCCTTTCTAAAGGGTTTACGCAAGTTTCGGAGAAAACCACGGAAAACTCTGAAAATCTAGTCCGACGAGCGCGACGTGGGATCGAACCCAGCACCTGACATCTACCAGCTTTGAGCGCAGAAATGCTCAGCCGCTGGTGAGCCCGTCGACTGTTATGAACTCAAATAGCAACAGCACATATTTTTCATAATAATTCTCTCAGATATAAAGACATGTGAACTATAGAAGCTGAGATATAATCTGTAATGAAGGAGATATCAGTGTAGTAGTGCCAACTATATGATGATATATGTTAAAAACTATTTATCACCAATATCAGCCAACGTTGAACCAATTATAAAGTTTTGTAAAATTACGTTCATTGCTTCGGGAGATACAGTGCTTATAAACTTTTGGTAACACTAGCACATGCAAAGAGAAATTTTCTAAAACTTATCAAATAGCAGTGTTTAGGAAATCTCAAAACGTGTAAACTTATCAAACAATGTATACTGAAAAAAAAAAAAAGAAAAAAAAAGTATTTTTTTAAATGTATATAGAAGAATGTATTAAAAAATCTTCCATATCTCATACCTTTTATTTATTTCGTTTATTTCGTAAAAAATAAAAAACTTATAAAAACAAAATGTTATATTATTATTTAGTACAGAAGAGTTGAACTTCACTTATTAGTACACATTTCTTTCATATTTAAGCTTTATATGAAATGAAATTCAAAATTTCCTGCCAGTTTTCAATGAATAAAATATAAATCGTCGACTCAGCAAACGAAATCGCTGTAGCATCCATGCTTCTGAAACGCATATTGAAAGATTTTATGAATGAAATATCTCTGGCTTTGTACAGAATCTCAAAGTTTAGCAAATCAAATTTGCGTTCAATGATAGACGGGATCCTATAAAAGATATTTACTTTACTAGTACTTTTGAAATTCCTACGTCATGATTTTTTATAAAAGAATATTTTAAATGAAATGAATAAATTATGTTTTTTTTGTAGTTCATGTAAAACTTTGTCTAGAAATGTTATGTAGTAATTAAACAATACATACATACATATATGTATGTATATATATACATAAACACTAACTTAAAATACTTTATAATATATATATATATATATTTTAGCGTCTTAATATTGAAATTATTCTGATGCTCTTTCGAAGTGTATAAATACACAGGAAGTATAAAATTTAACTTATATATAAAAATACTTGGTAAATACACACACATATATATATATATATATATAAAGTAAAATGTAAATAAGTTACAGCTATAATAAACAAGAGGATTTCAAACGTTTTTTATAATATTAAATATACAGGGTGGGCGAAAAGTAACGCCCTACTGGAAATAATTTTTTTTCTCCTAAACGAATGTAGGTATGAAGGCAATTTTTCGTAGATTTAGTTTATTGTGTGGCATGATAATTACAAAAGTTTCAATTCAATGGGTGTCCCAGTATTTTCTATAGACTGTCTTAAACGAGCAGGTACGTTTGCTACGTCCTTCCGCAAGAAATCTTTAGGAACACCACTTATGACCTTACGGATTTTGTTCTCTAGGTCACCAAGAGTTTGAGGTATGCTGCGGTACCCTTTTTCCTTAGCCCACTCACATAAAAAATAATCGCATAGGGTGAGGTCTGGACTACGCGCAGGCCATTCTGCGGAGCCTCGGCGGCCTATCCAGCGTCCAGTGAATCATTCAACAAGCCACTGCCATATATTAGACATGTGAAAAAAGAAAAAGAAAAATGTATTACAAATAATGTCACACTACAGTCTACAAAACAAGGTAACTTTCATTGCAATCTACACATAACATCAATATTCTGAATTCAAAATAGGGAGTTACTTCCCGCCTACCCTGTACATGAAAATAATAATAATAATAATGTTTTAGATTCATAATTAAGAAATGTGTTCAATCATCAATCCGATTTAATAATTAAAAAACCTTTCGAGCAAACACCGTAAATTAAAAAAAAAGTACTTGCATCAGTTTCTTAGGTTCTAAATATTAGATTGACTACTTATGAAGGTAAGCGTGGGAACAAGTACTGCATCAAAGCTCTTAATGCATTGTAGCAGCAAAAGAGCTGGACGTGTTGCCGCTTTGATACTGTACTGGTGCTTATGTTTTTGCCTGGTGAGGGTTCAGGCAATTATTCTATCCGAAAAAAATATTGTTAGTTTTTTGCAATTTATAGCGTCCGCTTATTTTTATTTATTTTTTTATTTTTATTTATTTATTTATTTATTTTTTACTACTTTTAAACAGCAGCTAATGGTGTGTGTTGTTATCTGCTGTCGATGAATTTTACCTCAAACAGATAATTTATGCTATTTTTAAATAAAATTGTGAATATACTAATTTTGTCTAAATTATTGTCTATCAATGTAAATTGACATTTTGAACTATATAACATTTTAAACTTATACTAAATAAACACATTTCAATACAGTGAAGCTAAAGGAAATAAGTATACAAATTCTTTCTCTGATAATTAATGCAATTTTGGTGACAGCAAGAGAGAAATAAGATGAATTTTGCATTCTACTTTCTTAAGATATGCGTTGAAGTTGAAAGAATATGATTCCCTCTTACAAATAAAACATAAAGCTGAAATTTAAAATTAGCTTGGGAATTGCCGTTTTTTATTATTTTTTGATAGCTAACAATATTTAGTACTCATGTTCTGTAATGTAAAATTTCTTATATATATATATATATATATATATATTTTTTTTTTTTTCGTTGGTAGGCACTATAACATTCACATTTTATTTTTCCAATTAATATTATTTTAATAGGTGTGTAATGTTTCTCAAAGACTTTTTTTTTTTCGTTATTTTATGTCCGCTATAATAAGTGTGTTCTTCACATTTCATGCATACAGGAGATAATTATTTATTAATCCTAAAACAGTCAATAAATTCTTTGATTGCTTCTTCAGGCGCAAAAATCAATAAATAAGTTAAAATACGTTTATTCAAGTTGATTGTTTCCCAATTTAATAAAGTATTATTATAGAAAATTTCAAAAAAAAAAAAAAAGTTTTTTAAACTACTCATGTAAGTTAACAGATTCTAACTTTTATAACTGGAATATTTTTGTAATCAGAAATAAAGGTTGAATAATTGTACTGTATTTTAACTTGACAAATTAAATTCGCATTTATAAGTGCTTTTCATATTGTAGATACAATTCGATATGTGAATAATTTTATTTTTAACTTCGTGAAATTTTAACGTTGAACTTTCATTTATACAAGCAATAAGAAAATTATCTGGATTTTTATCGAAAACATATTCTTCATTACACAGGTCGACATGTAAAATTTTGATTTTACAATTTTGGCTGATTTTTATGTTTTTTTTTTTTTTTTTTTTTTGGTGTGCTGAAACCGAAAATGAAGTCAGTTTTTCTCTATCTCGTATAAATTTTTTTCAGTACAGGGTGTCTGCCTATACAATTTCTTACATTACTTTTCCACCAATATAATTATAAGTTTTATAATATGTTTCTATGATTAATTAAACATAGATACCTATTGTTATAATTGTGAAGCACTAGTGCGACTTAAAACCATACTAACCAACTAACTAGCCTATCGTTATGATGGTATACGTAAAAAATCGTGTCGGTAAACACCCTGTATTGACAAAAAACTATACGTGATAGAGAAAAACGGACTGAATTTTCGGTTTCAGCATATCAAAAAACATAAAGATCAGCTGAAATCATGAAATCAAATTTTGTCAACTTCATTTTTGTAGGTCTGTGTTATTTTATTCTTTTAAAAACATGTAGAATAAAAATGTTTAAATTTATACACAATATTTAAATAGATTAACTAGAAAGTATAAACATTCTAAAACTGGTTGAAATAGAAATTTTTCTTTAATGATTCGTTTGTTTAATTGTTTTGGGAAATTAAAGATTTTTTTATTATTATTATTTATTTATTTATTTTTTTTAATAATTTTGTTTCCTAGTCAAAGGGATATATATATATATATATATATATATATATATATGATTATAAGTATGGCTAGTCACATTGTTAATGCCAGAAAATATTGTTTCTCAGTTAGAGCATAGCTTTAAACATTTCCCAAAGTACGTGCTATTATCAGTCATATTAAATATATCGTACAGGATTTCAGGTTATATAAACATTTTTATGTGTCTAATTACAATTCAAAAGCCTTGTGGTTAATAACTATAAAAATATTTCACATTTGTTTAAATTAAGAGGTTTTACTAAAATTTATTTCCCTCGAGATTTAATATATGAATTCTCTTTAAACTTCTCATTTACAAAATTCCTGCAACATGTTAACAACAATTTTCGTGTTAATTTTTAATACCGCAGATGCAAGATTTAAAATTAAATGAGAAATTATGTAATAGACTTAAGGAATTAAATATGTTTATAAGTGTAAACTACGAAATCTAAATATGTATACATATTTTAATATTTCTTACAGCTTAATATTATTTTTCGAAAATATTTAATTAAAATGTAAAATGTAATTTTTTTCTTATTTCGGAAATATTAATGTGATCAAAGTTAAAGTCATTCAAAAAGAATAAAGTTGTCGCATTCAAAGTTAAATTTTTATTCTGATAATATGTGCACTAGTTGCAAAACCGGCCAACTCCTTAAATTTGTAAAATATGTTTTTTCAGTTATTTCAGTTCTAAGTAAACATTTTCCTCATCTGGAAACAAGAAACAATAATGAAGCTGATCCATTGTTGTTTCATTTGGGTGTGAAAATCCCGATGTGCTGCAAAACCAGATAAATCTTAAGGCTGGCGAGTTTCAAAATCGGTCATCTCATCATCTGTAATATCGCGATTTTACTCCACACGACTCAAGCAGCACACTTTTTTAATTGGTTAGTTTTACGGTGTTTTGTCTTACTTGTGACTGCTCGTTCTTGGTGCACACAAAGTTTATAATGATTAAATTTCGTGTATTCTTCGGCAATTAAGAAATTTGTGCAATAAGTATCTTCATCAATGAAGGAAGAGGAAAAATGATCCTACGACGTGGAAAAGGAAAAAAGCCAAAGTTCAAAGTGAATGTACAATAACTTTGTAATAACATCAACATCATAACATAATAATCTTAGTTAGCATATTATGATTAATTAATGAAATGTTATTAATTGATTTACATACATATGATGATTCAGAAGTTATACTTCAACCACATTTCATGAAACCATGGAAGTATCTGCGCATGTTCTAACTTACCGAGTCCAATGCTAAAATAGGGGTGACAATCATCAAACTCAGAGAAAATGAGCAGTAACAGAGCGCAGAATTTCTGGATGTTTTCCAAATTTCAAGCTGGCATACCTCCAACATTTTGGACGCGTCCTCACTGCTAGCTTTAGGATATGTGGCCGCACTGTACAGGGATGAGTTTACGTAAGTTAGTTTACAATTCGAATAGTTTTCTACTACATTACAGAAAACCTTGTGATTAATGAAGTTGGGATCACTTCTAATAATTTTAGTAATTTTCTAGAGCTTTTTTTTTTTTTTTTATGGATATCAGTTATTTTTTAACAAATACTTTTTTTCTTATTTTATTTTTATTTTATTTTATTTATTTATTTATTTATTTGTTATCAGATAACAACAAGCGGTTATTTTTTAAATAAAATTTAATTGAACAAACATTTTGTTTATTTGAAACCCTAAAAATCCAATATTCACGTTACATTTAACTAAAGTAAATTCTGGTGTGTTGTGAAACCGTCCAACTCCAAAATAAGTTGCAAAGTTAGCCAAATGCAAAATAAAAATTTTAATAACCCCTGTCACCTTATTTCGAGTTTTCAAATATACTGCCCTAACGATTATGGAACTAAAAATTTTTGGTTCCTGTCTTATTTCGGCTAAGTGTCACAAAAAAAAAAAAAAAAAAAAAAAAAAAAAACTCCCTTTCTTCAAAATTTTATTTTTAATGATAGCCGAGTTTGAAACATTTATATATATATAAAGAGTGAGAGAAAGAGGAATAAACGGTAGGGAATATATATAAATTAGCCAAGTAATAATAGAATACCGTTATATCTCACCTGTACGGTGCTGCAACCTATCGGCAGCACGTCAGATGTCTTCACTGGACCTCAAATATGAGCGGAAGTTCACCTTGTGTCAGTGAGAATAAATATATTATATAAATAATATTATATATCTATATATTTAATGAAAGTGTTGAAAAATAAAGTAGAAAAGAAAAATGAAACCAGTAGAAAATTGACATTCAAATTTAGCTTTAGATTAGTTTAATTACATGCACAGACAAAGTGTAAAAAAAGTATAACATTTAAATCGTAATTTTAGAATTTTATTGTCAAACTTCATGCTTTATCTATTCTACCTGGGCTGAAAGGAACTTTAGTCTCTCTGATGTACATTGAGAGAGGATTTTTGTTTATTTTAATTAAAAAAAAAAAAATGAATATTATTAAAAATGATATATTTAACTAACAAGGAAACATTCAAAATGTGTCGTCTTCTAAAAATATTGGAAAAAATATATGTGATTCTACTCTTCCTAAAATACCAGAAAGTGAAAAAATTATCGGCTGAAATGAATTACAGCGACCACAAAAATTTATCAAAATTAAGCATATTTGGTGATTTTACACTGTTAGGCGATTGATGTTGAGTACTTGGCGGAGAAGCAAAACACGGTTCTGTTCGTGCACGGCAATGTCAGTATTAGCAAGCTTATCCCCTAACAGCGCTAAATCGCCAAAAATGCTTAATTTTGATAATTTTTTGTGGTCGCTGTAATTAATTTCAGTCGATATTTTTTTCACTTTCTGATGTTTTATGATGAGTAGAATCACATATATTTTTTTCAATATTTTTTGAAGATGACAACTTTTGAATGTTTCCTGGTAAGGCATTTACAGATGAAATGATCATGTTTTTTAGTAATAAAAAAATATACTAAAAATAATTTATAAAAAATAATTTAATTTTAATTAACGATGAAAATTTTAAATTAACTAAATAACCAATTGCGAAATTTGAGATTTTTCTAGATAGGTGCAATTGTTTTTCTTAAAACTTAAAAGAATATTAGTAAAAACTGATTTATGTAAGCAAATTTTAAAATTGTAAAAAAATAATAATAGTAATAATTGATAGGAAAAATAAAATTGCTATTATATTTAGTTAAAACAAAATGCAATAATTTCATCAATATATAAAATTTCAAATTAACAAAAAAAAAAAAAAAAAAAAAAAAAAAAAATCTCGAGGGTAAAGTTTATCTTACCTGCGCCACCTTGACCACTCTATCGTCGCCTTGACAGCTGACCAGAGAAATCAATTGAATAATTTACTTCGAAAGTATGAGAAGTGCTTCGTTCCAGGGGAGAGATTACACGATATGCAGAACATTGCATAGATACAGGGAATCACACTCCGGTTGTCTCACCATCCTACAGGATGACGCCTGCAAAACAGGAAAATCTTAAGAAGGATCTCGACAATCTATTGGTTCAAGGAGACATACAAAAATGTGAGTCATCATAAGCCTCTCCCGTGGTCTTGGTGCCTACACCTGATGGTAGCATGAGATTATGCATTGACTATAGGAAGCTCAGTGCTATTACTTTACCAGATACATATCCACTGCCATTAATGGATGAATTGTTACATGAAGCTAAGCATACCTCTTGCATGTCTATTTTAGACCTTAGATCTGGTCACCATCAAATTAGAGTGTTTCCACCAGACCAGGAAAAAACTTCTTTTGTATGTCCATATGGGACGTTTCGTTTTTGGAAGATGCCCTTCGGTCTCAGGAATGCTCCGGCCACTTTTCAAAGACTGATTGACCGTTTTAGAAGAGGATTAAACAATATCCTAGCCTTATCATATTTGGACGACATAACATTTTTGTCAGATACATTTGAGAATCACATTGCAGACTTTAGATCAGTATTTGGAAGACTCCTATAATTTCAGCTGAATGCAAAACGGGATAAAGGTCATTTTGCCTGTGAGAATGTAAAATACTTAGGACACTGGATAACGCCGAAAGGATTAGAAGTTCATCCTGCTAAAGTGTAAGCTATAACCAGTATACCTCCACCCAAAAATGTTAAGCAAGTACAGACATTTTTATAAACTTGCTCTTGGTATCGGCGTTTCATCCCAAATTTTGCAGACATTTCTGGGCCACTCCGTAACCTTACAAAAAAGGAAACAATCTGAAGTTGGGGAGACACAAAGCAAACTTATTTTGAAACTCTAAAGAAATGTCTTGTAACACCTCCTATATTGAAACAAGCTGACGGCACGAAATCTTTTATTTTAAGAACTGGTGATACATTTATCGGCCACTCTGTAACCTTACAGAAAAGAAAACAATCTGGAGTTGGGAAGACACAGAGCAAACTTCTTTTGAAACTCTCAAGAAATATCTTGTAACACTTGTTGAAACAAGCTGACTGCAGGAAACGTTTATCTTAAGACCTGATGCAAGCAACTGTGCCTTGGGTGCGGTGTTTTTGCAAGGAGAAGATAGGACAATCGAACACACCATTGAATACGCCAGTCGACTTCTTACACCGAGTGAGAGAAATTATTCAACTACAGAAAGAGAAGCGTTAGCTGTCGTATGGGCACTTGAGAAGTTTCTTGGCTGTGTAGAAGGTCAAGAAATCGTAGTAGCTACTGACTATCAACAGTTTCAGTGGTTGATGAATCTTAAGTCACCGACTGGAAAATAAGCCTGGTGGTCTTTGAAAATTCAGTCACACAATCTAAAGATTGATTACATTTGTGCGTGGGAAGTCAAATGTTGGAGCAGATATGTTGTCTCGACAAATCTTTAGTGCTGAATTAAATAATAGTGAAGTCTGCAATTTTGTATGTGTGGACATGCCATCTAGAAGCCCTAGTAGCATCCGGGAAGCTCAGTGAAAGATGAAAGTTTAAAGAAAATAATTGATTGTTTCGAAAGTAATCAAAGGGGTGAAGATTTAGTAAATTGGACAGATAGAAGTTATCTGATGAACCAAGGGAGATTCTTCTTCAGATATTCTCCAGACTCTGAAGAAGCTGAACTTGTGAAACTAGCTCAGGAAAGAGATAATATCATGAAACTGTATCATGATAATCCAACTGCAGCCATTACGGTGAAAAAGGAACTTATCATCGTATCTCACAGCGTTGCTATTGGACAGGCATGAAATCTTATATTGAAAACTACGTAAAGAAATGTCCTGAGTGTTGCCGTTTCAAAGCAACAAATCATAAGCCTGCTGGACTCATGCGGACTCCGGCATATGCTCAGCGCTTCGAAACTCTGGGCATAGATTTGTTTGGTCCTTTACCAGAAAGTAAAGAAGGACATAAATGGATCTCTATTGTGGAAGATTGTGCCACTAAATTGGTGGAATTGTTCCTTTTAGTTTCAGCCACCGCACGAGAGTGTGCAACGAAGTTAATTGAAGAAATATTTTTGTGATACGGAATTCCAAGAAAATTGATTAGCGACAATGGTCCACAGTTTATCAGTGCAGTACTTCAGCAAGTCTGTTGTACTCTTGACATAGACCAAATATTTACTCCAGTTTACTAACCACAAGCGAATCCAGTCGAGAGGAAAAATAAAGACCTTAAACCTCGTCTTGCTATCCTAGTGGGTGATGCTCATGATTCTTGGCCAGAAAAATTACCTAATATCCCTTTTTCCTTAAATTCATCCAAGTCAGCTACCACTGGACATACTGCAGCAATTCTCACATTTGGAGGTGAATTACGAACAATTGATGATGTCGAGTTTGATTTAAAGGCGGTGCTGGACAGTTACAACTTCGTACCAGAGATCACACCGAATCTAAATCGTTTGGCCATGATCTCAAAGACTGTGAAGGAACGTGTGGAAATGAAATAAGGTCACATAAAAATCTATTATGAAAAGAACCGTAGGAAACTGTATTTCACTCCTGGTCAAAAGGTTTGGGTGATGTTGCACCCTGTCAGCAAAGCTTATAAAAGGAATACATTGAAATTCATTCCAAAACGTGATGGAACTTATGTAATTTTAACTCGAAGATCTTCAATATCATATGAAATTGCCACCTTAGACAACCCTAACACACCAGTTGGGGCCTATCATGTTTCTGCTTTAAAACCCTTCACAGAAGTTGAGACCTCTCCAGTTGCTCCTCTAAGAAGAAGAGGAAGACTAAAGGAAAGTACTGCTGTTTCCAGTACGGGACGTACCTCGGAAACAGACAGGGAGGATGTAATACCTGTGCCACAGTTTCTTCATCAAACTCACGTGACCTCACACCCAATGAAATTTAAGAAAAAAAAAACGTAAATGTAATCAGTAACTGTGTTTTCTTTCTACCAGAAAGGTTCGCAGAGTTGTCGTCTGCGTGATTATTCTTTTTAAAATGTTTTAATGTAAACTTGTAATTTTTGTATAGTGTATGTAATATGTTTATGTCTTCATTAAACTTTGTTATGTGCTAAAATGGTTGCAGAGTCTTCATCGTTTTATTCGACGCCTAAAATAAAGATGTTTTTATAGAAAAGCAAAGAATAATTAGTCTTATGAGTACATTAAGTGCTCTGCTGAGCTAGACAGCAATACAAAATGTCATTTTTGTGTTAATTAAATATGTTTAAAATATATTTCTAGAAGCATAATTTGAACAATAACGCTATTTTATTATATTACACTTTTAATTATTCCAGATTTAGAAATATTTTGTTGTTGATTTCATTATCGGAATACACATAAACAAACATACAAAAAGTCTTTCTAATGCTGTTTTAAAGGTAATCTAAATTTAAATTGTTTACTCTAGTGAAAATAAGATTTTAAAAAAATAATATGAAAATGCAAATGAATATAAAAATTGCTAAAAATATATTTTCATGTTTTCGACCTAGAAAAAAAAAATGTCAAAACTGAGAGTTAAATTAAAAATTATCAGTGTTAAGAAAATTATAGAAAAAATATTTATTTTATTTAAAGATATTTTCAATCGGATAATGGTTTCATTGCTGATAAAAATTTGGGATATTTTTAAAATTTTATATAGTTGGGCAACTACATGTTTTGTTGCATATGCCTATTTTATATTTTTGGAACAATAAATTGTAACATAAGTGATCTTTTTGGACAACTAAATTTTCTCTATTAGCGTGAAACCTAGACAAATGTTTTAGAAAATTAGATTTTTTTTTTAAATGCTTGTTGTCATTTAATCATCAATATTAACTACAGAAATAAAAACTAAAATTTTTTCTTTCTAAAATGAATTTTTCGTTTGTTAAAATGTAGAAAATTATTAAAAATAGAAGCATGTATGGTCGAATTTAATAGAGCAACTGCGAGCAAAACATGTTTAGCTACATTTAAATCTTGTCATTAACTAATTAAAATAAATATGGGGCATATGCAGAAATAAACTTTTTTTTCTTTTGAGTAAATTTTAAAATGACACATTCATTGAAACACTTTGACAAATAAAATAATGTCTCTAAAATAATATTTGAAAAGACATATATTAAGTTCCCAAACATTAAAGGTTACGAAAAGATTAAGACAGCGCGAAACTTCCTCTTATTAATTAACATTTCTCTCCATATCTTTAGTACAAAACCAGCCATTGTTTTATTATTATTATGATTTTGTAGACATAAGTTTGAAATTTAATTAAGATGTCACTTTAACGTTAATTAAATATGATTAAATTATATTTCCAGAAACACAATTGAAACAATGGAGTTCTTTTATTAATTTACATTTTAACTTATTCCATAACTTGCAAAGTTTTATAATTAGATTCTTTATGTGATATACATAAACAAACAAAAAACGCTTCTAGACTTGTTTTAAAGTTAATCTAAAACTAAATTGTTTACCGTAGCGAAAATAAGATAACAAAGTAATATGTAAATACAAGTTATTATAAAAAATAAATAGAAATATATTTTAAAATTTTTAACCAAGAAAGAAGTATTAAAACTAAGGTTAAATTAACAAATAAGAACTGAATGAAAATTACAGAGTGAATATTCTTTTTAATTAAAGATATTTTCTCATAGATAATTGTTCATTTACTTATATTCCGCAAAAGAAAAGATTAGGTTTATGTGTGAAAGATTTAGAGTACATTGTTCAAATTGAAATAACGGCAATATTCCAACAATGTTTTTGTGTTATTTTAAAGTAAAAAATATTAAATAACTTAAACAAATAAAGCTTAGATAGAAATAAATTTTTATATCAAATATATATATATATATATATATATATATTAACATATTCAGAAATATGTATATATGCAGAAGTTGGTTCAGTCGTACACGTTCAAAGAGAGGAAAATAATAAAATATAGATAAATGATAAGTGATAAATGATAAGAGGTATAGATAAGCGATGAAATATTCAAATGGATAAAGAGATAATCTTCTCAAATAAATCATACTGCTCGGCATCAAAATTGTTTCTTACTCCATTTCAGTATATTCTTATGTAAAATGACCTCAAAATCCGAAAAAAGGGCGTAATTTACCCTATCACCCACTTTTTTTAGTAACGACCCCCTATTTTTATCATTTTTCGGTTATTTTATAGCTATAAATTTGATTTTTAGGAGGGGGGAGAATTATTTTAACCGTTAAATATCTTCTGGTGGGTTACAGAATTAGAAAATTCTAAAATTCTAAAATTCTATTTGCGACTAGATATTTTTTTTCTTTCTTTCTTTCTTTCTTTTTTTTTTTTTTTGGGGGGGGGGGGGGGAGAGGGGAGGATTTGCCACTGAAACTATGTATTATATATCTTGTATTTTTTTAATATGTTATTAATGTTATTTTATAAACTTTTGTTTGTGTGTGTGTGTTAAGTGAGTTCTTTTTTATTCTTGAAATCAAATCCATGGTCATAAAATTATCGAACAGGGAAAAGAATTGAATGAGTGGGTGGTGTTTCTAGAAAAAGGTGGTTGACTGGGCGAAATGGGTGTCGTATTCAGATTCAGGAGGCCATTTTACATAAGAATCAGCAAGAATGGTATCAAAACTCGATATTTTTTTTTTTTTTTTTTTTTTTTTGGCAGAGAAGTGTCATTAAGAATTTTTCAAAAAGGTTTAAAACTCGATTAAACTTTCGAGAATCAACTTTGCATAAAATATTTTTGTTGTAATTACCTCTATCATGAAATAAAATTAAAAAAAAGTTTATTCTCAATTTAACATTTTAAATACTTTTAAATATATTCTAAAATTTTTTTTTCTAAATGATGTTCTATGGCTAATTTTTCACTTATGTCTTTTTGGTTTAGAATTCCATTGTATATAAATCTTTAATCTTTTATCTACTGATGATAATTTAAAGTACCATAAGCTTAAAAAGCATCTACAAGTGAACTTATGAATGAAATGTGAAACATATTTATGAGAACAGAACGTACACACCTCACTTTAATCTCACTACATGGCGCTAGACGCTACATGTAATAATTTTGTTCAAGGAAAGACTTTATTGAGTGATTTCGCTGTTTTTTGCTTGGAATATTTCTTTATCTTTCTGTAGGCGATATACAATTCCTGTATTGACTGAAGTATATCCGCGTTTGTAATGATCGACAGATGGCGCTTTTCCAACTTTTGTTGTTTTTAAATATAATAGCCACGTGTATTTATTTGTTATATTTGTGTTACTACTTAATATTCGTGCTATAATTTCTCCGACATTACATCATGGAAAATTGATTGCCTTTGGAAAAAAATATTTCACTTTATTCAAAGTTCGATCGGAAGTAGATGTTTAACTGAAATTGAACAAATATTAGTTTCAAACATTCTTAACTTCATTTAACCGAAACAACTGAAATTTTAAATTTGTCATTTGGAAATAAATGGAAACTTAATTCCGGATTTCTTGATCCTTTGGCGTTACACTGTGGTACGCAGCAGTATGTGTTATCTTTTTAACCGGATTTATTCATTTTTATTCAATAAATATATGTGAAACTAAACTTCGAATATACAGCAAGCAATGGCGTCTCGACGAAAGCTATCCGTGGTATTGTTAATTTCACCTTAGCCCACTAGAGGGCGAGCATTTCATTACAATCGCGGATAACACCAATTATATATATATATAAAGGAAATTTTAAAGTAAATGCATGTTTACTCTTTTTTTTAAGGTCCGAATATCTTCACCGACCTCTCTGTATGAATGGTACACTAGAGTACCCCATTACTAATTCCACATTAATCACTATGTTGAGGTGAAATACCTAATTTTTATTGCATATATATTTAAGAAATTACTCTTACATAATTAAAAAGATTTGTTTCAAATACCCTTTTTGTTTGTTTCATAATACAAACATTTTTTAAACGTCAGATTCTAAAGTGTTAAACATATATGCACTACACATATAATTTATAATTATAAGTTTAAGTATATATGTGATATATCGGACGAAAAGTACTTCAAAAACATTTGAAAAATTATGCTTTGGAAATCATTTAAATAATTTAAAAATATAATTAAATGGTTATATATCGCTCATTTTATATTTTAAGCTCTTCAGCAGTGATGAAGTAAATTTTGAATTACGTAGTAAATGATTTTAATAACTATATATAATGCTTAAAAAAAAAAAAAAAAAAAAAAAAGTTAATTTTATATGTGACGTAAATAATTACAGTAATGTATTAAAACTGACATTTTTTTTTTTTTTTCTTTTAATCTAAAAAAAAATATTTTGCATTTTTAATTTGTATAATCGCTTTCCTTCAATTTTATTTTTTTCATCAAAGAACAAAAAATGTACAATCAAACGGAATAAAATCTAGGCAATCTTTAATTAATAAAGCTTATGTCTTTGCATTGTTACGTTTTAGCCTTAAAAGATTTATTTTCCCGTAATCATATCAGTTTACTCTCAAAATAGAAAGCTGAATGAGGGTATATGTATGATTAGAAAATATTTGGAATTCCGCCCAATTGAGCGCACGCTTTTGCGAAAAAAGAAATGTCAGCTTCGATGTCGATCGATGAATTTGCTTCAAATGTCTTATCTAAAAAAAAGAAAAAAAAAATACATTTTGTAATAACAGAAAAAAAAAAAAAGGTTTGTGTGCCACAAGACATTCCTCGTTCCATAATTTATAATATATATGAGAGTAGGCGGTTAATATATAATATTTTGTAAAGACTTTTTTTTCTCTTTTTAACAATAAAATTCTTTTTATTGTTATAATTCTTTTTATTTTATTAACAAGTTTTTCCATTTCTTCTATTGCCATGTATCACTGAATTCTTATCTAAAGTAAATGGATATCATTTCCAAACACAATTATTCCATTTAAAATGGGATATTTGTGCAATTGGATAATCAAAAATTGTTTATTGTTCAAAACATTAAACAATAAACAATTGTTATAGGCGAAATAAACAATTGTTTTTAATTCGGATTAGTTGGCATGACGTGATGTGAATTGGGATACTCAGACAGAACACAGTAAATTTTAAAGAAAAACATTTTATTTTAATATTATTTAACCAAAAATGTCTGCCTAATAGCATAAAAATATTGATGCCATCAAGTAAAATAAATTATACTTAGTTTTATGCTTAATAATAGTTATTTAAACAGAATTAACTCGTTGTTTGTAATCAACTACTAATTTGTGATTTGTGCACGCTCATTCAGGTTGGTTCAATTTTTGCACAATTTACTTTAATCATACAAAATTGAATCTCTGTCGTCTATCTCCATGTCCCCCTTTTTTAAGATGGTGAACATTGCTAGTCTCATTTTGATCGTTTCCGTCAGTTTTTCTAAAGTACTAGCAAGATTAGTATTTCACAAAAGTCATAATTTTTGTATTCAGGAAGTCATCAATATTATAACAGTTTCGTTCTTGGCCTTGCTTTATGAGACATATTGACATCTTTCTGAAGGTCTCCAGTGTTCGCAGGAACTGTTAATGAAAAAAAAAAAAAAAAAAAAAAAAAAAAACTTACCATTGTCTTGTAAAAAAGCTGATGAAGAAATCTCTTGATCTTGGAGAGATTTTTCCGCCTCTGAACTAATATCAAGAAATGTCAAACTATGCCACAGTTATGCTCTAATTGGCCAACTAACCCCAAAACTGGCCTCTGAAAGAAACCCAAGAATCCCAATTATGATAAATAAAAGATTATGATTTAACCACAGTTAATCACTTGTTCTAAAACCGTCATAAACAGCAACTCAAGTGATCTCATCTACAGAACCGCCAGGCCAGAAAAAAAAAAAAAAAAAAAAAATGTACGGTGAAAATATATACTCACCAGGTGAAAAAAAAATAGTTAAACATTCTTTCATTACGCTTCCAAGCAGGTTGGATGTACGGTGGTTGGTGCACTTATATAAACGCTTCCTAATAGTAAAATGGCAGCGACCTACCTCCACTTTGCAGTAAAAAGAAGTTATATTCCGAATTGCAACTTATACCAATAAAACTCCGGGCCAACCGTACACTTTAGGCATGGTTGACTAAATGTGGTGACCGTAGATCTTGTGTCCACACTGAGTGTCCAGTCTAAATCCACTCACACTCTTGATCTTATATAGAATGCAGGTTTCTAGCACAAATATGTAAGTAACATTTTTTTAAAATTATCGTAATTTTTTCTAAAGTCTAAAATTTACAGTTAATTTTAGCTACACGGAAGAGCCAAAAATCGTAAGATACTTTCAAATATTGTGTGTAGTTATTTTCGCACAATAACATTAAAGAAACTGACGCTGCATTCTTCTAAAAAGTCACTAAAATTTCCCTTGGGGACAATTTAGCTGTATTTTCTTTATAGCCGTCCAGTTATGAAAACAGCACTCGTTAAGGATTTTATTCGCGGATTAATATTTCAATTTTACCCTATTTATTTTCAATAGGATTCATGCGTGTTTATATGGGAGTTTCTAATCTATTTTCTGTTGCTATTGAAAATATTTCTCAAACCAACCGCATGATTTGTGCATGGTGACATAATGTATTTTTATTCAAAAAATGAAGTCGACGAATAGCTAAAAGTTGCTAAAATTAGCATTTAAAGTTAAAATTCTTCTTTTTAACCAGATGATCCAATCAATACCCTGTAAAGAAGTATACGCCAGTATGGAGCCGCCACCAGCTACCAAAGATCCTTATTCACCGTTTGGATATATGGACCTGTGGAACATGTGTCACTTTTTGAAATCTACCATCAGCTCTTACAAACTGTAGTCAGTAGTTATTTGGACAAGTAACATTTTTCTAATCATTTTGTGTCTAAACTGATGTATTCTAGCCCCGCTTGAGGCATCCTGAAGCTCGAAGATCTTATGCCGCCGTTTGGCCAGACGCCACGATAGCTGTCACCCAGCGAGTTTTACAGCATATACCTAGAGGTTTGTGCTCACCGTGGGAGATTAAAGTAGATTAATTATTTTGTGATTAACATATACGCTTAGAAGCTCGGTGCATGCGGGGCAGCCGGTAATGTGTTCTAAGTAAAAGCACTGGAGTTAACTTTCTGCTGCTGTATTTGATTAACACAAAGTCTCCGCATAGCTCTCATGAACCTTTTTGTCATAAGTCTCACGTCGATTGCTGTTGCTTTTTGACATAATTTTACGCATGCATATTGGATTTCGGTCATAAGGTAAATGTAGTCAGCCAGTGCTTTGTCTATGGGGGAAAGTATTTTCTGAAAATCTGTATTTTTGACACACATTTGAATAAATCTGTAATATCACACTTATGTTTCGTCAAAACAATAAATCCGATTTATGATAAATCATACGATACATATATATATATATATATATATTATTTTTGGAGATATTAATTAATTAATTATATAAGTATAACATTAAACGATTAAGACCCACAAGCATTAAAATAATAATAATAAACTGTAACTGTCTCTCCCCCCTAAAAAATAAATAAATAAATAAATTATATTACAAACAGAGTTTTTTAAAAAGTGTCATAGGAAAGTTACATATTTTACTGTGATTATTCACTGTTCCTGTATGCTAATGCTTTTATTTTGTTATTACTTTTTTAATGATATTTTACCAATCACTCCAAGTATAAAATGCTATTGTATTCTGCCACTTATCTTAAAATGGCATTTTATATAAAATATATTTATTGTATGGGTATTATCTAAATATCTGAGTTTTTTTAGTTGCGTTTACCGTATTAAATTAAATTAAATATAACTTTTGTGTAAAACATCAAATTTTGCGAATTTCATTGAAATAATTTAACAAGCAAAATGGTAAAATTCAAGTCAAACACTATATAAAACTATATAATTAATTTAAAACATTTTCTTAGAATACCATTTGTTAACACTTTTCGAGAACATATATTTTGTTCAATTCTATACAATTTATGTTTTATTAACATATGTATAACAAAAATCCACGCAAGAAATGATAATTTATATTTCCGTTTCATAAAAATAACTATAGACAAATTGTTAGTGCTAGTGGTATGTAAATTTGAATGCTAATTTCTTTTAGAAATTAAATAAAATAGAAAAACACAAATGCGTGTTAAAATATCTTTAAAATGAGCATATCTTAAGAAACAAAATAGCAGGACAAAGTAGAAAAAATATAATTTTTAACATATTCTCTTTCTATTATATATAAAAACATTACATATATATATATAATATATATTTATAAAAGTTGGTATTTTATGTTGCATGAAAATGCTTGAAAGGAAGTTAGATGTACAAATTAAACAACGGAATCTTTTATTAAACTGCAAGAGAAAAATTATTTAAGTCATATATTTTTAAGGAAAAAACAATTTAACTTTTAGCACAAAACGTTGTTTTGTTTTAGAAAATCTTCATAAGAATATAAAATACTTAAGCTTCACATGTTTTAATGAAGATTAACATTCTTAGCATTTAAGTATTCTGTTTTAAATGAAAACAATTTAAATCTGTTTACTTGAACTAACTGAATGTAAATTTTGTATATTGAATTTGTAATTTATTTTAATGGAGAATAAACATTTATAAGATATTTTTGCTATTTCTAGCGAATAATATATAATTTTATTTAAAGAAAGATATTTTGTGGTTTAATGTCTATAATTTCTCAAAATTTAATATTCATAAAAAAATCTAAAAAAAAAAAAAAACTTTTAATTTTTCAAAATGTTAATATTCAAGTATTTTTGCAAAATATTTTAATTGAATTCAGTTAGATTCGAAAGTAGTATTTATTTTGTAGATATATATTTTTATAACTGCGAGTGCAGAGTTTCAAAACAATGTGTGCTGAAGATTTTTTTTCCCGTCTGTTATTATCGTATATTAATTTATTTTACTATAAATATCATGTTATTTTTCAATAGATATCGAGTTATTTTTTCATAGTGGCAAAAAATATCTTTTAAAAATAATGAATGTCTGCATGTGTATTGAAATTCAAATTTAGCATAAATTACAGTTTTGCTTATACCTTTTAAACAGAAGTTCATAAAAACATAAATGAAGCTTCGAAATATTCAAAATAATTCGTATATCAATATACATTTTTTTTCCCAAACAAACATTAAAAAAAAAAAAAAAAAAAAAAAAAAAAAAATGTCGAAACCATCAAAAACTTTTAATATAAATTACAGTTTTTAAACGTGTCACGTTTAAAACTAATATTTATAAACATGTATAAATGTTTAAATTAATCTTTTTTATTTGCTTCTGAAATATTCTGGTAATTTACTATCATCTTCCCTCACCTTTCCTTACAATTATATTATGAATCAGTGTACTGCTAATAGTTAAGTTTCTTCAGCTATGCTACTAAAAATGTATAGATAATTTTTAATTAAATAAAAGCATGTATTTAGGGCCGCATGATCAAAATGTAAACATTTATACTGAATGCATAATATCATCTAAAAAGCATTCTTATTAATTAATTCAAATAGACAATTATAGATTCCATTGCTACTGAGAAACCTTGTATAATGTCCACATATTAAATAAGCACCATATAGCAAAAAAAAAAAAAAAAAAAAAAAAAAAAAGAGCATACGAGTAACACAAATAAAAACGCATTTACGTACATTTTCATCGAGAGCCTGTAGAATTATTTATATAACCAGTCCAATTATACCAAGAAACTCTGCGTCGATGACAATTAAACTTATAAAATAATTATCCAAATATCTTATATACTTTTTATTAAAAAAAAAAAAAAATAAAAATAAAAAAATAAATAAAAGAAAGAATGTATGTTCTTAAGTCAGAAAAACCAAAATGTAAACTTTTATAAAATATAGTATAATTTAAAAAGCATTATTACTAATTATATATTAATTCACTTAAAAGAAAACTAATGTACGTAAGAAAATTTATGTCAGAAAAGAGTATTTAAATATTATAGAACTTTATAATTTTCTTCACAAGATTTCTTTTAGATAAAAAGTTCCAAGTAAGAATTTTTTTAAAGATTTCAGTGACATATTCATATTTTATTCATATTTCTAATTTACTAAAAGAATTAATTATCTTCATGAGACTAATAAAATATTTGGGACAAAGTATGCTAAACTTGATTAACGTAAAATAATTTAAATTGCAAACAGTTTCGGCATTAAATATGATTTTAAATATATATGAAAAGATCCTTTAAATTAGAGAACTTGTTTTATCTTTAATTAATCTTTTCTAAAATACTTTACAAAATTTAACTTAAATTTAAATCCCTGAATTTGATATATTAATTAATTTCCGTTGAACTTTTCACGCGGAGGATATATCCGAGAATAATCAGATGTATCTGGGATAAAATTTAATTACAATATAAGGCATATTTAAAACACTTTCGGATTTAACAATACTTTTTTAACAGTCTACTATTTCAAATCACTCAACACTACATTTAAAATATTTCCTTTAACATTAAATTTTACACATTATTATTTTTACGATTATTATTTAATATTTCATATATTTTTTAAGTATTTCTTTTACAGTCTCATAAATAAAATGTTTAGTTTTAACAGTATATCTCAAAAAAAAAAAAAAAAAAAAAAAAATCTATTATATATCTTTTTTAATGTATGAACTTCTATTTTTTTTTTTTTTTTTTTTTTTTTGAATAATGTATGTACTTAATAGAGATTAAATAATCTGGTGTATCACTCTTACGACTTTCTCTTACCCTGTATTTCAATACTATAGAAACGGATTGCATATTAAGTCTTGAGAATTTAATAAATTTCAACGCAATTTTCTACCACCTCTCTCTACCCCCCGTTCAATTATAATGCATACAGTAATTAAAAAAAAAAAAAAAAAAAAAAAAAAAAAAAACATTTGCACTCCGGGAGTGCCGACAGAAGTGAAAACGTGAACAATTACGTGTGTATTTCTTGAATCGTCAGGAAATATTTTATTGTGTAGGAAATACTTTTAAATGAAGTGTTTTTTTATTCATTAATATAAACTACTACTACAAAAATTATATTACAATTTTATTTAATGCGCTAACTGCAATAGAAACAGTGTCCGGAGAAGAGAGAAGTCGTGTAGAGCCGCACCAGATTGCAAAAACTTGAGAAAAAGGGCGGCTTTGGCCTTTCACACGGTTTTGTGAGGTCTAACTGCAATAAAGACAGTGCCCAGAGATGAGAGAAGTCGTGTAGAGCCGCACCAGATTGTAAAAACGTGAGAAAAATGGCGGCTTTGGCCTTTCTCACGGTTTTGTGAGGTCTAACTGGAATAGAGACAGTGTCTGGTGATGAGAGAAGTCGTGTAGAGCCGCACCAGATTGTAAAAACGTGATAAAATTTGCGGTTTTGGCCTTTATCACGGTTTTGTGAGGTCTAACTGCAACGTTTCCGGCTGCAATCTTAAAGAGATAGTGTCCGGAGATGAGAGAAGTCGTGTAGAGCCGCATCAGATTGTAAAAACGTGAGAAAAATGGCAGCTTTGGGCTTTCTCACGATTTTGTGAGGTCTAACTGGAATAGAGACAGTGTCCGGAGATGAGAGAAGTCGTGTACAGCCGCACCAGATTGTAAAAACGTGAGAAAAATGGCGGCTTTGGCCTTTATCACGGTTTTGTGAGGTCTAACTGTAACGTTTCCGGCTGCAATCTTTAAGAGACAGTGTCCGGAGATGAGAGAAATCTTGTAGAGCCGCACCAGCTTGTAAAAAAGTGAGAAAAATGGCAGCTTTGGCCTTTCTCACTGTTATGTGAGGTCTAACTGCAATAGAGACAGTGTCCGGAGATGAGAGAAGTCGTGTAGAGCCGCACCAGATTGTAAAAACGTGAGAAAAATGGCAGCTTTGGGCTTTCTCACGGTTTTTTGAGGTCTAACTGCAATAGAGACAGTGCCCGTAGATAAGAGAAGTCGTGTAGAGCCGCACCAGATTTTAAAACAATATACAGTAGATAATCATTAACACTTCACATTAGCAAGTTAATTGTAGGATACATTATTTGTATCTACAAGGATGGACGCGAATTCAATTATTTTTGTTCACCCAAAAGTTTTCACTTCAAATGGAAAGCGTCAGCTGACGATGACGGGAATTCAAAGATTTTTGTTCACACAAAAGTGCTCAACGCGCCTAAAGAAGTTTTCACTTCAAAAAAAAATCAAAGCTGTTATTAATTTGCTTTTAAACTTATGTGGTCACCTAGTACGGCCTTCAAAATACCAAATTTGAATTTTCTGAAGCTATTTGTATTTAAGTTAAGCTGTACGTAGAGATCGACCGCTAAAAATTGGACTTCATAATTTGGGCACCAGAAAACGTGATATTATACAAAAAATCAGAGTTGAAAGTTCAAAAAATACTTTGCTTACAGAATGCGTATGAAAATTAATTTTGCTTCATGAGAAATGCTCATCGATAAAATAAATTGTAGAAAAGCACTTCCATCAATTACATTCGATAGAAAGAACGTTTAGCTCAATTTTGGGTAGCATTGTTTATAGTGAATATTTTCTATAAACAATATTATGTACTTAAATTTAGTCTTACGTGAAAAACATTTAACACAAAATGAATTACAATTCCAGCAATTTTCAAGTATAGCCGCAATATTCAAACACTTTGGGTAGCCCCGTAAATAAATGATGAGTAATTACCATACAACAATCTACACAAAACATGCTTATATGCACATAATATATTTTGTTGTTTTCGTTTCATTTAACTCAGCCTATAGATGCACTGTACTTAACAGCAATTTCCCCATACAAATAATGTATTTCATTTCTCTTGGATGCCCCTGTACACGAACCATTTGCTTGATCTCAACGAAAAGTTCAGTGTAGCATCCCTATATGATAGACATTTATAATACTCAGTTTGGACTTTCTGCTATTAATTTTTCTTGAGATAAGCTAATAACAGACACACACAGAGACGCACACAGACATACAGACCAACCGCTAAAAAGATGATTTTTGGATTCAGGGGGCCTCAAAACGTGTAAATATAATAAAAACGCAATTTCGAAAATTTGACCCAAGAACAATATTTTCTCAATCATATATATGTATAAGAGAAAGTGAAAAGTAATAATAATTCTTTTGAAGTCCTTAAAATTAAATCAATTTTAAATACTGAGCATGTTTCTGTGTTTGAGGACAAATCATTTCTTAAAAATGCACTTTTTTGCTATTTTCATTCAGAAATAAACATAATTTTATATTTTATCTATATATCAACCTTTTAACGTTAATTGATTTCGAAGCGAAACCAAATATTTGATATGATTTGCGTTATTTATGCAGCAGTTGTTTTTACATTTTTTCTTTGTTTTAAAGGGTTTTAAAACTTCTGTTCATTCTTTGTTCGGAAGATGGCACCCCTACCGCAAATTTATAATGATTCAAAGGAAGTCTTTTTAAAGGTCTTAGACGGTTTGACGTTGCACTTGTGTCTAGTTTTTCACTTAATTATTACTTATACTATTATTTTTCCTTGAAACAGCTTTTACTAAATTCCATAGTTTATAATGTTTACGTAAGATATTTATTTATGAATTTATTTAAATTTAATAAGCTTAACTTACAGATTTTTTTAAACCAAAAATTTTCCGAAAATTAAAAATGCTCATTTTGTGCAATTAGTGCGGCAATTTACAAAAGTAATTAATTAAAGTGAATTAAAGGGTTAAACTGTACATAGTTACTAACTCTAAATTTTTCCTAAAAATTTTATAGTAGATCCTTTTAATATGAATATTTAGTTTATTTCATAGCGAGAAATAAATATGAAAAATATCCTTAAAAATAGTTGTAATAAATCTGAAAAAAAAAAAAAAAAAAACTCGAATTGTCAGAAGCTATGTCTATATATATGCTTGTTTATATACATATACTTTTTATTTTTAAAACACTATTAGTTTTACTTGATTATGTACATCATTGAAATAGATTATTTTGGTTCAAATATTTGAAATTGTGCTTTTGATGCATTTACTTGTTTAGAGGCCTTCTGAATCTGAAAAACAGTTTTTAACCTTTGATCTGTGTGTTAGACATCCTGCCTGAGTATGTTTCTGAGTGTTATCAAAATATCTCAAGAACAAATAGTAGCAGGAATTCCAAACTCTGTATTCTAAATGATGTCATATAGGGATGCTAATCAAATCTTTTCATTGAGATAAAACAAATAGTTTGTTTGCAAGGATATCCAAGATAATTCAAATAAATGAATTAGTTAATTAATTCACTAGGCTTAATTATTTTTTAGATAAAACTAAAATTTTGCGAAATTTATAAATAATGGGGAATTTATGAAAATAAAGAGATTTACTTACCTTATATTACATTTTATTGATAACATTTCTAACAGTTATAGCAAAGGAGCACATTAAGTAAAGTTTTCCTTTTTCTCACTAATCCGAATCTGGAACGCAAAATATATTTTAAGCCATAATTGTATTTTGGCACGAATTCTTTTCTTGAATTTTCTCTCTATTAGCGAATATCGTGAAAGAATACATTTACTTTAGTCTGGTAAATGTTTTCATTTCTTTTTCTTTCATTTTTACTGTTACTTAGATAATAATGATGAATTGTAAGCTTGAAAAATTTTTACTTTCAGTTTCTGACAAATCTACAATTCTTTGACGTTCTAAAATCTATTTTTCGAAGACACAGAAATTATATTATATACCGGGTGATTCAAAATAGACATCACAGAGATTATCTCTTAAAAAATAAATTATAATTTACTTTTAAATACAAAGTTTGTTTAAATAAAGTGTTGTTTTCAGATATCGAATGTTTTTACACAAGGGACGATATACTCGAAAAAGGAAACAAAGTTTTACTCTTCGGCAGTCCGTCATACTTAAAGTATTGTTTTAGGGTCAAATTTTCGAACGTGCGTTTTTGTTATATTTGCACGTTTTGAGGTACCCTAAATACGAAAATCACGTTTTTAGCGGTTGGTCTGTGTGTGTCTCTGTGTGTGTGTCTGTTATCAGCACATCTCAAAAACACATAGCAGCAGAAAGTGGAAACTTGGTATTTTAAATATGTATGATATAGGGATGCTACACTAAGTTTTTCGTTGAGATGAAGCAAATGGTTCGTGTACAGGGACACCCAAGAGAATTCAAATGCATTACGTCTAAGGGGAAAAGTGCAGGTAAGTAGAGTTTAGCATCTATAGACTGCACTAAAACAAATGAAATTAATATATATATTTTATATGCGTAAAAACATGTCTCATGTAGAATATGGTAGGGAAATCGTCTACTATTCATTTACAGGGCTACACAAAAAAGCTAGATTATAGTGCGACAATAGCTGAAAATTAATAGAAGGGTATTTCAGGTTATGACGTGTATTAGTACCATAGGATTATATTTAGGTGCACCATGTGATCTGTACATAATCTTCGAAAGATATACAGGGCTGCAAATGTTTAAGCGATAACCTTCTTTTTTACTGTAAGTGGAAGTGCTGTAGTATAATATTTTACCCTTTCCAGGAAAGCTGCTCAGGAAATGAAATGAATTCCTCATAGATATAGGATAAATAACGTATGTTTTTAAGCCAAATATTCGTCGCTGTTTTTTTGCATATTTACACGTTTTGAGGCTTTCTGATTACCAAAGTCAAGTTTTTTAACGTTTGATGTATGTCTGTGTCTCTAAGAGTAACTTAAAAACGAATAATTTAAGAGATCCAAAAGTTGTATTTTCAACTCATCAAAGGTTTGTTGCAGGAAAAGTGTTATCAAGACTGATAAATTTCAAGAAATGTTGCACGTGAAAGTTACCTGCATACTTTTAAGTGAACTTTTAATTTTTATAGCAGATTTAAATTCTATATAAATGTAGGTGCATTAATGAAATGTGAGGTTGAGGGTGGTGGTAGACCCCCTCACACAGAACTAATTATTATATAAAACTCTTCCGAAGCCTAATTTTAATTGTTTAACATAGGTTAACATAACAGTACTCGTTATCTTACCTCTTAACCACCAACCTGTATTTATAGTATTCTATTTCAGGGTAAGAGAAAGTCGTGTGAGTTACACGTCAAATTATGTTTTCCGTTTTAAAATTCTGATGTTAAAATGAGAATTTCATTTAATATATTTTGAATCAAGCATTTGATTGAACAAAGCATACGGAGTTATCAAGAATTTATACTGATTAATAAGTATACCGATTTTTGATAAAATATAATAATACGCGCTAAAATTTCGGAAAGGTAAAATAAACTTTCAGCTTTTTATATATTAAATAAAAATAATTATAAGATAAAAAAAAATTATAAACCATGTTTTTAAATTTTCTGCTGAATCATATAAACGCTACTGAAGGCAGCCGGGATCCCAGCAATTGGATAAAAGTATTAAAAAAATTCTTTTCTATCGCCTTTTGAGCTATTATAAAAGTTTCAAATGGCTATCTAGCCGGGAAGTTAGTTAAAAGTTGATTGCAAGCTTTGTACTGGAAACGCTGCCGAAGGCAGCAGGGTCTCGAAGCAATTGGATAAAAATATTTTTAAAAAGCATTTTCACCGTATTCTGAACTATTCCGAAAGTTTCAAATGTCTGGCTACTCGGGAAGTTAGTTAAATAAATTTTCTGTTGAATCATATGAACGCTGCCGAATACAGTAGGATCCTAAAGCAGTTGACTAAAAGTATTTAAAGAAATGTATTGCCACCGTGTTCTGAGCTATCCTGAAAGTTTCAAATATCTAGCTAGTCAGGAAGTTAGTGAAAAATCGATTGCAAGCTTTGTACTGGTAACGATGCCGAAGGCAGCAGGAACTCGAAACAGTTGGCTAAAAGTATTTAAAAAATGCATTTTCACCGTGTTTTGAACTATTGTGAAAGTTTCAAATGTCTAGCTAGTCAGGAAGTTACTTAAATAAAATTTCTGTTGAATCATATAAACGCTGCCGAAGGCAGTAGGGACCTGAAGCAGTTGACTAAAAGTATTAAAAAAATGTATTGTCACCGTGTTTTGAGCTAGCCTGAGAGTTTCAAATGTCCAGATAGTGGGAAAGTTAGTGAAAAATCGATTGCAAGCTTTGTACTGATAACGCTGCCGAAGGCAGCAGGAACCCGAAACAGTTGGCTAAAGGTATTTAAAAAATGCATTTTCACCGTTTTCTGAACAATTCTGAAAATCTTAAATGTCTAGCTAGTCGGGAAGTTAGTTAAATAAATGTTCTGTCGAATTATATAAGCGCTGTCAAAGGCAGCGGGACCGGAAATAGTTGACTAAAATTATTAGAAAAATGTATTGTCACCGTGTTGTGAGCTGTCCTGAAAGTTTCAAATGTCTAGCTAGTCGGAAAGTTAGTGAAAAATCGATTGCAAGCTTTGTACTGATAACGCTACCGAAGGCAGCAGGAACCCGAAACAGTTGGCTAAAGGTATTAAGAAAATGCATTTTCACCGTGTTCTGAACTATTCTGAAAGTTTGAAATGTCTAGCTAGTGGGAAAGTTAGTTAAATAATTTTTTTGTCAAATCATATAAGCGCTGCCGAAGGCAGCGGGACTTGAAATAGTTGACTAAAATTGTTAGAAAAATGTATTGTCACCGTGTTGTGAGCTGTCCTGAAAATTTCAAATATGTAGCTAGTCGGGAAGTTAGTTAAAAATCGATTGCAAGATTTGTCCCTAAAAACACACAAACAAACAAACAAACAAGAATCGAAGTTAATAATAAAATAAAAAAATAAAAACATGGTAATAAGTGTGTTTGCATGTTCATTCAAAGCAATCCATAAAAATTGGTAACGACGTGGAAATTGCTGTCTGAAAGAAAAAAAAAAGAAGAAGTGCGAACTGCCGTATTAATAAAATAAAATAAACTTTACTATAAATCAAAAACTTAATTTTTAAATTTAAAACTTAATTATTATTAATATGTTTCATACCAGTGGTATCATTTTTATTTTTTAAATCGTAAAATAAAATATACCTGAACCAGATTGAACCAAAAGACAAAATTTATACCTTACATGGTATTTTTTATACCATTCTCTATTAAAATAATGCGACTTCTCAAATGCAGATGAGAATATGTAAAAGATTTTTACTTTCTCTTACCCATAAGGTAGAGAAAGTATTTTTTTTTTTGGGGGTCAAATTTTCGAATGCGAGATTTTGTTATACTTACATGTTTTGAGGTCCCCTGAATACGAAAATCATGTTTTTAGCAAATGGTCTGTGTGTATGTCTGTGTGTGTGTCTCTGTGTGTGTGTGCCTGTGTGTGTGTCTGTTATCAGCATATCTCAAAAACAAATTATGGCAGAAAGTTCAAACTTGGTATTCTAAATGTGTATCATATACGGATGCTACAGTAAGCTTGTCGTTAAGATCAAGCAAATGGTTCGTGTACAGGGACAATCAAGAGAATTCTAATACATTACGTCTATGGGGGAAATTGCAGGTAAGTAGAGTTTAACGTCTATAGACTGCACTAAACCAAATGAAACGAATATATATTTTTTGTAATAGAGATAGTTAACTTGGAAAAAAAAATATGCATGTAGGAGCCTCGCCTCCGCCCCCTGGGGGGAAGTCCCCCCTCGAGGGGAGTAAATTTTCATGATGGGTATCTTTCAAAAGAGCTCGCCAATACCTTTAAAACGAATGGTTGAAATATCGATCTGCGATAATTTAAAACAAAGTTATCGATTTTTTTTACTTTTAACGAAAAAAAAAAAAAAAGAAAAAAAAAAGAAAAAAAAAATCGTTTTTTTTTTTTTTTTTTTTTTTTTTTTAATATTGAGAATAAAATGGACTTTTTTTTTTATATTTTCTGTTATACTACTTCTCTAATATGGAAATCGTCTGCATTATCATTAAAGATAAATTTTTTAAATAATAATTTAAATAAATTATTTTTTAAAAACAGAATTATTTTTTAATAACCGAATTAAATTCTATATAAATGTAGGTGCATTAATGAAACGGGGGGTTGAGGGGGGGCGGTAGCCCCCCTCACACAGAACTAATTATCATATAAAACTCTTCCGAAGCCTCATTTGAATTGTTTAATATAGGTTTGCATGGCAGTACTCGTTATCTTACCTCTTAAACTCCAACCTGTAATTATAGTATTAATTTTCAGGGTAAGAGAAAGTCGTGTGAGTGACACACCAGATTATTATTATTATTATTATTTTTTTTTTTTAGCTTCTAAATATTAATTTTTTTATTCCTCAATTTGAAATAAAAGGACATGTTTGAGAGGAAATAATATTTTTATATATTTCCCCAAGGAATTATTTTGATATGTAGCCTATTTATATTCGTTAATATTCAGTCAAATCCTTCCCCAAAAAGAAAATTGAATTTTTAACAAAACATTTACAATTTCATTTTTCTTTTTTTCTTTCTTACTTCCCCATTTCTAAAGAGATCATTTATTTGAATAAATTATATTTAGCGTCATACATTTGAAGCTTAAGTTTGTAATCACAATAATGCTTTTTTCTTTGTAATAAATAAATGTAGCAAGCTGACAAGTTAATTTAAATATTAATGAAAAGAGAAAAATACTCATGGAATAAAGAATTATGCTTGATAATGTAGATGAAACATGAATGTATGGATTTTTTTTTTCAACTTTGCTAACAAATACATTGATGTAATAATCTCACAATGCTATTATATACTTAAGCAGAAAGAAAAAACAATTCACTGGAAATAGACTTTTTTTAAATTTTATGAGGATTATAAGTGATGAGAAAAAATATAAATTGTGAAAATATTCAATTTAATGAACATAGAAATATCTATAAAAACAGAAAAAGGTAAATTTAGGAAAATGAATTTTGATAAGTAAATAAAAATAATAGTAATGCCAAATATTTTGTGATTCCTCTTAATTAAATGAGGGTGGAAGGATCTGTGTTTTTTTTTATATTAAATTCTGTCTTCCTTCAGGTTCCAGCCATGTGACTGAATTACACAAAAGTTGAATTAATATATATATATATATATATATATATATATATATATATATATATATATATTAATATATATATATATATATATATATATATATATATATATATATATATATAATTTGAGTACCAATGATTAGTAAAAACAAGTTAAAGTACTTACGCAGAAGAGAAATGACACTAACATAACACATAAGCCCAACGATGAGATAATAGTTTGCAGAAACCATTAAAGTAATAGAAAATCAACATTTTTTAGAAAAGAGAAAATGATAAAATTACCAAAGAGATCCGATAAAAGGAAAATAATAAAAAAAAGAGAATTCTTGAATTGAAAATTGGTATTTTAAATGCTGAAAATGTAAATGTTTACTCATCAGGAAACTTGCATTTCTATCAGCAGAGTGCAAGATTTCAGAAAACTGTATAGCTAATTCAAGCCAATATACAGCTCAAGTCTCTATCTTGCAACAAAACAAAATAAAAAAAAGGGAAATTAGATTAAACAATAACACAAACCAAAATTGATACAAGATTAAGTATTTTTAAGAAATCCACATGTTAAACGATACATACGGAGATAGTAGAAATAAACAGGTGACCAAACGAACATTAGTAAAAAGAAAAGATTAAAGGTAAAGAAACGATTAATCGATTTAGGTGCTACTGAAAAACAATAATTGAATGCATTAAGTGATAGTTATAAATCTTTAAAAGCTAATAACTAGATTAAAAGGGTTATTTAATTTTAACGTTAATCATGTTTAAATTTCAGTTTTTATTTAACTTTCAACGTAACGTGAGCAAGCGCCATCTTACGTGAAAAAAGAGATTTACTATGAAGTAAATACAGAAAATGTACGATTTAACTATTGTTTACTGTAGATTAGCTTAATGTTTAGTCTTAAGCAATCTCAACGAAAGGCAAACATATCATGATTTATACATTAGGATTATTGGTGAATTAATTATTATTATTATTATTGTTGTTGTTGTTGTTAATTTTATTTATTTATTTATTTATTACTTTATTATTATTATTATTGTTGTTGTTGTTGTTAATTTTATTTATTTATTTATTTATTACTTTATTATTATTATTATTGTTATTTTAATAGGTTTTTTATTTAATCTTTAGAATTTATAATATCAAACAGAAAAAAAAAGAGGATGTATCCTGCAATTGCAATAATACTATTGTTATTTTCAACATATTATATATTTACCTGTTTGAACTGAATCATGCATTTCTCTAATATAAAAATATTTTTATTCAAATTCAAAAATAATTTTTTGTTATAATACTAGTTTACTTAGAAGTGTTACAGTAATTTCTTTTTTCTCCCTTATTGACAGTCTATTTTTTTCGTCAAAAAAAAAAAAAAAAAAAAAAAAACTTTAGCCTAGACTGCATTAAAAACACTGATTAAGCAATAGAACAAAAATTGGTAACAAGATTTGACACAAGGAGACATAATCTTTCCCTACAATCTGCCCCTGAAGAAATTGAAATGATAAAATACATCCCTATTCCACAGCTGTTTTCTAACCTGATTCTCCACAAAGTGTGTTTGAACGTGATTTATATGTGTGTGTATAATAATTCATCACAATGAAAATATACCAGGAAGTAAGACAAGAATTAGCGAACAAAGAGACACATAAACTAAAATATGAAGAAGGAGCAGAGACACCGGGTTAAACAAGTTTTACGGGCGCCCAACTTTGCTCAAAACTTCTGTAAGATATGGCAACAAGTAAAAAGTTAAATAGAGATAAAAAATTACTACAAAACGAATATATTTATATATATATATATATATATATATATATATATATATATAATAAAAATAAGAATAAATAAAGAAAATAAAATAAAAAAAAAATTAAATTTTGACATCATCTGCTCCGTCTTATTTTAATTTATATGTTTTCTTGTATATTAATTCTAGTCTAATATCTAGTGTTAGATAACATTGTAATGAATTATTATTATATATGACATTCGAATTAAACATGCTGCTAATGCGCTATAAATTTGAAAATTTCTTATCTTTCTAATTCTGTGTGAATTATATTAATTTTTAAATTTATGAAAATAATTTCTGTCTTAATGATATTTATTACAATTTATTGGTAATATTTTTTTGTCTGATATTAAAAGACATAACCCTAATTTGTGCTATATTTTGAAAAATTAACTCATTTTATTATACATATATATATATTTAACGTTGTAGTAAAATATTTAAAATCTAGAAATTATAATACAAATTAATTTGTTAATTTACGCATTTTTATGAACAAGAATTCGCATTTTATTAAATAATTAAACAGAATAAGGAGCGAAAAAAGTTACAATATTTTTCATTGTTATTAAATAAAGAATTATTTTAAGATAAATTATATTTTATAAAGATTAATAAATAACATGATGAATTAATAAACTTAGATGATCGTGAATGAAAGAACTGGAGGGGTATTTTATATCAAGTTGCATAAAGAAAGCAAAATTCAAGTAATTAAATTTCTAGAAAAAACAAATACTTGTTTCACATGAAATGTTGTTTCATTTCAGTAAAATTGTGTAGACACAAAATACTTAAATTTTAACTCTTGTGATAAAGATTAAAGTATTTAGCTGGGAATTTTACTTAAAAATAAACAATTTATATTAATTTAAAACAAGTTTGTTAACTTTAATTTGTGTTCAAATTTAATTCATCTAAATAAATTATGAAATAAATTTAAATTATTATGTAGTAAATTTAAATAAATGTGTGGATAGTTTAAAACATGTTTTATTTTATCTTATTTTGTTTATACATTTATACGTTTATTTATTTTTGATAATCAAGATTTAACATTTGAAATTTTTTTTACATAAAATAATTATAATAATTCATTAGAGAAAATATACAGAATTTTAAAAAGTATAAACAGTATGTGTTTTGCGTATTATTAATAATAAAATTGAATTACATCAAATAGTTTGAAAAATTATGTGTAATAAACATTTCAGAACAGTATATTGACTTAGGTACATTGACTATTAATTTGTGACTTGTTAAAATTATTTAAGTGTGTTCACATATTGATAAGATATTTAAAGTATAAAATTTTAACTATAAATCCGGCTTTTTTTTTTTTTTTTTTTTTTTTTTTTTTTTTTTAAGTAACATTTTTATGTCAGAAATTTTTCATAATCTTGAAATTCGCACTTTTTGCCATTGAATAAACTTAAATATATACGAACTTGAGTTTAAGGCAGCGTTTTTATACGTTATTTTAGGGGGGGGGGACTCCACACAAGTAAAGGAAATTAATCCCTCTGCATTTAAATAATGATCACGACCGAAGTATTTCAACCTATTTTAATTAAAAATTTAAATTTAATTTCCATTTCAAATTCAATTTTAATATTGATAATTTATTTATCTATTTATTACTTCACTTGGAATTTTCTTTTCATAATTATCCTTTTTTTTTATCTTTCTTTTTTCTTTTCCCGGTGACAATTTTTCATTTCTGTTCATTGTTAAACATGCTTCTTTAACTCTCATGCTTTCATATTTCGTATAATTAACCTCAATTACTCGTTCAATATTTTTAATATGTTCTTTTTCCATTTCTTTTTCTCTGACGTGTTAACTTCCTGACTCTAAATTAACAAATCAAACATTACTATCAATTTTTGGGAGTGTAATGATACTTTTAGTAATCTCTGTGTCATATCGTTTCAAATACTATAAGAAATCGGAATTGTCTTAATTTTCAATTACCATCTTTCACAGAGGCTAATCCTGCCTCAATCACCAGAATTGTATTGTCTGGCTCTAGAATACCTTTCCCAATTATATAAAAAAGTGGGAGAAAAAGTATTATTGATAACAATATGCATAATTAGCTGTTTTATATGCGTATTTATTACATTTACCCTGCAAAATGTTTGACTAAATACAATATTATCTAAACATAATAAAAACGAAATTTGCCTTTGAGTTAGCAATGAAAATACAAGAAATGTACAAAAAATTCAAAGGATGATAAGTTACAACAGAAGCCTTTAACAGTTACTCGGATATTGTAGGAAAATTTATAAATAAGTTCTGCTGTCTCTAATTGCGGAAATAATCCCTTCCTTCTAACTAAAACAGAAAATCCATACATTCTCCTAACTCAAATTGTTAGTAACCGATAATATTTATTATAATAATTAGCATGTACCTACCTATAACAAACAACAGAATTAAACACAATTTTTAACGTTGCGTAAAAAACCAAGTGATTTATAACACTGCTGGGCATGAAAATTGCCCCCAGCACCATTTTGGTAAATTCTTATGTAAACTGACCTCCTGATTCCGAATATGATACCCATTTTGCCCTATCATCCAGCATTTTTTAGAGATAGCCCCCTATTTTTATCATTTTTCGGTGATTTTGTGGGTACAAATTCGATTTTTAGGGGGGGGGGAGGAATATTGTAACTATTTTTCTGGGGATATCTTATGAGGAGCTACAGAGTTGGAAAATTCTAAAACATGAACATTTGCGGCAAGGGGAAAATTTGGAGGGGGGGGGGGGTGAATTTGCCACTGAAATTATGTATTACATTTCTTATAATTTTTTAATCTATTATTAATGTTATTAAATAAACATTATATTTCTTTTTTTAGGTGTTAAATTAATTCTTTTTCATTCTCCAAATCAAATTCATGGTCATAAAATTACCGAGCATTGATAACAATTGAGGGACGGGGTGGTGTTTCCAGAAAATGGTGGGTGACTGAGCAAAATGGTAGTCATATTCGGATTCAGGAGGTCATTTTACATAAGAATCACCAAGAATAGTATCAGAGCTCGATTTTTTTTTCTTTTTTTTTCAGCGCAGTGTGTGTGATCAAATCTAATTGATATTTTTCAGTAATCAATTTACATTTACCTACAAAAGACTGCTTTTGTATTCTTACTTTTTTTTCAGCATTATAATAAAATAATAACGAATATTGTTGTATACGATAACTACAACTAGTAAGTTTTTATTTTTAATAGTTACGAATTATTTTATTTTGGAAAATTTTATTATTATTATTATTATCATTATTATTATTTTGCAAGTTTAACAATTTTTTTTGTTTGTTTCATTTGAAAAACAAGGCTGATTTCTTGTTTCTAAAATTCATTATTAATTTATTAATTCTTTTAATACGAGAGAGGGTTTTGCCAAGCCCTATTAAATATTTGCTCAGTTTTGTTTCAATTTAAAAATTTTATGCGGTTTCTAGTAAGAAACAAAATGGCATATGACTGTCCCGAATGAACTCGATTGCATAAACTTCGTGTGAACTATACACATACTGAGATTCATTCGAATCCGTTAAAAACACGGATTTCATTTGAATTGTTATATGTATTAAGGGGCTGTGATTGAGAAAAAATATTTTGGTCAGGTTAAAAAAATATTAGTTGAGATCTTAATTTAGTTATGTTCATCTGAGTTTCAAGCAAATCAATTCTTAAATACGATGCCAATTTAAAATTGTCAAAACCACAATTTTGAAACAAGATGTCGATCAAGTCGATTAATGAACTTGGTTAAAACTTTGGGTATGGGATATGTACACGTCACTTTTCATCAAATTAATTTATAACTACGTTCCTTACGGGAATTTAAAATTTTCAAGTGGCCGATATTTTCAAAGAATACGGCGGATTGGGTTGCTTAATAAACATAGTTGATACCTTTTTTGTAGGATATGTATATGCTAAGTTTCAAGCAAACCGAATTATAAGTTTCTATACGAGATTGAAATTTCTGAATAGCTGCTATTGAAATAAAATGGCGGATCAAGTTAGCCAACAATCTCATGCAGTATATTACGAAGCTCACTGTTCATCTTTGTTTATGTTCTAATGTAAACGATATTCTAAATATCCAATTATGTATACAGAGTTGCCAATCTAATACGGCAAATTGATAGTACCGCCCATTTTTCTACACCACTTAATTTTTAGAGTAATTTTCTTCAAATATATTTTCGAGGAATTAAGAAAACAAATACTCTAAAGATTAGGTGGTGTAGAAAAGTGGGCGGTACTAACAGTTTGCCGGATTAGGATGGCAGCTCTGTATATATATATATATATATATATATATATATATACACACACACATATATATATATATATAGAGAGAGAGAGAGAGACGAAATAATAACAATAGGCCGATATCTGAAAAATGTTTATCTAATAACGAAGATATCTTTAAGTAAAAGTTTATTTCTAGATTTAAAAAAAATGTAATACATTTCAACATGTTGCAATTATTTATAGAGGTTTGTTTCTGCAATTTACAATATCATTTATCGTAAAAAAAAAAAAAAAAAAAAAAAAAAAAAAAAAAAAAGTTTTGAAAGAAGTAAAAATCTTGAATCACAACAAATGGGACTAACTCTGTGAATGATAGTTTTTTTCTCTTGTCGTCGTCGTTCTCTTCTAAGGTGTATAATCAGACATTTACAACATCTAATGATTTAACTTTCCATTGCCCGTCTGTCACTAATGAAGATGGATTTCGTTAGAGCTTTCAAGAAATCTAAATTTAACACAATTTGTGTGAACTTCTCAGGCAGATTTCTACTTTTTATTTTATTTTTCCTTTTTATTTCGGAAGGGTGGATAGAAAGAGATAATCTTAAATACCCGATGAATTTTTTTTTAAATAAGAACTGTATTAAATAAATAAAAAATAAAAAAAAAAACTAATATAAAATATATAAATGTTTATAATCATTTATTAGAACGAAAAAAAAACACAAGTATTACATGAAGTGTGTCCAATTTTATTTGTAAATTCTTCTCTGAAATAGTGATAGGATTTTTTTTTTTAATCTTTTCAAGAAATAATGTATATTTGGTCTATTTTCAAAAGAAAAAACTGCTCGATGTGTATAAATGAGTGAAAAAAAAACCTTCGGTAGCGGCATTTTCAACATCCCATAAATGCCCGTTTATTGTAAATCGTATATAAAATTCACATTCCCTTAAATTTCACCCCACAATTTTATTAGTACAGATGTCTTAATTTCTTGGTAGTTTCTCTAAATCACTATAATTTTAGTGAACTGTTAATGCATTCGCTTTTTATACATATTTAGGATTATCAACATTTCTGTCTGTCTAGATGACGATTTGCTTAAAACAGCCGGAACTGAAATATGCAATTTTAACTATAAATATTTGTCTCTTTTAATATTACCCTCATTTTACTTAAAAAAAAAAAAATGTATTTTCTACGCTAAACTATGCTGAGTATAAAGATAACTAAATAAATCTAGCTGATAAATTATGCAAATAAAACTCCATTTACACTTCATCATGTTCAAAAGAAAAGAAAATTATCTAGTAAAATTACTTGTATTTCATCAGATAATTAATATCATTACACTTTGATTGCAGTATGTTGTCTGTGGATGTCAAGGCTTTAAAAAAAATACTTTGCATTTGCTTTAAATCCCTGAATGTTATAAACAAAAAAAGTGGAAGATTATTTTTGATTTTAAGAAAAAATACTTACGTCTCCCTTGTATGTATTATATGCTATTCTCATGTAAATGAACACATGAAATCGGAGAAAGTGTCTTAAATATATAACCCAGCTGCAAAGCACTTTCAAAATTCAGGGCGATTCAAAACAATTTTTTCAGGGCGATTCAAAACAATATTTCTTTCTTTTTTTTTTTTTTTTTTTAAAGGTTCCTTTAATATTTTTGGTTAAGAACTTTCACTGAAATATATAAGGTACAAAACTCCTGTAATCGAAAGTTTTCATTCATTTACGGTATGTTATTTACGTACATTTATTTATTTATTTATTTATTTATTTTTTCATCAAAGCTGTACGATTCTAAAATAATGTTGCGAGATATAAAAAGTTTGTTTTAGCCTGTTTATTGTACATTTCCATAGAATGTTACCGAATGTCATGTTTTTAAAATGCTCTCTCTAACCACGCCCCTCAACAAAAAATGTCTGCTTTTTACACTTATGTTTACCGTGCCTTACACATTTGTTCTGATCCGTCTAATCTTTCGAAAGAAATTAGTTATTTAAAATCTCTAGCTCTCTCTCGTGGCTATAACCCATCTATCATCGATAAAGCTCTATATAAATTTAAGAATCCTAAACGTTCTGCTCCCAAATTAAACGATCATAGTCTCATCCCAGTTGTTTTACCTTTTTATTCTTCACTCTCTTTTAAAATCTCTAAAATTCTTTCACCGTTTGGTTTCAAAGTTATTTACAAACCCGTCAATAAAATTAAATTATCTTCTCTTAAGGATCCCATTCCCACCGAAAACCGTTCTGGAATTTATTCAATTCCGTGTTCGTCCTGCAACTTAGGTTATATTGGTCAAACTTAGGAGGCGTTTGAAATACAGAATAAATGAGCACCGTCGGAATGTTCGTAATGAAGAGATTACCAAATCTTCTATTGCTTCCCACTGCTGGTCTCAAGGTCATCGCTTTGATTTTTCCAAAACTAACATAATTTCATCTCCTGTCTGTTCCTCCCATTTGGATATTCATGAAGCATTTTACATATTTAAAAATTCGAAAAATCTTGTTAATGATATTTCTTCCACTCCTTTCTTCTCTGATGCTTGGAAATTACTCACGTAACTTAGATTTTAGTTTAATTTTTGTTATCCTTTGATTGTTATGTGTTTAATCTCACCCATTTATTTATTTCCTTGTTTTTTGGTACAATTCTACTCACACCAGTAGCTATATTTAGTTTCTACTTTATAAACTTTTTCTTTTCATTTTAAACGATTTTGTGCGTTGCCGCTTTGATTGCAGCACTCGTGCTTACTTTGTTCGCCTGATGAAGGGTCGTGGTTTTTTCGACCCGAAACTATTGTTGCGAGTTTATTGCATTTTATGGTGTTTATTCAAAGTTTGTAAGTAATAACTATAAATACAGGTTGGAGATTAAGGGGTAAGATAACGAATTCTGTTACGTAAACCTATGTTAAAACAATTCAAATTAGGCTTCGGAAGAGTTTTAGATGGCAATTGGTTCTGTGTTAGGGGGGCGGTAGCCCCCCCTCCCCCCCGTTTTATTACTTCACCTACATTTAAATAGAATTTAAATCTGTTATTAAAATTAAAAGTTAACTTAAAATTATTCAGACAACTTTCTCACGCATCATTCCTTGGAACTTATTAGTCTTGATGAAACTTTCCCAGCAACAAACTCATATTAATTTGAAAATACATTTTTTGGATTTCCTGAAATTATTCGTTTTTATGTTACTCTAAGACACACAGACAAACATCAAACGTTATAAAACTTGACTGCGGTAATCAAGAAGTCTCAAAACGTGTAAATATGAAAAAAAAAAAAAAAAAAAAAAAAAAAAAAAAAAAACAAGCAATGAATATTTAGCTTAAAAACATACATTATTTATAATATGTCTATGAGGAATTCATTTGAATACCGGAACAGCTTTCATGGACATGGTAAAATATTATAGTAAATCACTTCCACTAACAATTGAAAAGAATGTTATCACTTAATTATTTGCAGCCCTGTATATCTTTTGAAGATTATGTACAAACCACATGGTGCTCCTAAATATAATCCTACAGTAAAAATTCACGGCACAACCTGAATTACACTTCCACCAATTTTCAACTATTGTTGCACTATAATGTAGTTCTTTTATGTAGCCCTGCAAACGAAAGTGAATGATATCCCAATCTTATTCTGCATGAGACATGTTTTTACGCCTATAAATAAATAAATATATATATATATATTAATTTCATTTGGTTTAGAGACGTTAACGTAATGTATATGAATTCTCTTGGGTATCACTGTACACGAACCATTTGCTTAATCTCAACGAAAAAGCTTTGTATAGAATCCTTATAGTATACACATTTGGAATACCATGTTTGGACTTTCTGCTATTATTTGTTCTTGAGATATACTGATTACAGCACACACACAGACACACAAACAGACTAACCGCTAAAAACATGATTTTTGAATTCAGGGAACTCAAAACGTGTAAATATAACAAATCTCACTTTCGAAAACTTATCCCCAAAACAATACTTTCTCTACATCATGGTTAAGAGAAAGTGAAAAGGTTTCATGCATTAAAAGAAGGGGAGATCATTTTCTTTTTAAATTAAAAATCTTTGTAAAAATAGTAAAAGAATTCAACTGTATAGTTTTATTAACGAAAGTTGTTTTCTAAGGCTGACATTATTTAATTAATGCAATGCTTATCGAATTCATTAAGTATAACATATATTAAACAGATTCTTAAAAGCAGTATGACTGAATTTTCTTAAAATTATCTACGCTAATGTCAAAAGCTATCTTCAGAAAATATTTTCTAGATTAACCCTCATCCTATATTCTGTTGTCCACGCGGACCCCAGGCACATTTAACTTGTTGCCAAAACATACATATCCGATTCTGCGAGGTGACAGCCAGTGACATCTAATATAAATATGCGTGTAACTCAGGGCAAAAATCTAATTGGAAAAATATCAGGGATTATTAGGTTTTTTTTCCCACTTGAAATATAGGTGTCACATTTCTGTATCTTGGGGTTCAATCAGACCCCAGGAACGAGAATATATATATTATATATATATATATATATATAAAAGGATAAAAAAGAAATCTTTAAGAACAAACGCAATCTATTCATGGCATATACTAATAACTCGGCTCCGCAAACTTTATTATTATTTTATTATTTTCTGATTTATAAATAAATGTGAATAAAAAAACATCAGAATAAACAATTATTATTTTTAAAATATTTAAATGCATGCAAATTTGACTTTTAAAACACTAGGAAAACTGTAAATATGTGTTTTTTAGTATGGGGTCTGTGTGGAACCCAGGTTAGAGGTTGAGGGTTAACTTTTGGACATACCTATATATTATAAATCTAATAATCTTTGTAATGACTTTTAATGCTAAATATGCTTATTAAATGTTTAATGTATTTATCTTTTGTAAATTAAAATTATTTTCAACTTTTATGATCACCATTACTTTCAAAACCATTTATATTATTAAGTATGTCTCATATCACATAATATAGCAATTGAGATAACCATCAACATTTCATCTATTAAATATGCAAAATAACTTTTCTAGCTCAAGCCATTCATTTCAGAACTAAAATGTACTTGATAAATAGAAGTAACATTTAAGGTATTATCTGCATCTTTGTTAATTTATGTATGGTCTTCTTCAACGAATCTTTATTACTATATTAACGATTCTAATCACAAATTAGATTACTTCAAAGTAATTAGTTGTGACAGAATTGCTATTCTACTTTTGCTTAAATTAAAGCAGGCGATTATATGAGTTTGATTTTCTGTTCTTTATTTATTTATTTTTTTATGTAATTCCAGTGTATCTCAAAATAGGAAAAAAAAAAAATATATATATATATATATATATATATATGCATAGCCTTATGCAAATATACAATTATGCAAAATCAAAACAATATATATATATAAATATATATCAATTTATAAACACATGGAATTATAAAAACATTTAAACTAATTCGGTGACAATTAAATACCCTTTTATAAAGAATCCAGATTAATTATTAACTAACATACAGAATGCTAAGGATTTATAAATTTCGAGGCACTATTCAAAATCGTGGTTTTTAATTGCCAACGAAAATTTCATTTTGCTTTTTTAATGTGCTCAGTTTATACATTACATGTGTTAATAACAAATTTGTAACTGACATAATAGAGCAGTTTTATTAAATATATAAAAAATTTACAAAATACTTTTAAAAAATCTAAAATCTAACCTTTTTTGTAATACTTTACTTACTGACTTTCACAAAACATTCTTAGAAAATGATATTACATATATAGATATAAATATATAAAGTAATATGCCATAAAAATAATCTGATAAAAATGCGTATAAAAGTATAAATAATTTAATTTTTGTGATATTAAATATTTTCTTCTGTTCCAAATAAAAAAATAAAGGAATCTTAAACTATACAAATACTAAAGTACCTATTAAATTACTCTAGGACGGAGATTTATAAAAGTACAACATTCATAAATCTTTCCACTTATTCAGTGATGAGATTAAATTAATTTTGCACAAACTTCCATTATATGAACGCAAGTCTACCTTCATTATTTTGCATAATTATTGTTTAGACTTAACATTTGCTTGACTTTAATGACTTTCATTTGTTTTAATTTCGCACTAACATTATGTGTCATCTAAATAAAATGGACATATAAGCATAAATCTGATTTGTTTATTTCCTTGTTAGAAAAGATATTTTCTGTTATGCTAGAAGATTTACGGTGTTTCATAACAAATCCTATTACAAAGGTAGATAAATATTTGAGTTCAGATAATGATTTCGATTTTTACTATCAAATTATACTATAATGTAAGATACTACTTTGAACAAGATGTCATATCACGCGATTCCTTAATACCCAGGCGTTGTTAGGGGGAGGGGGGGGGTACTCATAAGAGAGGTACATCAGTAACGAGATGTATTTTTGATTTTTTGTGAACTTTTAGAAAATTCATAGATAATTTGGACCTATAATTCACTTTTCTTTATCTAGTAAGTGTTATTTATTTATTTATTTTGCTTTGTCCTTTGTTTAGTCAGTGACGTAAGACGTAATTTATGTAGGAAAAAAATAATTTGGATAATTTAAAAAAAATCAGTTTTTGACCTTTCCGCCAATCCTATAAATGGGTATGGGTGCCATTTTTGAATGATAATAAACTTATGTACGTCTGTTAACCGTTTTGTGGTAAGATGACGGATTTTTTTTTTTTTTTTTTTTTTTTTTTTTTGGGGGGGGGGAGGGGGGGGTAAAATATCGATAAAATTACATTGAGGAAAGATGTGCAGTTATCTTCTTTGTTGTTTTAAGTTATTTCTCGGCATTGTTATTGACAACATATTAAATAAGATAATGGGTAAAAAATCACTTTTGAGTGTAGGAATCATGAGTTTTAAAGTAAATATACAATATTTTTTACTTTCTCTTACCCGTAAGGTAGAGAAAGTATTGTTTTTGGGTCAAATTTTCGAACGCGATATTTTGTCATATTTACACGTTTTAAGTCCCCTGAAAACGAAAATCATGTTTTTAGCAAATGGTCTATGTGTGTGTCTGTGTGTATGTCTGTGTGTCTGTGTGTGTGTCGGTCTGTTATCAGCATATCTCAAATAGTAGCAGACATTCCAAACTTGGTATTCTAAATGTGTATCATATATAGATGCTACAGTAAGCTTTTCGTTAAGATCAAGCAAATGGTTCGTGTACAGGGACAATCAAGAGAATTCTAATATATTACGTCTGTGGGGGAAATTGCAAGTAAGTGGAGTTTAACGCCTATAGTCTGCACTAAACCAAATGAAACGAATATATATATATTTTGTAATAGAGATAGTCAACTGGGAAAAAAAATGTGAATGTAGGAGCCTCGCCTCCGCCCCCTTGGGGGAAGTCCCCCCTCGAAGGGAGTAAATTTTCATGATGGGTATCTTTCAAAAGAGCTCGCCAATACCTTTAAAACGAATAGTTGAACCATCGTTCTGTGATAATTTAAAACAAAATTATCGATTTTTTTCACTTTTAACAAAAAAAAAAAAAAAAAAAAAAAAAAAAAAAAAAAAATTAAATATCGAGAATAAAATGGACTTTTTTTTGGATATTTAGTGTTATACTACTTCTCTAATATGGAAATGATCTGCATTATCATAAAAGATAATTTTTTTAAATAATAATTTTAATAAATTATTTTTTAAAAACATAATTACTTTTTAACTAGCAGGCTTTGCCCGCTTCGCTGGACATTAAACATAAATGAGTTGTCAAAATCCCATATCTTTATTATTAACCTAAGTTCTCATTGTGATTGGTAGAGGATTTCTCGCTCGCAACGTGAGGAGTCTGGGTCCCCACTGCCTTCGGCAGCAACTTACCCACTTCTTACTTTCCCTTCCTCAGCGGGTGAGTTCGAAGTTTTGCAAAATCCGACTAATGCACATAATGTGTACGCTTAATCAATATCCACAAACCAAAATTCGCCATTCTAAAATAATTCAAAGCGAATTCAAACGGAAAAACATGTTTTTCACATGTTTATTGCCCTCCGACTCCGAGAAGGGGGGGGGGGGATTTCGAGTTTCGTGAAATCCAGTTACAATAAGTGCCGGATGCATACAAACAATTTACGCACCAAATTTCGTGACCACAGAAGTCTTTAATAGAAAATATTATAAATAAAACAATACAAAAAGCACAGCTTTAGTATGGGACCCCTTTGGTGACTTTAAATATTTTAAGCCATTTTTGCGAGGAACTGAATTGGCTATCTCAATTGTGCAATTAAAGATCTTGGCGAGAAACGTCCGAGCTACTTCGGTGCCGAATTTCAAATTTTGTCAAAAGGATCCGATACTAAAGCTGTTCTATACACATAATAAATAAAATAAAATAAAAACTGTTTTCTGATATTTACAAAATAAAAATAAAAAATCTTAATAAAATCCAAATTATAATCATTTACAATTGTAACAACATTTTTTTTTTTTTTTTTTTTTTTTTTTTTTTTACTGCAGGAAAGAAAAGTACTGCTTAATTAAATAAAAATATTAAATTAATGCCAAATATCTCTATGAAAATATTTATCCACAGACAAATTCCTGATTAAAAAAAAAATTCCCCAACTTTTGTAGGTATTCTTCTCTCTAATTTTTATTATAATTCACGTGAAATAAAAAATATATCATTTTATTTCTGGAAAATAAAAAATATATATAAATGCGTATATATAAATAGAAAACCTTCTACCGAATCTGGGTTGAAAACGGAAAAAGGGTAAAATAAATTAGAAATATCAGACCTATATTTATAAATTTGATACCAAATAAAAGGGGCGATTTTTCTGAATCCAGGGGTGCAAACACTTTTTCGATGCGACAATTAAATCTTTAAAAAATAACTAAAATATGAAATTTAAGTGGAAACGGAAAAAGGCAAAAATAAATTAGAAGTATCAGACCTATCGTTACAAGTTTAGTACCAAATTAAAGGGGTGATTTTTCTTAATCTTGGGGTGTAAAGAGTTTTTCGATACGACAATTAGATTTTTTTTAATTAACTAAAGTATGAAATTCAGATGGAAACACTTCATTTCAATCTTTTTATAATTTGTAGTGCGAATCACGCGAATAAAAATGTCTTTACCTTAAAAATTTATTTTTATATTTTATTTTTCCATTCAAAGCGTTTTAGTGAAAAAATATTTATGGCGCATGCGCAAGTGTTTTATACCCACAATTTAAACACTAATCATAATTTTGAAAATTTCTATAGATATAATTTTAAGTTGGGTGAAGACCTAAGTTTCTGCCAAGCGCCGTTGAATTCCGTCCAGCCGTTCTCGAGTGATGCCCGGACAAACGTGTTTTAGTTTTTTACACCCCAGGGGGGAATGGGGGGGGGAATTTCTGAAAAGTTGATAGATATAAGTTTAAGTTGGGTGAAGACCTAAATTCCTGCCAAGCGCCGTTGAATTCCGTGGGGCCATTCTCAAGTGATGCCCAGACAAAAAAAGCGGCATACAGACACGATGACGCACACACACACACAGGCAAAATTTTCTGAAGTCATTTTCGGCTTTCTTGGTGTGTGAAACGTGAAGATATCGCAAAATTTTTCGATTCCGACAAATTTACAGACAAAAGTCTGATTTTATTATTATAGATAACCGAATTAAATTTTACATAAATGTAGGTGCATTAATGAGACGGGGGGCTGAGGGGGGCGGCAGCCCCCCTCACACAGAACTAATTATCATATAAAACTCTTCCTAAGCTTAATTTGAATTGTTTAACATAGGTTTACATAACATCGTTATCTTACCTCTAAATCTCCAACTTGTATTTATAGCATTAAATTTTATGGTAAGAGAAAGTCGTGTGAGTGACACACTAGATTATTTAAAATGTGTAACTCACATTGAAATTCAATAACCCATCTTATCCCTAAATTGACAGCTAGCTGTCTTATCCTAAGATTGGGGTAATATTCTGAAATTCAAGCAGTAAAGGAAACTTTTATTTCAAAGTTTTTATAATATTTTGAAATTAGATATGATTTTAATGTACACTCAAAAATATAATTTTTCATAAGAAATCGATAAAGAACAAATGTAACAAGCAGGGGGATTTTGCAGAAATATTAAACAGAAACTACTGTATCTTCCTTCAATCTACACAATCTGGAGTTATATATATACAGGGTGTTTCAGTGAACCTTTTCAGAACTTCTAAGAGGGGTAGGGTACATCCTGACAACTCGAAATCATATAGCAATGTGGGGTCGGAAATGCTTTCCTGAAGCGGTGTTGTACACAGAAGCACCATAAAGAAAAGAGACCGTAAGTGAGAAATCGTTTTAATAATACATGAAAAGAAGCAAAAGGTACATGGATTAAAGTAAGTGTTCGAAGTTTCTTCCACGGGCTACAATGCACGCCTCACATCTCCGACGCATGGACATCCGAACATTCTGGAATACTCCAGGCATATCTCGAATTTCTCCGGCAGCTACTGCGTCAGAAAAGCATTTCTGACTGCCCATTGGTATATGATTTTGGTTCGCCAGGATGTACCCTACCCCTCTTAGAAGTTCTGAAACGGTTCACTGAAACACCTTGTATATATATATATATATATACTTATGCACATTCTATTAATTCATATATTATAAAATGGGGGAGGTTGGGGTTAATCTATAAAGATAATTTTTTAAGTGAATTAAAGTAATTCCACGTCTTAACTTAAGAGTCTAATTTCGTATAGTTTAATTTTATACAATTAAAAGGTTTCAGAAAAATAAAACTGTTACCTAAGCTTAAGGTTTTTCTCTTTTGGAATATCATTTAAATGCAGTGAAATATTGTTTTAGCATCACAATTATGGCACTTTATATGACATGTTATCAACATATGAATGTTTCACTCTTTTTTACCATGTTTTTATTAACTTCTATTCTTGTTTGTTTGCGTGTTTGTTTGTTTGTTTGTCCGGTACAAATCTTGCAATCTATTTTTAACTAGCTTCCCTAGTAGCTAGACATTTGAAACTTTCACAGTAGCTCAGAACCCGGTGACAACACGATACTTCGAAGTCAGATTTTCGAATAGTTTTCTTTTAATTAATTAAAATATGAAAATAATAAGCTCCTAATAGCAATAATAATTATAAGATAAAAAACTGTTTATAAACCCTGTTTTTAAATTTTCTGTTGAATCATAGCTATAGAACTAACTACATTAGCACTTTATCAATGCTTATGAAATCTTTAAACCGATAGTGGCGTCAATTTTTGTGAGATACATAATTTAACTTTTTACAATTTTTTAACGCCCATGTTTAATTAAATTATTTATTTAATCACGTTTATTTATTTTTATGTCGAAAGAAAATGAACTCGTAATTTTTTTGGCAACAATTAAATTATAGCTACTATTTTAATGGCTATTTGTAAGGCATTAGAAGGTTATTTTCATATTTTAATTAATTATAAGAAAACTATTAGAAAATTCGAAAATCGGACTTCGAAGTATTGTGTTGTCATCGGGTAATGAGCTATTGTGAAAGTTTCAAATGTCTAGCTAGTAGAGAAGGTAGTTAAAATTCGATTGCAAGATTTGCACCGGACAAACAAACAAAAATACAAGTTAATAAAAACATGGTATAAAGTAGTCATTAAAATATTAGCTATAATTTAATTGCTACCAAAAAAAAAATTTACGAGTTCATTTTCTTTCGACATAAAAATAAATACATTTAATTACGTGAGCATTAAAAATTTGTAAAAAGTTAAATCATGCATCTGGGAAAAATTGACGTCATTATCACTTTAAAGATTTTCTACACATTGATAAAGTGCTAATGTAGTTCTTGATGCAAATATATGTTGTTCGGAAAGAATTAATATATATATATATTTTTTTTTAAACCAACTTTTTTTTTAATATTCAAATTTCCCGTAACTCTTTAGCCAATCACATTAGAACGTCCATCTTTGGAATATCGATAATAAGGATTTTCTCGCTAAAAAAGTAGCCAAGGGAAAATGTCGCCAAATTTGGCGCCAAATCCATTACCTGCCTATTGAAGCTTTTTAATGCGTTTTAAAGGAAAAATTAAGCTATTTAACGTGAAATAGAGCTGGAAATGCAGAATATTGACATTTTATCAACTTACTAAACCTCTTTGAAAGAATTTTTACAAAAATAAATACAATTATTTACAATTTCATAACAATACGCATTGATAAAGTGCTAATGTAGTTCTATTGCTAAGATTGAACAGAAAATTTAAAAACATGGTTTATAAGAAGTTTTTTATTTTATGAATATTTTTCCGAAAACCAAAATAGTAGGAGCTTTTAATCATAGTAGTGTGATGTACAACTATGTTTCTTTTTTCTTTCTTTTTCTTAAAATCATTTTTATCGAAAAAAACAATTACATTTTGTACCCTAAACCATAATCTTTCTTTGTTTAGTAGACAGTGTCAGCTTCAAATGCGCAATTCCCACCAGTGGACGAGATTTTCTGCCCTCGAAACTCAAAGACGAAAAGTGCCGGGTTTGATTCCCAATTCGTGTTTGATTCGCGAGAAGATTCTTAAAAGCTACTAAACCAGCGGACATAGCTGGTTTAGTAGCTGTTAAAAATCTTCCACGTTTTTCTTCGAAACTTGCATAATAACAGGCTAAGACCTTTTAAAAAGACGTAGGGCGTTCGTACTAGGACTAGGATCCTCATGTAATCAACTGGTTTTAATTCTAAACATTAACACCATCAGATGTGCTAAATTTTCTAAATGATACTTTTGATTTTAGGTATTTTGTTTTAAATATTATTATAAATAATCTTCATTTAAATGTCGATTGTGAGTTAATCTAAAGACAGATTGATTTGGTTTTGTTAAAAATATGTATTTGCACATAATACATATTTTGGACTAAAAAGAAATTTTTAGAACTCCTTATTGTACTCCACCGTATTAACATGTAAAGGATACATTTCATAAAAACTTGTATATGCATTTGTTAAAAATCTTTATGTAAATTTAGTCAGATTCTGTGATTCCATTTTTTTAAGAGTCAGAAATATATTAACGTAAAATGTATTTAAATTTAAAAGTGTTTTTATGCTTGAATGCTAAATTTTAAGCATAATAATACTTTACAAGACAATTAGCTTATGAATGAATTCACAAAGTATCATCTAAATATGCTCAGAATGTATTAAAAAACTATAAAAATATATAAAATCAAAATTAGTGAGACAAAAGTTAGTTAGCAAGAAGCAATTTAAACATTTTCTAAAAATAAAATTTTCGAATTTTATCATGCTAAATTGCCGCTCATACGATGTGGTGGTAAGTGCAACTGACTCCCACACAGTAGGTCCCGGGTCCGAATCGCGGGCAAGGCATGGATGTTCTGTCCCAGCGGTGGCCGCCTATTGAGGGATCTTTTACAAATGGCTATCAATTTGGTGAACCTCCGGCTAGTGCTTATTCGCAAGTGCCGCGACATTGAAAAAGCACTTTATTAAATTTAAAATGTATATAAGTAAAGTCTACTTTTCCTTTAAATCTCTGCTATATAAAGAATTTTTAAACTCGTCATACAATATTTAGAAAATCTGTATAGACTTTCATTATATAGTATATACAGCCGGTAACAAAGGTGAACGAACACTAGCAAAAATTTCTATGTAAAAAGAGTACTCTTAATACGGTTCTGTTTAATAAATCCTTATCGAACCGTGTTCTTAGATTGACTAAAAACAGGATTCGACAAGGATTTTTTTAACAAAACCGTATGAAGTGTATTTTTTTTACATAGGAATTTTTGCTAGTGTTCGTTCACTTTTGTTACTGACTGTACATAAACGCACGTGCGTAATACGTATATTTAACAGTCGACTTTCATTCGATAGACATACATTTTCTTTCTGAAATATTCAATGAAAATGATGGAAATACATATGTCAACCCTCAGAATATAATTAAATGTAGATTAATATCCGAACAATGTTTTCAAAACAAAAAAGAATGATAAGTATATAGGCAACTTTGAAATGCAATTAATTTACGCTCACTTTAATCTTAACTTTCCATGAAATACAAACAGATCTTTGAAGATCAAAGTATTATTTTGCAAAATAAAATCACAGTTTTCTCAAAACAGTTATGTAAGGGCTCATTAGTATATTATTTTAAACTGTAGGAAATTACTGAAAAGTTGCCCTATTATTTAACGAGTCTTTCTAATGACTCTTACATGAAAATTTTGAAGAATTTCTTTTCTGATGGTGATTCTGCGTAGCAACCATGGTTTAATAATTCGAGTTACGTTAATTTTTATGCTTAAGCTTAAAACAGTTGTAAAGTACTTTAAGTTCTAAAAGTCATTCAAGTGTGTTTTGAATAACTTTGAAATTGTACTTGATCAAGCACAACTGCGCACTCATTATTTTCAATTTATTTTTACTGACTTTAAGATATTTTTAATGTGTTTCGCGATTATTACTCATTTTAACGAGTAAATTAATCAACGTGTGTAACATGTATATGCATTCTGTGAATGATATTATAGTCTATTATTAGAAACGCAGAAAAAAATATAGGAACCCTATGACATACAGAGGCATATAGTCATAATTTGGCCCAAGCCCATAATTTGCTAAAGGTGATATTTGGTATTATTTAATAGACTATCAATGTTATAATTCTAAAGGAAAAGACGTTATATTATTAAGTTTGAAAAATTGTTTATTTCCATAAGGTTTGATGTAATAAAAGCCTTAATAATTACAAATAGCTTAAGCTAAATTTTAAGAGCAAACTTTATTATAATAATACATTTTTTCTTTTTTTTATGAGTTTGCTTTCTATGTATCCATTCAGTGATAATTATTCATTTGAATAATTATTTGTTCAATACCATTGATTACATTCAACTATTTTCTAAAGTTAAATTTATAACTATAATTTTAGAAACCAGTGGTACAACAAATATTTCTAAACAAGAATAAATTCATTAATCTTTTGTTTTAAAATTTTCAACATTCCAAAAGATACATTTAATTTATATGTGTTTGAAAATTTCAAGGTGTGGAAAATATATGATTTTTCTCACAGTATCTTCTGCCACTAAAATTAATGGTAGTTTCAGAAATGATGATTCAAAACAGATACAAGGAATTCGAAGAATTCGGATATTGTCCATAAATTTACTACGAGAAGAAATAGTAAAAAAAATACACACAAAATTTTCTTTAGAATTCTTATATTTTATTTTGGTATATATTTTGATAATGTGTTGGAAGAAATATCCACCACTATAAGTTTTTGAATGTCTAAAGAAATTAAAGAATAGTTTTAACAAAAATTAAAAAATCTCAGACTATGACTGAAATACCAATTGAATTTTATTTAAAGATGATTGTAGCCGAATGAGAAAATGTAAAAGGTGCAATAGTTTGTAAAGAATAAAAAAACACACATATATATATATATATATATATAAATAAAATCTAATGGACTTTTGTTACAATAACATATTTTATAAAAGAATCAAATAGATTAAAATATTATTTTAGTAACATCAGCATTTTCTGACATCTATTTGGTTTTTAATCACTGCTGCAATTTTGTTAAGCCAATTATAATTAAGAGACTGACGTCAAGCTTTAGAATTCTCCATTCACCAGGGATACTTTATTGATTTAACAACTGCATGTTAAAAATATATCTTATTTGCTGGCAGAAATCCTCTGTAATTTGAGAAAATACGTTCTGACAACGCAATTTTTTCGTCAATTACGCGTATTTTCTCAAATTACAGAGAATTTCTGGCAGCAAACAGGACATATTTTTTACAGTGTGCTGTAACGCTGAATGATTGCTTTACCACGACTTTAATTTTCACTAATGCATCACAAATACTCGATGGGAAACATATCTTGAATGGTATTACATCCGTCAAGCTCTTAGTTTTTCTGTAACGTCAGATAACTTTTAGCAGTGCTTAATCTGTTACACGAAGCCTCATCATGCATAAAAATTTAACATCTAAGATGACCTTATGTCATACAGTCTATAAACGCTATAAAAAATATGTCGTATTTTCTGCCAGAAATTCTCTGTAATTTGAGAAAATACGTCCTGACAACGTAATTTTTTCGCAAATTACGCATATTTTTTCAAATTACAGAGAATTTCCGACAGCAAATAAAACATATTTTTTACAGTGTATGATATCATCTGGCGAGAATCATTCATTTCTTTCTAATATTTGGAGTAACTTGAGGTAGCCATGCAAGTTTAAAAGCTAATAAAGCAAAATATGAAGTGGAACGGCTTGATATAGTATTAAAACTGACGCTTGTGTTATTTTCAGTGAGACTATATCTAATTTTGTGGCAGAGAATTGCAGAAAATTGCACGTTCGTCCTTCTAATTATGTAATTATCATGTACACTCGTTTTTCTTAAATGACTTCTTTTCTTAAGCATTTTAAATTTACAGTCGGCACTAAAACTATTGAAACGCTATTCCTGGTTAAAATTTGGGAACCTAATACTATTTCTTAAGTAAATATTTACCGAGTCACGATTTTAGCCTTATGTTGTTTATAAAAATGTACGTTGGTGATAAATATCAGCAATCAATCTAATAAACAATAAATAAGAAATGCGGATGTGTACTTCAATCATTTTTCTGTCGATTGTACCAATAGCTTCAAGAACGTCTTATTTGCTCACATTTAACATCGAACTGGTTTCACATTTAGGAAGCTAGATTCATGCAAAAATAATATTTCTGTCCTTTTTGCAACAGAACGTTTTGTTGCATTTTTATTTATTACATCGTTTACTTATTATATAACTTTTTTCACTTGTTACATAACAACAGTTACTCGTTACTCATCAGTACTGACTACGAAAAAATAAAATAAATAACTGGCGATAAAACAGGTTTGTGCATTTATTTGTCGAAATAGAACTCGTTTTCTTTTAACATATCCATTTACGTTGCCATTTTACACAAGATTTGAGAAAAACAATTTTTATCGAAATGTTCAACAGTGCCTCAGAACGTCTGTCCTTTAACATAGAGAAGTGCTCTCAGGCTTTTGACAGATCTTGAATCGAATGAGGTTTAAATATGATTTGAAACGAAATAATTGAAATAGAAATTTTTAACACAGTCTAATGTCACCAGTCCTACACTAAAAAATGCAATCAGGATTGTAATAAGTCATCAAACTAATGATATTTATGTATGAGTTACAACAAAATTACTGAAATATGAATGTTGTTAGGTTGCAAACTATAACTTTTTTGGTTAAAATAACACTTCGCTAGAAAAAAAAAAAAAAAAAAAAAAAAAACATTTTTCGACCCCCTATACCATTCTTGCTGATTCTTATGTAAAATGATCTCCTGAATCCGAATATGACTACCATTTTTCCCAGTCAACCACCGTTTTCTCGCACCCTCCCCCAATTTTTATCACTGTTCGGTAATTATATGGCCATGAATTTGATTTAGAGAAGGAAAAAGAAATAATTTAACACTTAAAAATATATATATGTAATGTTTAATAAATAACATTAATAATACATTAAATATATATATGAAATGTAATACATAATTTCAGTGGCAAATCCCCCCTAAATTTTGTTGATGTTTTAGAATTTTCCAACTAGTAGTCCCTTAGAAGATATTTAACAGTTAAAATATTCCTCCTTCCCCCCCCCCCCCCAAGGAAAAAAAATCAATTTTATAGCCCTAAAATTAACGAAAAGTGATAAAAATATGAGACCATCCATAAAAAACGGTGGGTGATAGGGCAAAGTGAGACATCATATTCGAATTCAAGAGGTCATTTCACATAAGTATTTTCCAAAATGGTGTTGGAGATAATTTTCATGCCGAGCAGTGTAATTAAAATTTCCCTATTCTGAAAGATTATTTAATTTGTTCAAATTTTTATTCTTCTGCATATAAATTGATTAAATAATGTAGAATTAAAATGTATTAGAAAGTACTATTAATTCCAAAAACACACTAGAATTGTTTCAACTGAAAACCAAATATAATCTTTCATACGAACTAAAAATAAAAAGCCCGAGTGCAGCAGGAAATAAGATTGTTGCACCAGATTGTTAATTTACCGCTGCATTTACACTGTTAAAACACACTTCTCAAAATAAACTGAATCTTCTCATTTCTGAGAGGTTTATTTTCTTATAATAGCTTCGAGAAAAAACTTCTCATTTTTAAGATTTTTCTTTCTCATTTAACTATTCATTTCTTATTTACACTTGCAATATGCTTTTGAGAAAGGTATCCATTTTTCACAGTAAAATAAACATGAAGAGCGATAAGCTGACACATTCGTTCTTCTTGTAGTCGTACTGTGCGTAATGTCACAGTTATAATTATACTCTCCAGCATGACAAATTCTTTATCGTATCCGAGTGCTTCGTCAAATACACCGAATTATATTATACTGTACAACATGGCGAACTGCTTATCGTATCCGAGTACTTTGTCAAATACGACGAATTATATCTGTGACATCACGCGCAGTACGACTACGAGAAGGACGAATGTGTCAGCTTATGGCTTCTTCATGTTTATTTTACTTTGAAAAATGGATAATGTTCTCTGCAACATATTAAAAGTGTGAACATTAAATGAATATTTAAATGAGAAAAAATTTCTTAAAAATGAGAAGTTCTTTTTTGGAGCTATTATAAGAAATAAAACCTCAAAAATGAAAAAAACCCTGCTTATTTTTAAAAAGATTTTGCTTATATTTGAGAAGTGTGTTTTAACAGTGCACATTGTTTAAGGGATTTATAAAACAAATTAAAATGATTTATCGCAACGCCTTTCATGAAATTAAATTATTAGAAATTGTACTTTTTCTTTTACTAATATTCCCATTTTTGAGAAAGCAATGGCTCCTCCCAATCTTCTCAAAAACATATTAGGAGTAGGAGTCTCATCTACTCATTTTTAAGTAGTTCATTTTTAACAGTGTATGACCTCTATTTCTTTCCTGATTTTTTGTCATTTTTTATTTTATTCTATTTTATTCTTTTAGACGAAGTGAGTACAAATTTTCAATCAACTTTCTTATATAAAGATAGACAGCCTATATACATACATAAATATGTATAATGAAAAAAAAATTGTAATCACGATAATTTCCGGTAATTTCCGAAAAACTAGAACTCAAGTTGGACAGTGAACTTATCTTAGAAATATATTTGTGGAGTTTGAAAGCGAATTTTAATTGTCACATTTTTTTTCCCGAGAAGTGACCGCATGAATATTTCAAACTTACATATTTAATAACCCGTTTGCTTACCATTCGTTATATGCATAGCCCACATAAAGGGGCTCAACCAATTTTATTAATCAACTCGATCTGACATACTTTTTCAAAATGACAGCCACTTACAAACTCACATAAAGAACGTATTTATGAACTCCTTTACATGAAACACGGTAAGCATATAGCCCATGTCAAGGTTTAAATCAAGTTTATTAATGAAAACCGGGAAAATATTCAAAGTCTTGAACGCCAAAGGGAAAAATTAAAAAGCACACAGCTGTTTCGGTAGCATTTAGCGGTTGGTTTCCGGTGCATAAAGAAATAAAAAAATAAGAATAAAACTCTAAAAGAAATAAAACTCGTATATATAGATAAATAATCAATTTCTGGTCAGCTAACAGAATACCAATAAGAAATTGAGAAACTTAGTTATGAAAAATGTGGAAGAAATTAATAAGATGTGGACTGAATGTAACATTTCCAGTAATCAAACGAATGGGGATTTTTATAGATGTAAAATTCTTCAAAGAAATCGAGTTCGTGAGTACATTTTTTTATGCACTGAAGTCAATACGCTAAATGCTACAGAAACACCCGTCTGCTTTTTAGTTTTTCTCTCTCATTTCTGTTCATGATGGTGAAGATTTTCCTGGTTTTAATTTTCAAGACTTGGCATCTTCGTATACTATTAGGTCTAATAATCAACTCGAGCCGCCATATTGTTTCAAAACATCGACGTTGATCACCTGAAATATATATATATATTCACCCTATCTTCCAACTGACCTTTTTCATTTGTTTTATTTATTTATTTATTTATTTATTTTGTACAGTACTTCCGATTAAATTTATTTTAATAAATATTGACAAAAAAATTATCATATATTTATCAAAGAATACTCTTTCTTTACGACCAACAAAATTCTGTTACATTATAGTTGCCACGACAAAACTATTTCACAAATAATTTTAATATCACTAAGATGAAAAGAATTTTCATAATACGTCATTAACGAAAGATGATAATTGATATTATTCTTAAATCGTTGATAGTACAATTCATCGTTTTTAACAGCATCATTTGAAAAAGCAATAACTAAGCGTTTATGTCTTTAAATATCGCTTAACATATGATTTATTTAAATAAACAGGAAACAAAACTGCATAAGGTAATTTAAATAAAGTGTCGTATTTGTTATTTAGGGACATCATTAACTGTTGTTTAGCTCTGTTTTATTATTATTACATTCTTTGTCTACCCAATATATTCATTTAATGATGTGAAAGTACAACGGGGAAGTTTTACGATGCTAATAATATAAAGCTTTTCCGATTATTTTTGCATAAATATTTGGAAGGCTTTTAGTTATAAACATTCACTAGTTATTGTTCTAATGAGAAGCGTTTGCGTTTATATGCAACTAGCGTTTTATTGTGTCCAATTAAAAGTGCTGGCACATGCACAATATTAAATTCCTTATGTGCTGATAATGTCGTTTTTTTGTTTGTTTGTTTGTTTGTTTTGTTTATTAGTATATTTCTATGATAAAAATTCTGAGTTAATGTTTTAATATTAAATAAAATCAGCAGAAATAATACTAATAGTAGTAGTAGTAGTAAATCAACAGTAAAATCTCTTTTCCCCCCCCATAACTTAAAGCTTAATAACACTGCTCGGCATGAAAATTGCTTCTGACACCATTTTAGCATATTCTTATGTAAAATGACCTCCTGAATCCGAATATGACGCGCATTTTGCACTATCACCCAACGTGTTTTAGGAACGGCCTCCTATTGTTATCATTTTTCGGTGATTTTATGGTTATAAATTTGACATTTTCCGGAGGGGGGGGGGTATTTTAACTGTTAAATATCTAGTGATGGGTTACAGAGTTGAAAAATTCTAAAACATGCACATTTGCGACAAGGGAAAAATTTGGGGGGATTTTCCACTGAAATTATGTATTACATATCTTATACTTTTTAAATCCCTTATTAATGTTATTTTTTAAACTTTATATATTTTTTATGGTGTTAAATTAATTTATTTTCATTCTTCAAATGAAATTCATGGCCATAAAATTATTGAACAGGGGAAAAATTGAGGGCGGTGGTGGTGTTTCTAGAAAACGGTGGGTGACTGGGCAAAATGGGAGTCATATTCGGATTTAGGAGGTCATTTACATAAAAGTCATCAAAAATAGTATCAGAACACGATTTTTTTTTTTTTTTTTTTTTTTTTTTTTTTTTATGGTTTGGGTGTTACTGAATGGAATGTGAAGCACAACCGTTAACTTAATTGCCTAACTTTTTTATTTTAGTAGGATAAGAATTCGTTCACAAATATCGCACGTAAAATTTATTACATGTTAAAAATAGTCAGTATTTTGTATATACACACACTATAAAAGTAAACGTTTTAAATTCTGTTAAAAAAGTGACTTAAACGTATGGTCACATTTTAAGCCAAAAAAAAAAAAAAAAAGTCTTACTTTTTAAGACACTTTTTTGAAACTGAAATTAAGACATTAAAATGTCTTAAAACACCGCTTTGTTTTTTAGGCTTAGAAATTCCGCCATGTTAGGCTTAAGAACACCGCTATTTATAAGGCTTTTTAATAAATAAATAAATAAATAAAGGTGGCCTGCGATTCTTTTTTTCTGTTAAAAATAGATTTTAGAATTCTATAGAGCATTAAAAAAAAAAAAAGAAAAAAGATAGAAAAAAAAAACATTTTTTAAAAAATGCCTTTGTCCCAGCACTTGAATCGAACTCACATCAGTCGCGGAATACGAAACCAAGTATCGGAAGTCGCAGTTAATTCCATGTACCTTGCCAATCAAGCCACCATTTCACACACGAGAGGTCCTTTTCATAATTATATGTAAGTCAGTATTAGCAAAATGCAGGTAATTATACGTTATAATTCGTATTTATTGTTATAAAACTATTAATAATATACTATCTAACAGTTAATATGCATTATTATATTAAATTTTCTATCTAGAGCTTTAGAATTTTTAAAAAATGCATATAAAATATGTGAAAAACTATCCTCATTTCGCCCTCAATATTTTTTGAATAACGATATCCTCCTTTAAACTGTTTTTTAAAAGAAAACAAATTATGAACATGAATTCCTGAAATTTCGTTGTTTTATGCTTAAGAACAAGTAAATATGTGGAAGAAAACAGATTTTAAATCGAAATTAAGAACAATAAATAAAAAACAGTGATGCACAAATTATTCAAGATTCGCTTTCTTAGCTGTAAGTTACTTGCTTTCATATTAATACTTTTTCTTTAAATATCCAATATTAGCTTTAAATACATAGTTTTTTTTTTTTTTTTTTTTTTTTTTTTTCTTTACCGAATAATTTTTGCGTTGTAATGTATTGCTTTATGAGATATAATAAACATAATTTCATGCAAATATACACATATACACATATCTAGAGTAATATTCAATAAAAATTTAATTTCATAAATTAATATTGTTTAAATTGCTTACGCTTTACAAAATATGTAAAATGCATTATATTTATTGAATGAGGAAAGAAATTTAAATAGGCTAAGTATGATGCTTAAAGTAGATTTCATATAAGAAAAAATGCCAAGAAATGCAAGTGTCTGGATTTCCAAAATGGACGAAAATTTAGACGCTTTCGCTGTCTGAAATTTCTCATAGTTATGCATTTTAGATATTTTTTGTGTCTGAATTGGTATTTTAGACACATTTCTGTCTTAAATTAAGATATCTGTAACGTCTTAGATGTATATTAAGGCATTTACGTATCTTAAATGATTTTTCAGTTGTTTTTATCTCTTAAATTAAGACACCTTTATTTGCAGTGTAGACAGGGTGATTCACCACTGGTGCGGCAAACTTACAGGAGATGAAGGCGGGTACCGAAGCTTAGATTTCGGCAAATTAGATTAGGCAACTTAGATTTTGCAGAATCACAAAGCAATGCAGGGTCTGAAATGCAATCTTAACGAGACAGGGAATTTTTTTTTTTTTAATCCCTTTTATAATTGTTTAAAGGCACACCCAAACGGATCCAATTTATTATTGAACTCAAGACACTTGTATTAAAATAAATATATAAATGTACCGAGCCGATGGGAACATCCAAATAACGACATTATTTATTTATTTTATTTATTTATTTATTTATTTATTTATTTATTGACAAGTTTTCGTAACTTAGATTTTGCTACAGTTACACATTTTGAGATGCCATGAATCAGAAAATAAAATTTAATTAGGGTGAATTTGGGTAAAGAAAACAACATTTTGCAATAGTTTGAATTTGACCTCATTTTGTGCAGTTGTTATTATACTTACACTTTAAAAAGCTTTTAGGCATAAACTTCAAATGATTGGCTTTGAAAAAATATGCAAATTTTATAACTTAACAATATTTCACATAAAGAAAAAAGTATTAAGAATATTGTGTAATTCGTGCATCACTGTCCCATGGTTTGTGGACCGCCGGTTACTGTTACTATACCCATTTGAAATGCGTTAAGAGATATTTTCTTGAAGTTACCAAATAGTGAAAACTTTCAGGGCTATGGGTTTACTTAAATTTTAAAGTATCGCAGTTCGTTACAGAGTTGTGAAATTTTCCGTTCGACGCCAACTAGCAGTCCACATCTCAAGATTTTTAACCGTTTGCGCTCGGCATATTTTCCTATTTTGAACAGTAAGACACGCCTTTTGGCGTTCCTTTCAAACGTCACACGTATAGTTTCCAACTTATTACCTTTTGGCTACCGACAAATTGTAATAATTTGTTTTATTTTACTCCATCATTAAATAAAATAAATCGTTCTGTTGAAATTTTCCTGTAGCCGAGAGGTAGCCTATAGTTACACGTTTTAGAAAAATAACATTTCATTTGCAGAGGAACATCTTAAAGCGTGGCTCGATTATTTAATGTTCCCTCAAAATGGACATACAGAGCTGCCAACCAAATCCGACAATTTAATAGTACCGCCACTTTTTTTCTACACCACTTAATTCTTAGAGTAATTCTCTTCAAATAAATTTATGATGAATGAAGTAAACAAATACTCTAAAAATTAAGTGGTGTAGAAAAGGGGGCGGTACCAACAATTTGTCGGATTAAGTTGGCAGCTCTGGACATACGAGTGATAAGAGTTAACAGCCCAATGAAATTTTTAAAAAGTTCAAGATATTACATTTCATTGAAAATTAAAAGAAAAAACTGAAATTCAAAGTAAAAAATGTAAAAGTTATACAGTTGAACTGCACAGAACAAGTATAGTATTCCAGTTACACTTCCCTGACATACAAAATTTCTGGATTACGAATGAAAAACTAAAAAACTTAAGCAATAGAACAAATATGAAATTTATTCAAAATATACATACAAAATTTAATTTCCTCGCAAAAAAACTTTGAAATTTATTTCACAAATACGATAACTGCAAAGATTTGAATTTTCAGAGGGGCATTCTGCCAGAGAGGAAAATATATGCAATTTTTTTAAAAGTATACCTGAAACTATCACAATTTTATATTTCATTCACTAAATAAAAGAAAGCAACGTCCAAGAAAACGCATTTGATGTCAATTAGGTCCAATGTTAGCTTATCAATTGAATTATAAGGCGAGGTTTTATTTACCCCGTTGTTACACGTATCTAACTTCATCCTACATTATTTGTTACGTATATACATAATTGCATATATGTATACAATAATAATAATCTGGTGCGTCACTCACATGACTTTCTTAACCTGCATTTCAATGCTATAAAGATAGATTGTGCATATTAAATCTTAAGATCAATAACGAAAGATAATAAAGTTCATTGTTCTTTAAAAAAATAATCCAAAATAGGTTTAGGAACAGTTTTATTTGACACATAATTCTATGGGGGGGGGACTACCGTCCCCTCAACCCCCCTACAATTATAGCGCCTGTAATTAAAAAAAAAAATCAAAGTTGTTGTTAATTTTCCTTCAAACTTGCCAATCTTGATCAAATTTTTAAATGGCCTCCTAATACAAATTTCAGAATACCAAATGGGAATTTCCTGCAGTTATTTATTTTTAAGTTATGATGATAACAGATATGACTACAGATCAACCATTAAAAATTAGACTTTCGTAAACAGGACACCTCAAAACGTGATATTATACAAAAAAAAAAAAAAAAAAAAAAAAAACAGGATTGAAACTGAACTTTAGAAAATATTTTGTTTACAGTATGGGTATCAGAAAGTAATTTTCCTTCCTGAGAAGCGTTCGTTGACATAGTAAAGCGTAGCAAAGAATAGGAAAGAATGTTTAGCTTAATAAGGAAGAATGTTTAACATAATTTAGGTTTTGTCTGTAAACAATATGCACATCATATTGTGTCCCTTAATTTATAGTTTTATATGAAAAACATCTAACACAAAGTGAAATACATTTATGGCAATTTACATGTACAATCCCTATGTATCTAAATACTTGCGTAGCCCTGTAAAAGATTGATGAATGATTTCATACCACAATCATGCTTTTATGCATTAAAAAAAAAAAAAAAAAAAAGTTAATTCTATTTTCTTTAGGGCAGTCTATAGATTTTACATTGTACTTATCAAAAATATCCTTATAGAGATAATGTATTTGAATTCTCTTGGATATCCCTGTACACGAACCATTTACTTCATCTCAACAAAAAGTTTAGTGTAGCATCCTTATTATTTTAGAGACTTAGAATGCCCAGTTTGGAATTTCTGCTACTATTTGTTCTTAAGACGCAAAGACCAACAGCTAAAAATGCGTTTTTCGGATTTAGGGAGCCCTAGAACGTGTAAATACAAAAACAATCAATTTCGAAAATTTGATCCTAAAACAATACATTCTCTACCATGTATATGGTTAAATGAAACAAGGAAGAAAGAATCAACTAAACCGATATGCTGTTTATTAGGTCCAAATATAACTTATCATTTAAGTTATAAGGCGAGATTATACCTACCCTACTTTCTTTGATATGTATATAATTAAAAGCTAACTTACAGGACTACTCAAAATTAGTCCAATAATTTTCAGAAATTGGCCTGGATGACAATTCTCTGAATAGTTTAACATAAATTTTCAAATTTAAAAACAGTGTTAATTATTTTTATGAATATTGCTACATTATTCAATATTCAAACGGGATGTTGACGAGGGAGTATCCACAATAAAACTGTTTTTAAACGTTTTTTTTTTTTTTTTTAATATACCAGAAACGTTTACTAGATACAGTACCTCATATGTTACACTTTAATCTATAATAATATGTGTGTAAGTGATGTATGGTAAAACAGAATAGTATGCGTGCCATAAGAGATTTCTAACATTCTGATTATTTTTCAAATTTTGCTTTTAATGGAATTTAGGGCAATTTAATAAAATAAAATTTTATGTCAATCAATTTAAGTTATATTATTAAAATAACACAATCTGTTTAGAAAAACATACATAAATAATAATACATAAAGAGATTAAAAAAATTAAATAAATAAATAAAATTTTCATTGAAACAATACTTTCTCTACCATGTATATGGTTAAAAGAAAGAAGAAAGAAAGAATCAAATAAGCAGATATGATGTCTATTAGGTCCAAATATAACTTATCATTTAAGTTATAAGGTGAAATATTATTCCTGCCCCACTTTCTTTGATACGCATATAATTAAAAGATAACTTACAGGACTACTAAAAATTAGTGCAATAATTTTCAGAAATTGGCCTGGGTGAGAATTTTCTGAATAGTTTAACATAGATTTTCAAATTTAATAACAGTCATATTTATTTCTATGAATATTGCTACAATATTCAATGTTCAAACGGAATGTTCAAGGGATAGTATCCACAATAAAACTGTTTCTAAACATTTATATATATATATATATATATATACCAGAAACATTTACTAGATACAGTACCTCATATGTTACACTTTAATCTACAATAGTATGTATCCCCATTTTCATTTGTATCCCCCTTTTCATTTTTTTTTATTTTGTACAAGCCATCACGTTTTTGAACCTATTCTGCTACCATCTTCTGGTTCGCTGATGTGTGGGGTCGTGTTAATTTGACCCCGGGTACTCGGCACTCCGTCACCCCCTCGAAGCTGACAATAATATGTGTCTAAGTGATGTAGGGTAAGATAGAATAGTATATATGCCTCAAGAGATTGCTAATATTCTGATTATTTTTCAAATTTTGCTTTTTGCTTTTTTAATGGAATTTAGGGCAATTTAAAAAAATAAAATTTTATGATCATCAATTTAAGTTATATTATTAAATTAACACAATCTGCTTAAAAAAAAAAACATACATAAATAATAATACATAAACAGATTAAAATAATTAAATAAATAAAATTTTCATTGAAGCCTTTCTGAAAGAAAAAAAAAAAAAACTTTTTAGTTTTACTAAAGAAAAACTTGTTAGAAGGAGCGTATAAGCCTTAATAATTCTTTTAATATGTAGTTTTTTTTCTTTTCTTTTCCCTAAGCACTTTAAGCCGTGACGGCTTACCAAGAAAATTGTTACAAAAACACAAAACATTTTTAAATGAACAATAGAATAGGTCTATTCTTTAATTAGGAGCGAGAAAAGTAAAAATATGTGGTAATATTTCAGGAGATTTAAATAAACCGTAGAATAATGAAATGCAAGTATGTAAATTCATGAAAAAATATATATATATATATATATATATTTTTTTTAAAGATAAATAATAAATTTAGAGTGTTTTTTGTTTTCTAGATCAAGTTATAATTATTTACTCAAGTATTAGTTTTTTATAGTACTTTTTATGGTAATCAATGACAGTGGCATAACAAAATTTTTAAATAAATTTTCTGTTGATGTAATACTTTGAAATGTAAAATGTATTTTATTTAAAAAAAAATATACTATCATAATAAAACGGATTATGCATTATTAAAATTTTTAATAAACTATATGCATAAATTATTAATTATATGAGTATAGCTTTTAAAAAATATATTAAATATTGTTTAAAGTGAGATAAACGTACAGTATTAAAATCATTTATAAATAATAAAAGTATTTCATTTATTTTGTATTTTATAATTTTAAGAACGTTCATAATACTTTAAGAATTTAAAATATTTCAGTTGAATTCGCAATGTATGATTTCTAAAAGGAAAAGAAAAATACACATTGTATTTTGAACATTTAAAATTAAATAAAATAATATGCGTAATTAGACTCATTAAATCAGATAACTTACATCATTATTTACATAAAGTATGAGTTTTTTTCAATTCTTGTTTTTGTGTTTGAGTTTCTTCTTCTTCTTTTTCTTTTATTTTCTTTTATTTTCTTTTTTTTATTAGAAAACATAAACAGTTTTTTTTTCGTTTTTAATTTCCAGATACCTTAATGAATGAGGACCGCGGGTTGCCCAGTCGGTAGAGCGCCGGGCTCGTAATTGGAAAATTGCGAGTTCGGTACTTGACACGGCAAAAGACCGCCATGTGTACTAATGGTGGCTGATGCACGTAAAATCTGTCGTGGACGCAATGTCCTCCATGTTCCCATCAAAATTATACCTCAGGGGATCACCGAAGCGGAAGAGCCATCCCTTCCGTATAGGATCAAAATTGTGATGGCATGTCTCCGGACCACTTCTAGGGTGAGTCCCAGACCGTTGAGAATTGCCCATAGCGCAGCACTAGTGCGACACAAAATCCAACCAATCCAACGAAACTTAATGAATTACCACATTTCAGAAACTTCATCTTACAATATTATATTTATTTGAAAGATGCTGTTTACATACGAAAATTTCATTATGATATTTTACATATTCAAAGCAAAATTATTTTCCTCATTTTTCTAATATCCAATAATTATGCAAACATTTTAGGAGATGTATAGCGGAGTAAAAGAAACACATGAAAATGCAGGTGTAAAATGTTAATAAAAGAAGAAATGCAAATAAACACAATCACTTTTATTTCAAAGGAAAAGATAGGAATAATAGGTAAATAAATTCCTATTTTTATATTCTATTCACATTCTATTCATATTTTATTATCTTCTATTCCTATAGGAATACAGGGTGGTTATAATTAAACTTCCCCTATAAACAGCATCTTACAGTACAAGTGGGTGAACGAAATTCAACAAAATTAGATATATAGACTATACACGAGATGCGCTCACGGAATTTTGAAAAAAAAAAAAAAAATGTTCCAAGATGTCCACCAGAGGGCGCCTTTTCCAGAAAAACATTAAATTTAGCACAATAAACGACCAAAACGGAATACAGAAACAATAATAACAATGCAGAACAGGAATTATGAGTAATAAAATGAAAATTCATTAAAAGCTGTCAGTTCTAGGAAAGAATGTCGATATCTGCATGCTTGTGAAGAAGAGAAGCTTTATGCAAAACAGGTTAGGTTATATAACGTTTGCAGACGACAAACGTTTACGATGACAAGGTGATCAGAAACTAGTCAATAAATGTTAATATTGTTTCTGCATTCCGTTTCGGTCGTTTATTGTGTTCAATTTGATGTTTTTCTGGAAAAGGTGCCCTCTGGTGGACATTTTGGAACTTTTTTTTTTTTCAAAATTCCGTGAGCGCATCTCGTGTATAGTCTGTATACCAAATTTCGTTGAATTCCATTCACCCGTTTGCGTTGTAGGATGCTGTTTTTAGGGTAAGTTAAATTATAACCACCCTGTAGATGTAAAATTACTAAAGCAATGTAATGTTGCAGTGTCATATAATGTAAGAAATCTCTGGTTGGTCGCAGCACGAACCTTTTCGACACTTTCAATAATATTCCTAATTATTTTCTGAAGGAGTAATAGACTCACAAAGAACAGTTTCCAAAATTGAAACTTAGCCTGGTGGAGATTTCTAAAATATTTCTCGGTTATTTCATACATTACACACATGCTCTTTAAGATTCAAATCAAGAAAACTATGATATCACATGTTAAGCTGCTACATGCTTCATCGTTGCTTTCAAATAGCGTGTCAAGCATGGCCTCGTTAATGGATGGAAATTGACCTGACTAAGGCGATGGAGAAGAGGCGAGATCATTGTTAAATATTAATTAAACCGATTGCACCTCTAAGTAGAAAAGTAGTAGTCCCAAGAACTTAGATTCTTTATTTTGCATTGCTTAAACTATCTGGCAGCAAGTATTGGAACACTTTCAAATTTAGACGTTTTGTGAAATATCTAAAAAAGTTCTTTGTTAATCATCTTGAAACTTTGGTAGTGTAGTAAACATGTTACACCTCATACATTTCAGTAAAAGTTGCGTTGTGTAGAGGACAAGGAGACCAGTAAAAAATTAAACAAAAATTAAAATGTTTTGGATCAATCTGTAAATGTTATGCTTTAAATGCGTTTTTGCTGTAGCATGGGTTTATCAGGATTTTTCTCGTCATCTGTATAAATTTGTATGAAGCTGCCACATATACTCATGGATATATATATATATATTTTTTTTTTTTTTTTTTTTTTTTTTTTTTTTTCATTCAAAAAAAAAAAAAAAAAAAAAAAAAAAAAAAAAAAAAACTTTTTTAAAAAATATTATTATAACACGTAGGGTATTAGACCCAGTGCAAAGACATTTTTTAGAAAATTTAGCATACTACATTAGACAAAGAATACTGCAATCAGAATTCCAAAAGGTTCAATACCTTTCGAATTATGAGCATTTTTACTAAATAATTTTCAATTACGCATGCGCTAGCTTTTAAAGAATTTCCTCTGCATAAATGCATAGCCAAAAGTATTGAACATCTTATATGAAAATCCCAAACATATATCGTGTAAATTGAAAAAGTTATAAGAGATTGAAAGAACAGAAATTCAGTTCTTCAGAAAAAAAAAAAAAAAAAAAAAGGAAGATGATAGGTGTTTTTGTGAATATTTATTTACAAACAACGAGCACTGTATTACTATTGGGCACTGGTTGAACAGAAAAAAAAAAGTGAGTAAAATTCCTTGTAGTTTAGCGGACCATCTCTAGGGGTGGGTCCCAGACCGTCGCCCATTTCCCATCTGCGCAGCACTAGTGCGATGTAAAACCCAACCAACCAACCTTGTAGTTTAGCTTTTATTTTCAGAGAACTAAAATTCTGTTTATTCTATCCTCCATAACTTTCTGAATTTACCTGGCATTTGTTTGTGGTTTTTATATACTTTGCTCAGTATTTTTGGCTATTAAATTATAGAAATGAATTTATTTAAAAGATAGTGCATGCGTAGTTAATAAATATTTAGTAAAAATGCTCATATTTCGTAAGATATTAAACATTTTTGCATTCTGATTGAAGTATACTGTGTGTCCCGTAGCACGCCAAATGTTCTAAACAGGACTTTCCACTGGGTCTAATACCCTACGTGTTATAATTTAAAAAGTGGAGTTTTATTTTGCAATGTTTAAAAAAAAATTTATATCGCCATGATTATATATGGTAACCTTATAAAAATTTATACAGATAATGAGAAAAATCCTTATAATCACATGCTACTGCCAAAATACATTTAAAGCCTTACTTTTACAGGGTGATCCGAAACCTTTAGTTTATTGTTCAAATTTTTACTAGTTTCCTTTTCATTTTCCAGACACAACTTTTACTGAAATGTATGAAGAATAACATGTTCATTTCATTACCAAAGTTTCAATATGATTCCTAAAGAACTTTTATCGATATTTGACGAAACGTCTAAATTCGAAAGTTTCCAAATACTTATTGGTAGATAATGTATAACATTAATACATTCAGATATACAGAAGATACGGATTCATTTAGATTTTTTAGGAGTCCATTTATGGAAAATACCGAATGCAAAGAATTATCGTTATGTGACCTTTGCTTTCCAAAGAGTTTCCCAAAAAGACATACTTTCGTTTGCAAAAATTGTTTCAAGCTATGTAAGTAACGATGGCATGCCATGGAAAAACCCTCACATAAATTTTTCGAAATTTATAAGTTTACGTTTTTATATACTCACTACGTTCCTATTAAATAATCTAGATTATATTAAATACTATTAATACCCATAAGCGTGTAACTATTTTAAAAAAGTCATAAAAGTTGAAAGAATTTATAGAATTAAAAGCGGTTTATAGAAAAAGCTTATTTTCGTAAAGATTCTTTCTATTTATTTATTTGCTAAAGAAAGAAAAAATATTAAAATTTTTGTCGATATAGGATTCTGCACCAATGTATCAGGAGTAATAAGCAAATCAGAGTCCAATAATTTGCACAGTTTTTCGATTAATAGCTCGCTTATGATTTTACCTTTTGCTTTGTCGTACATAAAGTTTAAATTGCGATGCTGACAATGGTGGATAAAGCGTTATTGTTGAAGACGTTTTACTCACTAAGAATCGCCGACTGAAGCTGGCATGGGTTGTATTTCTTTTGCAAACTGTAATTTGTGGTGGTGGCAGATACATGGTATAGGAGTGATATGCTTTGTAAACATTTTACCACATGCAAATAAATATAGTTTTTCAAGGAAATGAGTGAATGTATAACTTTTGTACTGCACCTTCTATTAATTATTAAATTTTTATTTACCAAAAAAATCCACCTTAACTTAATCCTCCTTAATTTTTCAATACACAGCGTTCAATTTTTTCATTTTTTTTTTTTTTTTTTTTTTTTTTTTTTTTGTGAAATTTTACAATGTTTAAAATCTTATAAGTCATCCAGTATTAAAAAAAAAAAAAAAAAAAAAGAAAAATGAAAAAAGAAAAGAAAAAAAAAATGTGTCTTTTTATCATTAAAAATGACCGAACTGTTTCAACTTGAAATTTGAAGTGAAATTTTGGTATCGTACACTAAGCAAAAAATCAGTTAGTAAAATTAGACAGAAAAATTACCTTTTTTGCTTTTAATCATTTTTTTTTATTAAAAACCAAAAGTATCTGTAATTCAAAAAATGACAAGTTTTAAAATTTTATAACTTGGTAAATTTTAATCATAGAAATAGATCACGTTTTTGTTTATTTATATTTATATTTTTTTATTTTTACATAATAAAGATCATTTTATTAAATACTAGCAGGCAACGCCCGCTTCGCTGGTCCCTATTTTTAAATGAATCGCTATAATAACTGAATTCTCAAAATTGCATTAATTTTTATCACGTGAAAAAAAACAGAAGAAAAATCTAATTAGGAAAAATGTCGCACCGGGTTCTCACTGCCTTCAGAAAAAATTCCCAAAATGCTCTAACTCTTATTTCTATTATTTTCCCCCTTCGCCCCCCTCCCGTCTATCCTAATAATTTTAAAAATTCGAAAATATCCGCAATCGATTTGTAGGTATCGAAAACCTCTATATACAAATTTTGAATACTCTAACTCTATTCTATTTTTTTTTTGCCCCTCAACCCCCCCCCCTCCCGGCCCTCCTAATAACTTTACACTTTCGAAAATATCCCCATTCGACTTGCTGGCCTCCAAAACATATCTGTAACAATTTTGAACGGCCTAACTGTATTTCTATTTGCTTTTGCCCACACCCCCCCTTCCCGCCCCTCCTAATACTTTTACAAATTCGAAAATATCCGCAATCGATTTGTAAGTATCGAAAACCTCCATATACCAATTTTGAACGCTCTAACTCTATTTTTATTTTTTTGCCCCCTCCCACTCCCCCCCTTCTCGCCCCTCCTAATAACTTTACACTTTCGAAAATATCCCCATTCGACTTGCAGGCCTTTAAAACATATCTGTACCAATTTTGAACGGCCTAACTGTATTTTTATTTGTTTTTGCCCATAGCCCCCCCCATACTGCCCCCCTTCCCACCCCTTCTAATAATTTTACAATTTCGAAAGTATCCGCAATCTATTTGTAAGTATCGAAAACCTCTATGTACCAATTTTGAACGATCTGACACTATTTTCACTTTTTTGCCCCCCCCCCCTAAAAAAACAATCGGAAAAAATCAAAAAAAGAGTTTTTGCAAATATTTTCAAGAAGACGCTTTCCGGTTTTTTTTTTTTTTTTTTTTTTTTTTTACATCTTTGAGCTATTACTTTTACTCGAAAATCCGTATTTTTCTAAATTTGCCTCCGAAAATCATTTATACCCCCTTCTCCCGTTAAAAATCCAAAATTCCAAAATCACAGGAAATGATTTTTTCGTATTCAAGTCTAGTCTCCCCATCTGCAATTTCTTCACTGTGAAGTTATTTGGAGCCGAGTTATTCTTATAAATGTGTTTTTGCCTTATGCGCCTCCGAAAATCATTTATGCCCCCTTCCCCCCTTAAAAATCCAAAATTCCAAAATCGCAGAAAATTATTTTTTTGTTTTCCAGTCTAGTCTCTCCCTCTGCAATTTCTTCACCGTGAAGCAATTTGGAGCCGAGTTGTGCTTATAAAGGTGGTTTTTGCCTTCTCCACCTTCGAAAATCATTTATACCCCCTTCCCCCCTTAAAAATCCAAAATTCCAAAATCGCAGAAACTGATTTTTTTGTTTTCAAGTCTAGTCTCTCCCTCTGCAATTTCTTCACCGTGAAGCAATTTGGAGCCGAGTTGTGCTTATAAAGTTGTTTTTGCCTCCTGCGCCTCCGAAATTCATTTTCACCCCTTTTCCCCCTAAAAAATCCAAAATTCCAAAATCGCAGAAAATGATTTTTTTGTATTCAAGGGTAGGGGAATTTTCGTAAGATCCCTTTATAATGCGTGTTGGGAATGCATAAACAACTCACATGTAAAAATTAATCTTTCTGTGATAATTTGAAGCAAAGTTATGCTTGGAAACATGATTTTTACCCCACTCCTACCCCCAAGGGGGGATAGGACAGAATTTTACACAATCTCTTTGTAGCATGTGTCTTGAGTACACATAACCAATTGACATATCAAAAAGTCGTTATCCTGAGACAATTTGGAGCACAGTTACTCTTATAAGCGTGTTCCCCCCCCCCGCCTTTAAAGGGGGGAAGGGTGAAAATTTGTAAAATCCCATTACTCTGTGTGTTGGAAAAGCATAAACAACCCACATATACAAATTAATCTTACTGAGATAATTTGAAGCAAAGTTATACTTGGAAACGGGTTTATATTCCCCCCCCCAAAGAGGAAAAGGGGGACTTTCGCAAAACCCCATTACAGTGGGTGTCAGACATACGTAAGTAAGCCACTCACTAAAATTTGTAACCTCAGGTCCTATAGATTTTCCCGGATGAATTTAGAGCTAAAAGAGTGGCTCAAATTTGCCCCCTCGTAACTCCCCCCCCCAAAAAAAAATATCGACTATCACAAAAAAAACAAACATGATGTTTTGGAAATATCCTCAAGAAGACTCTTGACGATTTTCTATATTCTTGTGCTGTTATTGGAACAGTTTTACCCGAAAACCCGTATTTTGCTACATTTGCCTCCGAAGATAGTTTTTAGCCCCCCTCTTAAAAATCCAAAACTCAAATCGCAGAAAATGCTTTTTTTTGCACTCAGTTCTAGTCTTTCTCTTTGCAATTTCTTCCCCCTGAAGCTATTTGGAGCCGAATTATGCTTATAAGGGAGGTTTTGCCTTCTGCAGCCCCAGGGGGGGGCGGGGGAGATATTTTGCAAAATCCCGCCTTAATGGGCATCAGTGTCCTAAAACCAACGTGCTCACCAAAATTTGCGAGTCTATCTCCCATAGAATTGCCACGGCTGTGTTGACTCTTTTGTTCCCCACCACGCCCCCAAAGGGGTAGAGGGGGGGGCTTTCACAAAATCCCGTTACAATGGGTTTTGGACACACGTAAATAAGCCACACACTAAAATTTGTGACCTCAGCTCCTATAGATTTCCACGGACGAATTTAGTGCTAAAAGGGGGGGGTCGAATTTGCCCCTTCGTAACTCCCCCCAAAAATCAAAAATCGGAAAAAATCAAAAATGAGTTTTTGGAAATACCTTCAAGAAGACGTTTGGCCTTTTTTTAAATATATCTTTGAGCTATTACTGCTAGAATTTTACTCGAAAATCCATATATTGCTAATTTTTCCCCGGAAAATCCTTTTTCCCCCCTCTCCCCCCTTAAAAATCCAAAATTCCAAAATCGCAGAAAATAATTTTTTTGTATTCAAGTCTAGTCTACCCATCTGCAATTTCTTCCTCGTGAAGCAATATGGAGCCGAGTTATGCTTATAAAGGTGTTTTTTGCCTTCTGCACCTCCGAAAATCATTTTCACCCCCTTCCCCCCTTAAAAATCAAAAATTCGAAAATCGCAGAAAATGTTTTTTTCGTATTCAAGTCTAGTCTCCCCATCTGCAATTTCTTCACTGTGAAGTAATTTCGTGCCGAGTTATACTTATAAATGTGTTTTTGCCTTATGCGCCCCCGAAAATCTCATTTTTACCCCCTACCCCCCTTAAAAATCCAAAATTCCAAAATCGCAGAAAGCGATTTTTTTTGTATTCAAGTCTAGTCTCCCCATCTGCAATTTCTTCACTGTGAAGTAATTTCGTGCCGAGTTATACTTATAAATGTGTTTTTGCCTTATGCGCCCCCGAAAATCTCATTTTTACCCCCTACCCCCCTTAAAAATCCAAAATTCCAAAATCGCAGAAAACGATTTTTTTGTATTCAAGTCTAGTCTCCCCATCTGCAATTTCTTCACTGTGAAGTAATTTGGTGCCGAGTTAAACTTATAAATGTGTTTTTGCCTTATGCGCCCCCGAAAATCTCATTTTTACCCCCTACCCCCCTTAAAAATCCAAAATTCCAAAATCGCAGAAAACGATTTTTTTGTATTCAAGTCTAGTCTCCCCATCTGCAATTTCTTCACTGTGAAGTAATTTCGTGCCGAGTTATACTTATAAATGTGTTTTTGCCTTATGCGCCCCCGAAAATCTCATTTTTACCCCCTACCCCCCTTAAAAATCCAAAATTCCAAAATCGCAGAAAATGATTTTTTTGTATTCAAGTCTAGTCTCCCCATCTGCAATTTCTTCACCGTGAAGCAATTTGGAGCCGAGTTATGCTTATAAAGGTGGTTTTTGGCTTTTGCCCCCCCCCCCCGGGGGAAATGGGGGGGGGGTATTTCGTAAAATCCCGTCTTAGTGAGCGCCAGGGTCCTAAAATCAACCTGCTCACTAAAAATTGTGACTCTATCTCCCATAGGATCGCCACAACCGTGTTGAGTCAGTGAATCAGTGAATCAGTGATTAAGTCAGTGAATCAGTGAGTTTACTCTTTTATATATATAGATAACCATCTAAACCACTTAAATCTCTTTCAGCAATTTTTAGTAGACAAGAAAATAGCTTTTAAAAAAGGGTGATGATAAGAAATGTAATCATTTATCTTACGGCGTGGAAAGTTAAGAAAATGCTATATTTTGAAAATATTTTAATGTACTGTAACAGAAATAATGGTAAAGTATTATATGAAAAATGGAGAAAAAAGTAATGTTTTTTAAAACTCTGTTTGCATATTTACATCAGTCTCAGTTGTGCTTAATATTTATGTTTTTTACTAAGAATTTTCAAAATGTAATTATTAATTTAGAAATCCGTATTAAAGCGAAATTTTCTTATAAATAAAACATTATTATTATATTATTATTATTATTTTCATATTTATTTATCAATGAGTCCCTTTCTTTAAATTAACTTTTTTTTTTAAATTAATATTTTTAAGAGTATTAAATTTTAAAGTATTATTTACATTGTTCAATTTATATCTTCTGGATTTTGCCAGTTTGTTTCAACATGACTAGCGTATTTCTTAAATTTAAAGGCGCATATTTGCATATTTGTAAAGGCGCATATTTGTAGGCGTACATTTCTGCGTTGTTTTGTGCATTAATTAAATTGCTAATTTCAAAATAACAAGTATTATAAAAAGAATGCAAAAGTTTCAAATTTCATGCGCAATTTTCAATATAAAAGTTGAAAACAATTTCTATAATGTTTGAATATTATTTTGGAATGTAAACATACAACTTTTTTAAGTTGTTTGTTTGAAATATACTGCACTGGTTCTCATAATTATAAGGACACCCGTTTTTCTATATTAACTAAACACTGAACACTATTATTTAAACAAATATATTTTTAATTAATTTGAATTTCATTTATAGACTACATTTAAAAGGTTTATCGTTTTCCTAACTTAAAAAACTTTAAACACGGTCAAAAAAGATGATATTTCAAGTGTTCACAATTATAAGGACAGCTCGAATCTTAGTATTTTTTTCAGTTAATCTTTAAATTAATATTTTATGGGGTCACTTTTTAGGGTGAAACAGTCAGACATTCTCTCTGGTATATAAACTTGTTTATATATTTAATATTCAGTTTTAATACCATTTTATACAGCACAGATGATATTCTGAATATATTTAAACTATTTAAAATTGCTTTCCACTTGCATGCACTTTTATAATATGATAAGTTAAGGTTTTTTCAACTTTTAGGCCACAGGAAAGGCAATAATACAGAAGTTTCTTTCTTCAAACTATTTCCTATTGCTCTAGATGTAGAGCAAAAATGTAAGTCTTGCTGAAAAAAAATATTTTTACCCCTCAAAATCTAACAAAAATCTGAGAAATCCACGTTTAAAATTTGCAGATATTCTCTTGATGTTCATAATAGTAGAAAAAATTACTAAATTCATTCTGCCTTCAGTAGAAACAGCTCCCCAGAGCACCATAGATCCACCTTTAAAATGCCCGATTCATATCTGCCTTTAAAAAACCTGCTTAGACTTTCGCTATCATCCGATCATGCCAGTAACTGTTAAAATCATTTGGTTAATCAAGAATAAAATGTTTTTCATCCGAAAATGCAACATTTTACCGTTTAATATCGTCTTTATTCAAATTTAACACAGACGTTCTTTCCCCCATTAAATGCTTATTGATTATAACAGGTTTTTTATTCATTTTGACATATTATCAATAATTTTAAACATGCATAAATGTGGACCCCAACCATTCGTTAAAAAATACGAGCAAATTCAGCAGCAGTCATTATGAGTAGAACAGTAAGAGCATTTATGAGTCTTCGATCTCTGTAAAACTACTCTGATTTTGCATCAGATCTATCTCCCATCGAAACAGCAGTTCAACGTTTGATCACATTTCCTTCAGCAATTTTAGATCTTCGAATTTCATTAGAAATTCGGCGGATTGAAATTATCCTTCCACTTAAAAAACACATTTATCATACTTCACTGCATGGACGTTTTTTTTTTTTTTTTTAAGGAATTATCAGTAATGTCCGTCGAAGAGAAATTGAAGGCTTATATATGAATTAATCTAGCCCAGTATTTAACAAATTCGCATGTCAACTGTAATTTATCCGCTAGTAAGTTAAATAAAACGAAAAAATCTTGATTGTTCCTATAATTATGAACATCTAAAAACTTGGAGAAAAAAATATTTTGCATTATTTTTTATTAATTTTGTTTCATATTATAAAAAATATAGCAGTTGTGGTTTTTAGAATACTAGATATATTAATGCACTTAATATAATCTTGTTCACAATTATTTTTACATTAGTTATTTCAAAACATAAAGCGTCCTTATAAATATGAGAAGGAGTGTATAGTTTCTGCAAAACTATTTGTGATTTTAAAAGAATTTTCATAAAGTTGTTTAGATTTCTTAAATAGTATTTTCATTAAAATGTATCGGGTTTCGGGGTAAAGTAGATAATTTTACTTATTTTATTTATTTATGTATTTATTTTTCAAATAATAAAGTTCATCATAAATAATTCATTTCCAGTAAAATCCATCGATCAGTTTCAGGTGTTAAAACACTTTTTTTTTCAAACTACGCTGCACTGTTCTAGCAAGACTAGCCTTGCTTTTCTCTCCAAGACGATAGCACGTATTTTGCACCTGAAAAAGAAAGTCCATGTCCTTTCGAAACCGGTAGTGCGTTAATTACTTTTATGGCGTGTAAAAAAGTTTCCAAGTTTAAATATTCCTTGTACACCAGTCCTTTAATTTAGTATTTAGCTGTTATACCGTTAATAAGAAAAGGTTTTCCTGGTAGAAACTGTGAAAGAAATACTAAATTATTATTATTATTATTATATTATAATTATTATTTCTTTTTTTCTTCTTTCTGCAAATCGATTATACAATTCAAGGTATAAAATATATCCTTTAACTGAAATCCTATCTTCAAATGGGGTCACGGTAACCTAATCGATAAAGCGCCGATCTTATAATTTAAAGGTTGCGGGCTCGATACTCGAGCTGGCCGAAGACAATCGTGCACAATAATGGTGGCTGATTCACGTAAAATCCGCCATGGCCGCATTATCCTGTATGTTCCAATCCAAACTATATTCCTGGACGTCACCGAATAAAGAGAGTCATCCTTTCCGTGGAGGATCAAAATCATAATAGCATGTCTCAGGGCCACCGTTAGGGATGAGTCCCAGGCCGCTGCCCATTGCCCTATAATGTAGCATTAGTGCGACGTAAAATCCACTCTTTCTTATTCTTACCTTCCGTTTAAGGGTTTTTATGCACACATACATGCATACATATATATATATATACATACACAGGATGTCTCATAAATAGCGCCCAAACTCTGCGCAGCCAGACTCCTCGTTCGGAGTAATAAAAAATGCCCAACGAACTGTACCTGTACAATCCGTAATTTGCGAGAAAAATACAAAAAACAAAGTATGACGTCACAGCTGGTGCAAGGAAAAATACAAACACGGAAATACAAGCAAGGAAAAAAACAGCAGTATTTGCATATATTTATAGAGGCAGATGTTCAAAGTGTCCACGGTGCAAATACTGCTGTTGGTGTGTCCATTACATGTTTTTTCCTTGCACCAGTTGTAGTGTCATACTTTGTTTTTCGTGTTTTTCTTGTAAACTATGGATAGTACAGGTACAGATCCTTATGCATTTTTTTATGTGCTCAAAACGGGAAATCTGGATATACAGAGTTTTAACGCTATTTATGGGACAACCTGTATATATATATATATATATATATATATATATATGTATATATATAACGAAACTTTTGCGCTATGCATACACAAATTTGCTTGACTTATAATTTTACACATGACAATTTATTGGAATAAATAATAACAACTATCATTATTTTCCCCTTTTGGTTTTGGATTTTAAAAAGTAGAAAGCTAAATCTAATTTATTTATTCTGAGAAACGAAGATATTGGATTCTTGTTCTGCATAAGGTTCGGACATATAGTATCTTACTATCTCAACTTAAATTTTAATAAGTAAAAAGTAATGAACTATTACTATTTTTTTTTTTTTTAAATATTCTTCTAGATATTTTAATCCTTCTTTCCCTTAAATTTATAACCGTTTTATTTAAGGTGTAAGGTTACGCATTTTAGTAATTCTGTTACGCCTAAATATTTCATTATTAATTAGTACTTGTTTTTAAAAAGAATATTGTCCATAAAAAGATATAATAAATTTTATAATTAAAGTGTGATGCTTTCTATAAAGTAATTAATATATTAAAAGGATAGTTAAATAGATACATAATATACTCGAACATAATAAAATAGTAATTTATTTAAAAGTATGTAATTTTTTTTTCTGGTTTATAAAGGTTTATGAAGTAAAGCTTGTCATTCAAAATTAATAAGCTTTCCTTATAAAATATAAGTCTTCTAATCTTTAGTTTCTTTTTATAGATAATTTAATCCGTGTAAGCTTACAAAAATTATGGTAGAAAAAGATACAAAGTTTTTCCTGATAATGGAAAAAGTTTTACCTTGTTTTAAAAAATGTATATAAAAATAATTAATAATTATGAGTTTAATAAATACACATTGCTGAGAGTTCAAAATACCTTTTTTTTTTTTTTTTTTTTTTTTTTTTTTCTCTCTGAAAATTAAAAACACAAGCACCGGCTTCTCTTTACATGAAAATATTTAAAATCAGAAATTTTAAAGCAATATTCCTTCCTACGAAGAGTTTTATAAATTTACTCAAACTGCAGTTGAAATTTATTTATTTTTATTCTGATTTGTATAATTATTTATTTGATATATATATATATATGTATATATATAACAGATTATAAATTTTTATTAATTATTAAGTGATTTATGTATTACTTAGTTAATTTAACTTTATTTAATATTTTGTAATTACCAAAAATATAAGTAAAATCTTTGTTATCAATATTCTGGAATACAGACTTTTGTTTATGTAAATTTATTGATGTTAAATCTAACCTTTTATAGTAAAAAATATTATGGTGGTTTAACTATTTTGGAAATATCAGTATAATTGAACTGAATTTTTGGCTGCTATAATTGATTTTCAGCTGTATACATAACATATATAGCTGTATATAACAGTGGTATAGTGCAGGGCGCGAAATTTCCGCTCGCCAGCTCGTCATTGGCGAGTGGAAATTTTACTGTGGCGAGTAAAATTTCGGTTTAAATGCAGATAGAATTCTTATTGTATACGGTGCTACCCCCCCCCCTCCCCAAAAAAAAATAAAATAAATAAATAAATAAATAAAAAATAAATAAATAAATAAATAAATAATATCGATTTAAAAACGTTAAAGTCATCCTCCTTTTAAAAGGACAGTCTTCTTTTTCAACGCTCTGCCCTCTTAAACAAAATTACAGAACTGAAAAGTCCTCTTTTTTATATTTTTCGTCTTCTGTCCTCTTTTTCAAATGAAAAGGATTTAGTCTTTAGTGTCAAAATTTTCGCAAAACTGGAAGCTCAATCGACTGTTGGCTGTATGAAACGGTGAACACTAACTGTTTTCTGCTTTAGGTTCGCAAAAGAACAACTTTCTAATAAACTTGCCAAAGCATATTATGGTTTATCTCTATTCAGATTCTTCGAATCACAAAGAAATAAAAGTATTCCTTATATTTGCACGGTTCTTTGATCCAGAACACGGAACCAACACTGAAATTGTCATGAAATCATTAAGAAGGTGGTGTTCCGATTGATACGCAGTGGGTTGACGTGTGTTCTCAATTTTGCATGAATTATATTCGTCATAAAAATAGGCCCACCAGTGACCAAGAGGTTCTGTCCTCGAAGCTGATATACATAAGACGCTGGGTTTGATACCCGGTCGCGCTCGTTGGCTTAGTCATTAGGAGTTTTCCATAGTTTTCTCCGAAACTAGCGTAAATATAGGCTAGAACCTCTTAGAAAGACCCCACGGAGGACTCTTTTACTCAGGTCTAGAACCCTATTGCAGACAATTGGCCTTAATGATAACACTACCACCACCTCACAAAAATATGCAAAAGTTAGTTGAATTTATTTTATGTCCTCCTGGCAAAAACGCTCTCACAAAGTGACTGTTTTCTTCAACGAACAAAATGTAGCAATGTGAAAAAAATCCCCTTTATATACCTACTTTAAAACTTATTAACTACTAAGACTAACTTAGGTTATACTTGTGAGAACTTTTATAAAATGTTGATAAAGAATAACTGGTTGTTAAAACAAATCGTTTCGTCGTTCGAATATTAATTTTATTTTTTTCATTTTTCATTTTTATTTTATGATTATGATTTTAATAAAAAAATAAAAAAAAAAGTCTACCAACATTTTTTATGTAACTACATGAAAGTATAAAAAAAAAATGTTTTTGTCTATAGAAAAAAAGTAAATAATTAAAGAAAAAAAATCTATATTGTCCAGTGACACCTATAAAAATTAGGAATTTCCCCTCTCGTATCCGTATATTATTAATTTAAATTAAGGTGTACTGATTCAAATCCATCATTTGAGATAAAAATGTTTCCACCACTTGTGTAAAGTAGCTTTTAAATCGGTTTTATAATAATTTTCATTGAATTTTGTGTTCTCAAAAATGACCTGTTTTTCAAAATTGAATGTCTTCTATATTCTTATAAAATAAAAGACATTGAGTATTTTTTCCTCTTTTTTCAATAAAAAATTCTGGTAACTTTATACTTAAAAAACAGAATAAGTTAATTATATCTTGTGGCGAGTAACTTTTTTTTTTTTTTTTTTTTTTTTTTTAAGCGAGTGTAATCTAAGTTGAAATTTCGGGCCCTGGTATAGAGATAATTCTATGCATATGCTATACCCCTCTGCTATATCTCTAGGGCTATGCTATGCATATCCCTATGTATTTCTAAGTACCATTTTTAAATTAAATTCAGTTGCTGCCTATAACCGTAAAATAGTTACGATATAACATTATGTAAAATTATATATTAGATTTTAATACATATGAGATTCACGTTACGAGTTTTATTTCATTAAACCTAAGAAAAAAAATATAATAATAAATTAATAAATAAATAAATAAAATAAATAAATACATTCATATTTGGTATATCTGTTTAATGTGTTTAAAATATTATCATTATTAATAATTACTTTACATCACGATCATACTTATCTTTTTACGTTGAACTCTATAGTATTTACAAGAATTTAATCTTGAAATTGAAAATTCTTAAAAGCACACGAGATTTAAACACCAAAATAAAAATGTCTGAGAAAAATAAATAAATAAATAAATAAAGGAAAAACATTTCATTTTTAAGCTTCACATGCTGCAAGCGAGACAAAATTCAATTTACTAAATTCCATCTCTTGAAAAGCAAATAAAATATTTGGACAAAATTCCGTCCAACAAAAAATTATATGTTATGTTTTTATTTTTCAACTCTTTTACTTTTTTTTTTTAAATCAAAAATATTCCGCTTAAGAGTACAAAGAATTTTTATCAATGTAAATGAAAACTTTCGTTCAAAATTTCACGACGGATTTCTTTCTTTCTTTCTTTTTTTTTTTTTTTTTTTTTTTTTTTTTGTGTGTGTGTGTGTGCTCAAATTCTCGAACGATTGGTTGGTTTGTGAGGTTGAGACGTCCGAACGTCACCACAGTTTGTGTAAAATTAAGCTGGATCCAGCAAAATAGAAAGTGGGGACGGTTAAATTACTTCGACGCCAGTGACTCGGCGTAAGTTGAGGTCGAGTTAGTTTTGTGTAGGCAGGGTGCTGCAACGAACGAATTAGGTTCTGAGAGTTAGATGAAGGTGAAGTGATTTTAAAAGTATTGATTGAAATGAAGGGAAAGGAGGTTAGTAGGAAATAGTATAAGATGGAGATGGTTTTAGTAGATTGGTGTGGATATTGGAGCATATTATAGTGGATTGTGGAGAATCTTATTTTGGCGCGTGTTGAGAAGTAAGGTAGTGGAGATTTAGATGTGTAAAGCTTAAGTTGTGATGAGTGTTGGTACGCGTATCTACTAGCATTCGTTAACGTGACGTGGATCTGAAGGGAATCCTCTGATCCATAGTTAAGTCGTAGTAGCGGAGTATACGAGTGCAACCGTCTCTACACCTTTAACTATCTGCTGGGGTGATATATTTAAGATTATCTAAATTAATTTCTGATATATATATATTGATTAATTAAACACGCTGACTGAGCTAGCTTGATTGCCAGACCGCCCTCCCGTTAATCTGCTCAAATAAACTTATTTATTCTTTAATTCAAGTCTTGTACGCTCTTACTTACCATTTAGTTATCTAAGTAAGTAGTTAAGATGGAGTTTGCATCAACGCAAACTTCACAGGTTGTTACGTTTTAATGTCGCAGTAGTACTCCGCTATTAGTAAATGGCGAAGGTCTGGGCAGTACCTCTAATTCAAACGAAATAATCTTAGTATTTAATTTATTTTTTCCTAATCAAAGCTGGTTAATTTCATTTTTGAAGGCCTAAACATCAGACAGGTTTGTCGTACAATTTTAAATAATAAATATTAATTTACTGCGTGTCCCATAAGTCTGTAGACGTTTTGAAAATTCATAAAATCTGAAGGAATTAATGGAATTGAACACGGATTGCGGAAAATTTATATCGTGCATACAGATTAACAAACTAACACGCTAACAAACAATATACTAATAACCTAACAAAACTACACCATGCCGATTTTGTGATTTTTCGATTCTTCATATCACCAAAAGTGCAAGAACTTAAAAAAAAAAAAAAAAAAAAAAAAAAAAAAAAAAACTAAGTCGGAAATTTTCACATTTACTTAAGTTCCCCATATCTATAGTATCATGAATCAATAAAGCGAAGCTATATATATATATATATAAGAAACTTTTGAAACGAATATGTATATGATATAAAGCTAAAATAAAATTTTAAAGATTAGAAAAACCAACAGGGTAATTACAAATCAATGCGTAAAATTGCTGCAAAAGAAAATGCAAAACATAAAAATAGGAATAAATTAACAAATGAATGAAATGAAATAAAACTTCAAAAGACACAGAGGTCTTCATCAGGAAGGCCCCTCCGTGTAGGGATGAAAGAGAAGTTTCTGAAAGGATTGTAGCAATCAGCTAATAACTATCCTTAGTCGGTATTTTTTACATAAATTAGTTCGATGTATTTTTATGCCTTTTTTATATTTTTTTACACTATATATGTCAGATTTGTATGCAGTTAATGGTGTTTTTCTGTTTGGGGGATAAAAATATTTATTAGCTAATTGCTACTGTACTTTCAGAAACTCCTCTTTCACCCCTACACGGAGAGGCTTCCCTGATGAAGATCTCTGTGTCTTTCGGGGGTTTTATTTAATTTCATTCATTTTTTTAATTTATTCCTATATACATACATACATACATATATATATATATATACAGGGTGTCTCATAAGTCTGTGGACATTTTAAAAATTCATAACTATTGAATAAATTGATAAAATTAAACGCGGTCCGCAAAAAAATCATTGTCGTAAAGGGGGTTTTTGTCTCGTAAAGTTTTTTTTGCCGATAATAATTAGACAAATAGTTAAAGTTTTCGCACGGATGTGAAAAAAGAAATGCAAATGAAAGTCCTATGAATTGCACAATCTTGCGATTACAACATTTTGTTTCGTTTTTTATCTCCTCCTTGTGTACACATGAAATTTTAATTGCGATGCTGACTTGGTGGATAAAGTGTTATTGGTGAAGATGTTTTACCTCAGGTAAGAAACGCCGACTGAAGCTACAATTAGCGGTGTTATAACTCGTTTGCAAACTGTAATTTGTCGTGACGACGGACACATAGAATAGGATTTATATGCCTCTCAACATTTGCATTTGAATAAGTACATTTTTTTTAGGTTTAAAGAATATGTGTGATCTGGTTACGCACAGCGCCCTCTGTCGAGAAATAGCTTAAATATTATTTTTTCTTTACCAAATAAAGTCCCTTTTCACGGAAATGATTTTTTTCGCAAACCGTGTTCAATTCTATCAATTCATTCAATAGTTATGAATTTTTAATAGTCTATGTATTTATGGGACACCCTGTATTTGCAATTATTTTAATAATTTTCATTTGTACATTATCTTAGATAATGTTTTTCAAACAGTAGAAATTTATCATTCAACATATACTAATACAATAGTTTCGATTTATACTTAATATTGTTAAAATAACACAAGCTTTATAAATCAAGTTTTCAATTTAAAAATAAAAATAAGGAATGATACGAAAATGGAAATAATCTTACATATTATAATGAAGAAAATGTTTCCAGTTGTATTTTATAAGTCTTCTTAATTCTTGTAATTTACATCATCTTTCGTTTACTATGACAATTTAAGCCTCAAGTCTGGGGGAAAGATTTAAAAGGATTTCGAAAACAATAATGGTATTTTGAAAATAATAGAAATAAACAACTGAAAATGCAAATTCTTTTCATAAACAAGGTATTGCTTACGAAAAATTTTATATTGAAGATTGAAAATTGATCTGTTTTATAAATAACTGCAGAAATTTTAGAAAAATATTTATGCTGATTCAGATAATTTAAAAATGTATTTTCACAAGTTTTGTAAAAACATGCAAAGCATAGAAAGAAGTTGCAAATATATTTAATATTTTATGTATGATGAACCTAGATTTTAAAATGATTTTCAAATTAATTTGTCTTTTGCCTAGATCCCTTTCTATAAAATACAGTTATATATATAGATATATATATATAAAGGAGACATAAAATAGGATTTATGTGCCTGTAAATATTTCCTATTCTATAAAATATCTTTTTAAATATGAATAAAAAAATAAATTTTTGATTTAAATGTAAAACTATATTATGTCGATGTACTACTTGATGTGTTTTAATCAAATGCAAAATTTAGTTTTCGGGAATTAGTTACTTAATATAATTAAATTTTTTTAAGTAGATACCTAAACTTTTAATTATTTGGTATTTTTTCATTACTTTCTCTTACCAATATAATGGTAACGAAATTATTGTTAATTAATAATTTTTTTAATTAAAATTTCGCTGTATATTTACACGTTTTGAGATCCCCTGAATCTGAAGAAGAGATTTAAAGCGGTTGATGTTTGTACGTGTTTGTATGTGAATCTGTAATCAACGTAATTGAAAAACAAATATAATCAGGAAGTCCGAAATCGTTATTCTGAAAGTCTATCATATGGGAATGGTACTTGGAACTTTTTATTGAAATCGGACAAATGGTGTTCGTTTACAATGGCATACAGAATTATTTAAAAACATTGTGCAAAATTTCCGATAGCTACCTGAAGCCATATTTCAAATCGTGGAGCATAATCATATAGGACTGCGTTCGTCTAACTTTTTATTTTATTATCGATAAGAAAGAGAACTAACTGACTTGGACCATATACAAGTGTCTGTTGCACTTATTTTGATATTGGCGTTTGATTTGTTAGCCACTAGAGCTAATTAGAGCTAACATTAGAGCTAATTAGAGCTAACATTAGAGCTAATTAGACTTGGACCTACTACGTAAAATGTATTGTAAATCTCTAGGAACATTTTTGTTTAAACCGGAGCATAAATCCAGTATATGTTACATGAAAGCCTGATCGGGAACTATTTAGGCACCAGATAGGATTATAAAACAGGATATTGTTTTATCGTTTTTTGAAAAAGAAAAATATAAAATAAAATAAAAATAGATGAAAAAATTATTAAATTGAACTTCATTATAGATAGACCCTTCAGCTTTTCTATTCAGTGATATCACCTGAATTTCTTAAAATTAATTACAGAAGGCCCTCTTCACTCACCGCCGCCGGAAGCCCAAGCTAATGTTATTCTATTGGAAATTTTTCTTTACAAATAACTTATTAACTAATACATCTTTTTAAATTTTATTTTCACATTATGAAAATTCCCAGCTGTTAAATTGACGGAACTTTTTTAAAGAATTATTTTTATTTATTTATTTTTTTATTTTTTTTTTTTGAAACTGCAAAATACGAATCTTCAATTTGTGAATTTTTTTTCATTTTGCAATTTCAAAATAAAATATTAAAAGTTAAAAAATACATTTTTAAAAAAGGTCCGTCAATTCAACAGATGGAAATTTTTTGAATGTGAAAACAGAATTTAAAAATATGAATTAATTAATAAGTTATTTGTAAAGAAAATTTCCCCATTTGACTTTCTTTTAAAGAAACATTTAAAATATTGAAAAATCCAAAAATTCATAATTATATTAGTTGCTCTGTTGGATATTATATGTAAAAATACTTCGAACAAAACAATGTATAGTTATTAGATTCTTAATAATAAAACACAAGTTTCCCGAAACTAATTCTGAAAATTATTTCATAGCCAAAACAATGTTTTGGAATAAAGAAAGTGAAAGTTTATTCCTTGTTTTCACGCATACATTTCAGCTGAACCAAATAATGAAAATCGGTAATTAAACGAAAACAGTTAAATTACAATTGCAACAATTTGTTGAAATAAAGAAAATAAAATAATATTTTATTCTTAGTTTGCATGGCTCTGAAAGATTCGTTCTTTGATTTTTGAATGAATAAAACAAAACAAATCGTATTTTTAGGATAAACTATTTCCACTCCTATTCAAAATTTTAATATTTAGGGGAAAATAATACTTACAAATAAAATATGTAGAATTTAACTACATCAGGAAAAAATAACAATATAAATAAATACATACCGTATAATACCGTTCATGTGCTCCCTTAGATTTCAAAGGAAATTGTGATATGTTTTATGGCAGGCGGACAAACAGTAAAGATATGGAAAAATGTAGAAACTCACGTGTAATTTTTTTCTTGTTAAAATTAAGTGGCATAAAAATTATTTTAAAATAAATGTTATTTGTACATATATATTAAGCTGCAATGACTAAAAAAAAATAAAAGGAAAAGGAAAAGATGCAGAAGAAGAAGAAAGAAAGAGAATTAAAAACAGTGCAATTTTGGTTAACGGGAGTTCTACTAACCGGAAAACTGAGAACCCGCCCTTTTCTCTTCCAATAAATTTCTTTAAAGTATTCACCGCTTTTTTAGGAAGCTTACGGTTTCCATTTTTAAATAATCAGAGTCCATTTTAATATAATACATGTTTTATTATTATTATTATTATTATTTTTTCTTGAGGGAGAATTTTGTAAAATAAATGAATAGCATGAAATCCTATTCGGATAGAAACGGACAACCTCCTATTAGGATAGAGTCTATCTCTGACCGTAAGGAGACATTTATTCGGTATTTCAAGAAAAAAACGAAATTTACGTAAAGTGCAGAGAAGGGGGTGTATTTGAAGAAGGCACTTTTGCGGTATTTTACGGTAGACATAAGGTTATAAAATTTAAAACAAAGGAACACGATGTCATTTTTAATTTCTTGGAGGAGTTGCATTTGAAAATATATAAATAAATGATGATGCAAAAATTAAAGCCATTTATATTAAATATCATGTAAATCAATATTTCGCAATTTGAACTTACAAGGAGAAATAAATTTTAAAATGAATATGTACAAATCAAGCGTTAGGCAAGCATAGACAATCTAGTGCATTAAGAAAAGGAAGAATTAATTTCACTTAATAAATATTTATTCTTATAACAATGCTCATTGTTTAAAACGCGGAATAAGAGTACAGTAAATAGAACTTGTGATATGAAATATTTTGATAAGTATTTTCAGTACGATGTTATATGAATACGACATATTTTCTATGATTTTAATACTTTCGAATTGTGATAATTTTGATATTTGAGTATTAAAATATATTTGTTATCAGTGTATCGACAATAAGAGTTCAATCGTTATGTTTTCAGTGCAGTTAGTAACTTTTCAAATTGTAGGAATCTCGGAATAAATCTTTCGATTTCTTTCAAAGAAAACTCTAAAATGAAAAATAGTTTAAAACTGAAACAATTAAAGGATGATTACTGAATGTTTAAATATGCTTTTTAATTATTTTTCTGAGCTTATATTTTATTTAATATTTATAAAAACAATATAAGCTGAAACATTTTATATTACAGTATATCCATTTGTATACCTCTGATTTAAAATAATAATAATAATAAAATAATAATAATCTGTAAAATTGAACATTGTTATCTTTTTATTAAAATAATCAGCTGATATGACTCTACAACAAATTTATAGAAAATACAGTAATACCCCGAATGCAATTTTTATTTATTTATTAATCTTTGAAATACCGCTATGGAAGGCATTCAAGACAATAATTTAATCAATTGGCATTAATCCTAACTCCTAACACTTTTTTTTAATTACTCATTTAATATTTCTCAATTAATCACTACAGAGTAGTTAAATTTAAGATGATGGTACAGTACAACTATAGTATTTCCCCTCAGCTGAATTTGGCGATTTTTCTTTGGCGCCGATTTGAACGATAACGATGTCGTTCTGGATTGTTTGCGATATAATATGGCAGCCACATGCTATTTATTTTGGATTTAAGATTTTATGATTTATGATTTTATGATTTATGATTTATAATTTAGCTTACGATTTTATCATTTATGCTATATGATTTATGATTTTTAGATTTATTATTTAGCCATAATCGCCAACGAAAAATCGCCAAATCTAGCTGAGGGGAAATACTATAGTTGTTCCGGTGGTACTTAGAAGGGCAACAACTCCAATTTTAAGGATAGGATCAGTCTGCGCCTTCATTTGTGAGTTATCATGGAGCATAGAGCCGATTTTTTCATTGAAAAATATATTTGCCTAAAATTTTGCCATTGTTGCTTTAAACCAGTAGCGTATCGTGAATGACGTTTAAGGCATGCTCCACATGAGTAGTTAGAGACAGTACATTAAAATGGATATTTACACATCTTATTGGCTAATTCACTTATTTCGAGAAACAACGTATGTATTACGATATTTCAATAGTCAGTCAAATGAAAGAGCTTTTCATGATAACGAACTATTTCTAGACACTCGTATGGAGCATTGCCAAAACGTCATTCACGATACGCCACTACTTTAAACAGATGCAAACGAGAAAGATACTAATAAATATTTCGATAAAACCATGTATGCATGTTTCTTGCTATTAAACTTACTACTCAGCTGTGTAATTATTACTCACTATTACACACAATCTCTTCGATTAAGAAAAAACTGCTTTAGCCATTTTTAAGAAAGCCTCAGAAAGAACTTTTCCAATAATCGACCAAAATGCTCATCGTAATACGAAAAACTGTGGAAAGCTGCGTGTAAACTTAAATTTTTCAAAAACAGATTTTTTTGTTTAATAACAAAGAAAAATAAAAGAGCAATATGGATTATTAGAAAGCGTATTTGTTTATATTTATTTTATATTTATTTTTACATTTTATTTATATTTTGTATGCTACTTGTATGACGAATTTAAATTTGAAAATGTTAAAAGTACAAACACGTGACTATTACAATAAAATGGAACTGTTATCACTTCTCATTTTACAATTTTCCCGTCTCTGATCACAAAATCGCATGAAATCCGTCTATAAGATAAATTGTTTATAAAAGGACTGATCACCTGTATTTTTTTTTAATTCAGTTTTAACATTCGAAAAATTACCGACCGCTAAATTAGTACTCCTTTGTTACTTCGACATTAATTTTTATTTTATTTTTTATCTTAACGCTAAAATATGAGAAATATAAATAAACTTAAAATCCAAAAAAACTACTACGTCAGAAACGAAAAAGAAAAATATTTGAGATGCATACAGCTTTTTCGGTAACCTTAAACATACCGTCTTCAGTGCGAAAAGAATTCTGAATTTGGAGAAGTGCTCGTATATATAGAATAGGGACCGAATTCTGTTCAACCAATAGGATTACGGGAAAGGTGGGGAGTGTGGCAAATAGGAAATTAGAAATGTTAGCTGTGTAAACTGCAGAAAAATTAAGAAAATGTGGACTGGAATTTAAAATGTCCAACAATCAGATAAATGGGGAACAGCGAAATCACAATTTACAAGGTTTTTAAAAATTTTATAAATATGAAAAGCTTCAAAGAAATCGAGTTCATGAATGGATTTAGGCCTGCAAATTATTTTAGCTGAATTAAATTTAAAATTATGATTTTCCTCCCAGCAATGTTTAGAAATAGCCGATTTATTGGTTTCTTGTTTGCGGACGTAATACATATGTTCTTTTAGACGAAATTTAAGACTGCGTTTAGTTTGGCCAATATATGATAAAACACACTGACAGGAAATACTATAAATGCCCCAAGAATTATGCATATCAATGGGATCTTTTAACTGAGAAAAAGTGAGTTTATTGGAAGGCGAAAATATTATTTTAAAATTATATTGTTTGAGAATTTTAGCTATGGTTTGACTGGATTTAAAAAAATAAGGTAAAACAATACTGATGTTAGAAGAGACTGATTTAGTAGACGAAATACGAGGGAGTTGTAATTTTTAGATAGCTTTGTCTATAATGGAAGGGTCATAACCTCTGTCAATTGAAATGGCTTTCAGGTATTTAATTTCAGATTTTAATAAAACAGGAACATTGCTGGGAGGAAAATCATAATTTTAAATTTAATTCAGCTAAAATAATTTGCAGACCCAAATCCATTCATGAACTCGATTTCTTTGAAGATTTTCATATTTATAAAAATTTTAAAAACTTTGTAAATTGGGATTTCGCTGTTCCCTATTTATCTGATTGTTGGAAATTTTACATTCAGTCCACTTTTTCTTAAATTTTCTACTGTTTACACAGCTAACATTCCTAATTTCCTATTGGCCACACTCCCCACATTTCCCGTAATCCTAATGGTTGAACTAAATTCGGTCCCACTCCTATATATACGAGCACTTCTCCAGATTCAGAATTTTTTTTGCACTGAAGACGGTACGCTTAAGGCTACCCAAACGGCTGTATGCAAATCAAATATTTTTCTTTAGCGTTTCTGACGTAGTAGTTTTTTCGGGTTTTAATATTCCAACGCCAAGTCTCCTGTTATTATAAATATAAACTTAGCTTAATATTCGCATTTTCAAACTCAAAATTCGGAAAAAAAAAAAAAAAAAAAAAAAAAAACAGAAAACAAGTACAAATTTAACGGTTGTGAATTTTCCAAATGGGAAATTCAAGTTTATAAAAATGCATTTGGTAATGAATTATTGTATAAACAAACTTTCCCATAGAGTTACATGGGGTGTGGTGACCAGAAGCATGGAAAACGTTAGATAAAGATTGGAGTTTTAATGTCCTAATAACAATATCCAATTTTGATACCATATATGTAATATTCTGATTTTTTCCTTTTCTTTCTGTCTTTTTCTTTTTGTCACTTTCTTTCTTTTTTTTTTCTTTTTTACATTTAATATATATATATATATATATATATATATATATATATATATATATATATATATATATAAATTACATTGATATTTAACCCATTAGGCGCTAAATCTCCCGCTGGGAGAACAATACTTAAGGTTCTTTTCTCTGCAAGTAATTAAGATAACTATTTTTTTTTCTTTTTTACATTAAATATGTAAACGTCTAGCTTCGTTGGTAATTTTTTCAAAAAGTTTGTTATGTAACTTCTATTTTTTTTTTTTTTTTCAATTATACAAACAAAGATGTTTGTTTTTCTGCAAAGCATCAAGAAAGAAAAAAAATATCAGCAAAAATAACTCATTCGAGTACAGGGGTTTAAAACAGTGGATATGAAATAAAACAATTTTTATCTTAAATTATAACCAAAAGAGATCAAGAAAATTAATTTAAAAGAGTTTTGTAGTTTTTCAACATCAGTTCTACCCCATTAAGTGTCGAATCTCCCATTTTGAAAACATATCATACCTTCTAACAAAATATATTTTTTAAATTATTTAAACTACATATGATTAAAAATGCACACTGAAACCCAAAATATAAGAAAATTCATAAATTTTCAGCGGAATTCATATACCGGCGTTTGAGGGGTTAAAAAGGTTTTAGCGCAAAATAATTCTAAAAAAATCAATTATGCACTTTGTTTTATAAAATTACATTTTTGGTGTCTGAAATATAAAATATGAAAATAACATCTTATTAATATATATTGAGACATAAAAAAAATAACAAATATAAAATAAATTTTTGAAATGTTTTTTTTTTTTTTTAGGCGTAATTGAAGTACTGTTTATTCGTTATTTTTAGACACTGAAATGAGACGTTGAGATAAAATTTATTTTGGAAATATTAAATATTTCCGAACTTATTATCATTGTTATTTTTACAAAAAAACACCCCCATATAAGACAATAAAAGACAATGTTAAATATAAATTTAAAATTTCCGAACAGAAAGATGATTGCAAGGAATACATATCTCAAATGTTAGATAAATGTTCTTCTCGAATTCATAAACAATCATATTCGGTTCACTTTTAGGTAATAACTATATTACTCATATATATTCTGTATCAGATGAAAATAAAGACAGATAGTATGTAAGATGCTTAGAAAGATGGAATGTATTTTAACTTATATAATACATGTGTATTTATAATTTATATGTATTTTATCTTTTTTCTATTAATTTTAAGAAAAATATATAAAAAAAAGTATATATAAGCTATAAAAAAAAGTATATATAAAGCAAAATATATGATATAAACTGTAATAAATGTAGTATATTTTTTACAATGAATTTGTTTTCAACATTTTAAAACCATTTTTTCACATATTTTTGTACTTATTATGTTTACTTGAATTCTTAAGAGATTTTCGTATCTGTTTTCTGAATGCTTATTTTTTTTTCTTTTCTGTCAGATATCAGATGAAGCATTAAATTTAGAAAACATACATGAAATGTTTCATTTTATGTATTTCAGATGTTTCAATGTAACTCGTTTCTTAAGGGATTCAAATTTCTGGGAATAATATACACAATACAACATTGTTAATGTATTGTGCGATATCAGAAATATACGGTATTGATATTCATATTGAATTTCTTTAGTATTGTGTAATAAGCTAATCCTAGATCTGTCGAGCTTTGCTTGACAGAATTTATTTTGTACGAGGGGAAATGAAAATGTAAGTTACACTTGCCACCAGTTAGTGATGTATCGTAAAGAAATCGTAGTATGTTTGCGAGGTCAAGAATTGATATAAGAAATTAAAGAAGGTAAGTAGTTCAGAAACTACCTCTCCTTTACTGGAAAAGGTGTTTTTTAGTGAGCATGTTTGGAGAGCAGTTTGTATTAGCGCATCAGCTGCAACCGTATTCAAAAATTGAAGTAAGAAAAACTGTGTTTCCATATGCTAAACACTCGAATTATGCACAAATCTATCGTGGAATTACCGGTGTATAAAAGATGCATGCATCATCGTGGGCTGCAATTTCGAAGTGAGTATGCAGTTCGTAAGTGGGAATAGGAAGTTTGGATCCACTCACTTTAGAGTCCTAACTTAGCGCCACATGACTTCTACTTACTTCATTAAAGAAATAACGATCTTTAATGTCAACAGGCAAAAATAAACTGGACGTATTGAATTGGTTGGAAAATACTGAAGGACGTTTCTATTTGACTGTAATGAAAAACCTTACTGACTGATGTGATAAATGAATCAGTTATTTTGAAAAATACATCAAATGATGAATTTTGCTTATGTTTTTTCAAAAAAGTTTCTTGATTTCTATTTGTCCTTTTTTTTTTTTGGTACTCAGATGTAACTTACTTTTTAACTTGGCCTCGTATATATACAGAGTGAGTTTGACATAATCTGCCAAACGAAAGGATGCAATAGAACAGCCCATGGGGAGCATGTTAACCCTGTCCTATCTCTAACCGTTTCCGAGTTATGGTAGATAGAAGAAAAATCTGTTTTCTTTCCTCCCGTCTGAAAAAACCCAAATTTGTGAGCTTTCTGAAAGACTTACACACAAAATAAGCCCATACGTGGAAAGAGCAGAAAAAATCCTGTCGGGTGACACCATTTACATCAGGATACCTTAATTTGATGGCGAGCTACAAACACTAAAACATTGGCGAAGTTTAAAATCGAGTTGTCGCCAAATTCGTTAACCGGCAATTCCGCAAACACCGTTCAAGCTACAATCGGTCAAATTTACCAAAAACTTCTCCATTCCACAAGCTTTAGAATGAGTCCACAATAAACCATATCAGTGTTCCAGTTCAGGAGAAATTTAGCCTTTTGTTTGCAATACATCACTGAAAACGGCGTTCGTCGAAATTCGGCAAACGAAACGATGGTGAGTAAACGGAACGTATGCAAATTCGTAACTATCTGCATATGGATTGTTTGTGATATACAGATGCATTCCAACTTTCCTGCGCGTGCATCCCACTCGCGGGTACAATAAGCGAGTCAATCTGTAACAGCTCATTAGCTCGTCAGCTTCTTTTACGTTTTATGCTGCTTCTTGCTTTAACATTTTCTGGACTTTGCCTGAGCTCGGCCGATTCTTTTCACGCTTCTGTCACGTCTACTTGCTCTCTCTTAGTATGTTTTCCTACATTGGTACGAATTAACCAAGTTGGTTCTTATTCCGTTGCACTTTTTTCTTCTACTTTTGTAAACTAATATTGAAATTTTATCCCTTTTTGTTTATCCTTCTGACTTTTATTTTCAATTGAAGTTATCACAGGGATCAAATTGTCATACTTTCCAACCTGTAAGATATGCCTAGTTTTACAAATTAAGAGTACGCGGATTTTGTGTATGGATTTTGCGATGGTAACTCTCGGAGAGCCGAAGAAGAGTACCGTCTACGTTATCCACATCGTCGTGCGCCCAACTGTGCGCTATTTGCTGCAATTCATTGAAGGTTTAAGGAGAGTGGGTCGTTCGGTAGGGTGTACGAAAGGGGCCATGGTCGCCGCTCTGCCACCGCTAAGTAGTCCGTACTCGACCGAGTGGAGGAAAATCCAAATATGAGTTCACGCATACTTGCGAGAGAAGGTAGAATCACCCTGATGAATGTTTTGCACAGAAACCAGTATCATCCATACCACTTCACACCAGTGCAAGAATTACGCCGCTCAGATTTCCAAAAGCGGGTAACATTCTGCCACTGGCTTTTGGAGCGAGATATTGAGGAACACCATTTCCTTAGAACGATACTGTGGACAGATGAGTTATTTTTCAATCTGGATGGCATGTTAAATTTACATAACTGGCATCATTACGCTCAACAAAATCCATTTGTAACACGAAACTCATCATTCCAGACACGAATCAGTTTAAATGTTTGGCTTGGAGTGGTTGGCGATCGCTTTATAGGTCCACATTGTGTTCCAAGGTCATCTGACAAGCAATACATATTTGGAGTTTTTGGAACATCATCTTCCAGGATTACTTGATGTTATTCCTGTACTCTAACGAGCGGAAATCATTTTTCAACACGATTCCCTTCACATTCTTCCAATGCCGTTCGGGACTTCTTGAGTCAGCAGTATCCGCGATGGATTGGTTATAATGTACCAATTCCTTGGCCACCTAGATCGCCAGATCTCACTTCATTGGACTTCTACGTTTGGGGTTTCCTGAAGCAAGAAGTTTACCACACAGAAGTTGCCAGTTTGCAAGATTTAAGCAGCTGGCTCGATGATGCAATAATAAAACTGAGGGATGAGCTTTCGCTAAAGGCTACTGTGGTTCCCGTTCGTAAGTGGGCAAGGACATGTATCAGGTGTGGGGGTGACCAATTTCAGCAGCGGCACTAAATTTCACACATCCTTTCGAATGCATATGTGCCTTAATCATAAACGTGAGATACGTCTTTTTTTTTTTTTGTATATTGCTTTGTGAAAGACGTGAGAAACATCATACTTCTTTTGCTTCCATTCCATTGTGTTTGTAAACCTAATACAACTGCTACTTTTCTTGTTTGTCTTTAAAACTTCCTTTTTTCATCTGACAAAACAGCAGGCTGAAAGCGGACATGAAATCAGGAACGACCATGGCACTCTGTGAGACTCCTTCTCGATGAACGTCGAGTTCAGTGATGAATGTTTTTCAAACAAAAGGCTAAAATTCTCTTGAACTAGAACACCGATGTCGTTTATTGTCAGCTCATTATAAAGCTTGTGGATTGGAGAAGTTTTTGGTAAATATGACCGATTGTAGCTTGAACAGTCTTTGCAGAATCGCCGGTTAAAGAATTTGGCGACAACTCGATTTTAAACTTCGCCATTGTTTTAGCGCTTGTAGCTCGCTGTCAAATTAAGGTATCCTGATGTAAACGGTGTCACCCGATAGGATTTTTTCTGCTTTTTCCAAATATGGGCTTATTTTGCGTGTAAGTCTTTCAGAAAGCTCACAAATTTGGGTTTTTTCAGACGGGATGGAAAAAAACAGATTTTTCTTCTATCTACCATAACTCGAAAACGGTTAGAGATAGGACAGGGTTTCTATGGTGTTTTATGCTCCGCATGTGCTGTTCTATCACCTCCTTTCGTTTGGCAGATTATGTCAATTTCACCCTATTTATATATATATATATATGTATGTATGTATCTGTAAAAAAAAAAAAAGTTTAACTTTAGCACATGCAAATTCGTTACTTCTTCAATCTTTAGTAAAATATGTTCGAAAATAAAATGTTTCATTGTGATATATATATATGTATATATATTGAAAACCTTTTCAAACATTGCAGTAGATGAAACCAACTATCACATGAAGATATATATATATATATATATATATATATATAGGGTAATTATAACTAAGCATCCCCTATAAACAGCATCCTACAGCGCAAACGGGTGAACGGAATGCAAAGAAATTTGCAATAAAGACTATACATGAGATGCGCTCACGAAAGTTCGAAAAAAAAAAAAAAAAATCCAAAATTTCCATCAGAGGGTGCCTTTTAAGGAAAAAAATAAATTAACACAATAAACGACCAAAACAGAATACAGAAACATTATTAACAATCCAGAACAAGAATTATGAGTTGTAAAATGAAAAACCGGGAGAAGCGGTCAGTTCTAGGAAAAAAATGTCGAGATTTGCATGCTTGCGAAGAAGAGGAAACTTTATGCAAAACAGGTATTACTTATAGTGGTTCGATGAGAAGGTGATCAGAAACTAGTCAATCAATGTTAGTATCGTTCCTGTATGCCGTTTTGGTAGTTTATTGTGTTAAATTTAATGCTTTTCTGGGAAAAGCGCCTTCTGGTAAACATTTTGGAACTTTTTTTTTCCTTTTTTAATTCCGTGCGCGCAGCTCGTGTATACACTATATACCAAATTTCGTTGCATTCCGTTCACCCGTTTGCGCTGTAGGATGCTGTTTATAGGAGAAGTTTAATTATAACCAACCTATATATATATATACACATTATACACGTTACATCCCCTCCCCCCCCCCCAAAAAAAAAAAAAAAAAAAAAAAAACTTAAAGTTTTTCTTTCTTTTTTTTTTTTTCATTATAAAGTTTTTAGATCAAATTAAGAAAGGAACTTAAAATTTTTTAAATCAATTTGTCAGCAGTATATAATATAAATTATGTTTCATTTTACTTACCTAATTTACACCAGAAATAAGTGCTTGAAACAAGTTTGAATAAATACATCTTAAAATGTATACTATGACGTTCAAACAATGTTTGCAAAATGAAATTTAAATCTAAATTAAAGTTATTTACGCACTTTATAAATGGTTTATTATTATTTTAAATTTTTCAAGAATGTTTTTTTAAAAATTCTAAATATTATAATTTTTATTTATAATAGAGATTTTTTTTCTACATTTATTTTATTACTAGCAGACTTTGCCTGTTTCACTAGTCATTATATTTAAAGGAATTCCCCAAAAAACGTTAATCACGGTATTTTTAATCATTTTATAAATAAAAGCTAAAAAAAAAAAAAATTAAAATATTTAAATTTCATTTCGGGTGCCTACCGCCTTCCCTTCTGCGCTATATCGGTCCCGGGTTACTACTGCTTGAATTTGCGTCTTAACCAGACACTTCAATTTAGGTGCTAACTGGACGGCAAGTGGTGCTGATATATTATTGAAGAATTACGTTGTTCGGACAAATATTTCTCGGAAAGATTACCATTTTCCCTCTATGACAACAGGAAGTACAAGAAAAAGAACCAAACAATCTTTTTGAGCTGAAAAAATTTAGTTAAAAAATATCAAAAATTCGAAAATCAAATTTTGAGGTGGGTCAAGAGAGGTTAAATTGAGCCTCCATCCAAATTTTTAAATTCTGACATGAACAGTTTGCCTAAAATGCCTTTATTTAACTTTCATTTTTGTCACTTTTTAACCTTCCGTACAGTATTTAGAATACCATAAAGATACTAAAAAATTTTCTTTTTTTACTTGGCATCGTTTCTATTAATTATCTGCAAAAAGTGACACATTCGACCCAGAGGTTCGAAATTACGGCCTTCGCGTTATTTGCATGATGCTCTAAAAAGTGTGCTAACGGATCACGGAAAGTCTTTTCACTTTTACGTTTCTATCTTTAGAGCCGATCATTTGAGAAATTTAGATTTTAACTAATAATTAAATAAAATAATAATAATAATCAAAATTTCGGAAACTGGGCTTCGAGACGCTTCAGGAGAGGTCAATGTGGACCAGCATACAAATTTCTGTAGCTCTGTAGCTCTCAGTTGCTACAAACCAACGGGTATAAACATAAACACGCACACACACACGTATCTTATTTTATTATTATGGAGAGATAAAAGAAAATTGATAGCAACGTTTATAACATTTTTATTGCTTCTATGAAAAACAGTAAATTTTCTTCTAATATAAAAACTCCCAAATTATTTCTCTAATAACTTTTTATTAAGTTATTGCAGTAAAAACGTAAAGTAATATTTCAGATGTTAACATTTTTGAATGGGCCGGGGCATTCGCCCTAAGTTTTTTTTTTTTTTTTTTTTTTTTTTTTTTTTTTACATTATATATTAATTTATAACTTAAAGTTTGTCATTTTAGGAACTTTTAAATGTTTCATATACTAATAACAAGAAAAATTTAAAATTTAGAGCTTTACTTCTAGACAGTAAATGGAAATATTCCCGTACAATTTATTTTGAGATTTTAAAATTTTAAGATATTTTGGAATTCATTCTTCCATATCCTGTACTATTATCTTAAAGAAAAATCCAGACACAAGACAATAAAAGACTATGTTAAATATTTATTCAAAGTTTCTGAACAGAAACATGATTGCAAGAAAACGATATCTGAAATGTTTGATAAATGTTCTTCTCAAATTCATAAATGGAAGTATTTCCTTCTCCGTGTTCCTATTACTCAGTTATGCTCTGTATCATATGAGTTATTGAGTTTGAAAGAAGACAAATGGTATATAAAATTCTTAGAAAAATGAAATGTATGTTACCTTATATGTGTATAGAATTGATTTTAAATATGGGGAAAATTTCTACACTAAAATATATATATATATATATATATATAAAAGAAACTATGTATGAAATAAAATGATTTTATTTTATTATTTATTTATTTATTTATTTATTTTGCTGTTGAAAATTGTTCGTTTTATGATCCATCGAACAGATGAATGTTGGCGTGTATGACGTCAAACGTCTGAAAGAAAACACACTCCAATAATGTCTGGAATGCTCAAAGCTGGAAGAGAGAGAATATCGGTCTCTGGAATATTTTTATGGAAGTCCCTGGACCCACTCATTATTGTGGAAGACATGATGGTTCAACGCAAGTACGCACCTGTCTTTGCGAACCACGTCTACCCCTACATGAAGATTTTTTTCCCTCGACACGATGACGTTCACCAGCAAGATAACGCGACGTGTCAAGAAACACGCAGTGCATGTGCGTAGTTCTAAGTAACATCAAGATGTTTATCATATTTCCTTTCCTACCAAACTCCTTGAACTTAAATATTATACAGAATCTGTGAAATCACTTCAATCTGTGTTTTTGCGCCTTATATCCTCAACTGCGCAACCAAGCGCAATTGGTCCCGACACTGGAGTCTGCACGGTTCCGCGTCACTTGTGTGCACTAGGGAGCCTATATATAGGCTCCTTAGTGTGCACCTACTAGAAACTCATTGAATCTCTTCCTGCACGTCTCCCATTGGTCCTAGCAGCGAAAGTTGGATATTCCAATTTCTGACATGTGACATTAATGTGATCGGATTGTATATACCAGATGACGCTGGTAAATAAAGAAAAAGATTGATTTTTTTTATTATTACTATACTTATCAATAAGCCTTGACAATAATATCAGTTATTGTTTGCTACAAATGAATTATTTCAAAAAATTCACTTGGGAAACACAACCATAGAATTACAACATTCTTGAAAAAGAAAAATGATCTAAAAAAGAAAAAAAAAAGCTTGTTTTTGTTATACAGGCGTATAAAACATTTATGTATTCTGAAAATATATTATAATTTTAGTTAAGATTATTTTTTCTTATTGATTAATCAATTGCTAGTAAATAAAATCCCCACACAATCAGTTTTCTTAATGAAAGTGACGTTTGCTATCGATAAATCAGGCCGTTTGACCTCTAAGAAAATCACGCCACTTTTCCAAGACGATAGTATTTCATTTTCTAAAATAATGTTACTCTAACATGCAATAAAAATTAGTTTGATTTTATTAAAAATAAGATACTACGTAAATTTGACATATTTACATTAAAATGTTTCAATCGTGTGCATCCCTTCAGTGGAGGATCAAAATAAACATGGCATGTCTCCGGACGACCTCTATGGATGAGTCTCAGACCATCGCCAATTGTCCATTGCGCAGAACTAGTGCGAAGTAAAAAAAAACTCATCCATGCATCCAATCCTGTTTTTACAATTTTGATGACAGCATATCTTTAGAACATTTTCTTCCATCATTTCACCAAATTTTATTTTCAAAATCTTAGAAAACCTCTTTTAGAGAGAAAGTAAACATTTGAAGTAGCCTATATATAACATTTCAGATTTCTAGCTGCATTTTTTTCTGTAGTAATCGTAAAAACGTATTATTTTAGAGAGAGTTTTTTTTCACCCATCTTATTTCGCATTAACTAGAGATATTAGACTCTCAGATACTTCAACGTTGGTTATAAGTAATAGCAGTGCCATGTTTGTTAGAAATCATTTGGGGAGATATGTAAAACATACATACATAAAGTGACTTTTATTTATATACACTGGTGGATAATTGCTAAGGACGGATGACAATAGCTTAGTTATTGTCATCCGTCCTTAGCAATTGTCCACCAGTGTAGGTTGAATATCAGATTTGAATTTAAGAGAATTTCTTCATTGGCTATTTATAAAATGACATAAAGCTATGAAGACATTCATACAAATGTGACAATTTATGCTTGGAATAATTAGTGTGTAGAATTGCTAAATAACGTATAATAAAGTATAGTATAAATAGTAGAGAATATTTTTAATCAATCACCAAAGGTCTCCTTTTAGTATTATTAAACTAATCTCTATCGTAATAATATAAGTATACAAACTTTGTTACTTGCAAAGTTTTTTTTTTTTTTTTTTTTTTTTTTTTCGTTTTTAGGCAGTTTGAAATGTGTAGAATACGTCCCTGTTTGATTATAGATTAATCAATAAATTACTTATTTTGTTGAAGTATGAAGACATTACCTCAAGAATGAATGATTGTAATGGAGTCAGGCTTGTTTTAAATTATTATATAAGATACTGCACAGACTCTTATTAAATTGAAACATTCTACTTTTATGTCTTCCTATGTTATTCAAATTAAAAAAATTCTAGCATGGCAGAAAAGGTAAAATTTTCTATTAACATCCATTTTTGAAGATTATGTTTATAGTAAACGAATAGAAATATGCTAATTTAAGGGGACTTGGCATTACTGAAGGTTTCATATAAAAGCTTATATTTCCATTCAGTATTTATAAATTGAACTATATTAAGTTTGTGCAATAAAATATATATTCAGGCAGCAATTTTATGGGTTTGATGTAATTTTAACAAGTTTGAAATCTTTAAAATGCATCTTTTCATGAATTCATGATCTTTTAAATACTTAAACTTCTACAAATATTTCAGAGAAAACTTCATTTTTTTTTTCCTTGGATGATTAATAGAACCTGCTTAAAAGAATTAGGGATGTATTCTGCAATATCTTTAAAGAAAAAAAAAAATCTTTTTGCAAATTTTTATATGAACATGCGCTTTTATTTTTTTCCCTCCAAAACTAATCAATGAATTTCAAAATTCGTCCATAATTCTTTTTAAGTGGGTTCTATAGGACATCTAAAAGAATAATTAACTCTTTTCTTAAAAATCTGTAGAAGTTTTAGCATTTTGATGATAATTAAAAAAACCAAACAGAGAAAATGCAATTTATAGATTTCAAATCTGTAAAAAATATACTAAAAGCCCTAATAATTATTGACTGAATATATATTTTATTTAACAGATATAATATAATTAAATTTATAAATATTAAATGCAAATATAAGTTTTTATATGAAACTTTCATTGGTGCCAGATAAAATATGACAAGTGCCCTTAATATAGTGGCATGATCCTTCTTGAATTATATTCCACTTTAGTTATATTACATTTAAGGAAATTTGTAAGTTATTTGGAATTAAAAATATTCTTGTAAGGGTAGAGCAGGGCATTATTTAAAATAATAATAATAATAAAGATTATTATACGAATGATAGCGTAAAATTACGTGACAAATAAATACTAAACTGAAGGCAATAGAAGTGCAGAGAAATATTGGATGCGATAAAAGCAACTTAGCGCTGAAAAGATAGCTTGGGGGTGTGGCATTTAAGTCCCTTATATGGCTTGGCTATCAGCTAATTGCTATTATTATCGATATACTATGAGATATAGTAGAAATAAATGAAAAGAAATATAATATGAACGGAACGAAGCAGAGTCCACCTAAGCTGACTAGTTTTAGTTGAATTAGTATAGAAACTTAATTTTTTCTTAATTAAATAGTAGTTGAAATATCTTTATTTAAAATAACATTTCACTTTAATATAAGCTTAAATTAATATTTTAAATAACAAAAATACAAATGATAAATTTATCTGAATTTTTATTCGAAATTTCCTTAAAGAGAAATTTTTTCAGTGCAACAGTTCTTTACTAAAACTGCCATCGTTTCTTCCTAGTAATAAGTCTAATATATTTAGCAACTAATTTTAAATGCAAATTATGATGAATAAGTTGTTGCTCTTACAAACCTTTCAAGAAGTCTGGAAAATGTCTAGAATTTTTAAGTTTACTATAATTTTCGAAAATTTCATACAACTTTGCATTTAATATCATATTTAAGTTTTAGTTGAGAATGTGAGCCACGATTTTTTTAAACAACAATTTTAACGCACTTATTAGTGACATATAACTTTTTATAATTTGTTTATAGAAAGAAGCGTTGCTCAATTTTTTAAATTTATTGTAAAGAAGGAAGGAATATAACTTTGATATGGAGTTTCAGTCGTATTATCATATCATCTGAGCTCTTTAAATTAAATTACATTATTGGTTCCGAAATTCGTTAAAATACAGATAAGAAATTCAGCTCGGTACTCGAAAACTATATCGCTTTCTAAATAAGCGTCATTTAAGTTGATGAGAGAATTCTAAACATGATGTGAAAAATTTATTCTCGTAATCACATTTCCTAATGAAACTTTGAATAACACCTACTAGTCTGAAAATATTTCAAACGAATTTCGTAAAGCATATATTATATTATACAAAAAGTGCTATGTAACTTTGGAAACATGGAATACTCTTTTCTCGTTGCCGAATTTTTAATGAATACAGGGTGAGATCAATATTGCATAGAAAAGGAAATGACTAGGAAAGATAAAATGAACAATTGAATGAATAAAGGAAATTAAAAAAAATTATCCAAGACAGAATCAATGCGAAAAAAACAGATTTATTTTACTGAAAGAGATAAGTTGCATTCAGTGAGTTGTTTGCAAAGATGAGTTGTATGTTATATAATTAAACTTGGAGTGGACATTTAGTGATTTTTTTTTCTAGTTTACATCATGATAAGCATCACAAATATTATTTTTGAATGTGCTCTTTTTCTTAAACTTACATGATTCGAATCAGTTTCGGAAGCTGTTTTTATCGTTAAAAACAAATAAAGAAGTAAATTGCAGACAGATAAATCAAATATTGTTCAGTCTTTAATGGGATTTTAAAGACACTCGACTTTTCTTTACATGCGTATAAAAGTATTTTTAGAGAATTCAAAAAATCTGGACGTTTATATGTTACCCGTTAGTATACTCTTTTTATTCGTTATATTATTAAGTCTCAGTTACTGCTCGTGGTAATGATGTTTTTACGATTTTTTAATGGTGTCTGTTTTTTTTTTTTTTTTTTCAGTTTACTTTTCCATATGACTCTCACATATTGAATAAGAGTGAAAAAGAGAGAAATCTGAAAATTCAACATTCTTTTGAAATTCAACAGATAGAAGTTGAGATATCTGTCTTACAAATGTTGATTTCTTTTTTCTCACAGATAGAGATTTTATGTATAAAAATCTCTCTCGTATAATTTTTCATTATTAATTTTTTTTTAATCTCAGACATTAAAATAAAATGCATGGAAAACCCATTTAACCATTAATAAAGAGTTTTTAATAATTTTAGTAACCTTTACTATGTGAATTCTAGGTAAAAAAATTATATATATCAAAAATAAAATTTTAAAATATTGCTGAAGAGTAGAAAAAATTGTATCATCATGTTTCTTCATTTGATTACCTTTTTTCTTGATGTTGGCAATTTTTTACGATAAATGGTTAGGTAATATCTACCTCAAAAAGTTTTTAAATGCTATACGCTTGAATAACAAGATTTTGTTAGTTTATTTATTGTTCAAATGTGTGTCTACGATGTTTTTTTTTTTTTATTTTATTTTTTTATTTCGGGCATAACTTACAATTTAAGCACTTGCATATTTTATAGTGCAGTACTGCTTTGTTTAAATGGCGTTTATTATTGCGGATATCTACAGTCGAAATAGATTTTCACAATTTTCAGAAGCAAGGTTAGTCATTCACAAGTTTCTATTTGGCAAAATATACAGTTGAACTAACTGATTGAGTTAATTGTCGAGAAATGCGCTATTCTTGTTGCTGAGCAATAAGTAAATGCACGAAAACCAATTCGACATTTATATTAGGATCACTTTGATGCTACAAAATCATAAAAATTCCGGAATATTCTTTGGAAATTTGGGGCAGAGAGTTGCTCAGCATTTACCATTCATATTCTTTGAATATACAAATAGCCATCAAATATACATAATTAAAAATACTATTAAACTCTTGGAATCTGGACTGTTGCATGAAGAAAACCGTGTTATTCCCAGAAACCTGCTCCAAACTTATAAAAATCAGGAACGTTTCCTATATGTAAGAGTAACGTTACCAAAAAATTTTATAGTGTAAGCATTATTATTTAACAGAACAAGTTTCTATAAATCGTTTTCTTAGTGTAAAGTACCCGCTAACAAGTATTTAATAATCAATTAGGTATCACCAATTTTAACCTTTCTCGTGCAAGAAAGATCATTAAATACAGTCTAGAGACACCAAAAAAAAAACCTACTGCGTATCTAATGGAGGCAAAAATGATCTGTGTGGACATGCAGACATGCGTAGAAAACACCGAATTGCCTTTATCGTCTTACACTAAAGGTCCCTCGAGAATCTTTATTTAGTTTTTATTTCTTCAGATATTAATAGTTAGCACAGTATGTGAACCAAGTTTCCACACACATAAATTTTATGTATAATGTTTGTCTTTTCAAAGTATAGCAAAGACCCTACTTTTTGCTATAATGATAAATTTACTTCTAGGCGTTCGTGGTGGTAGTGCTGGCGTTAGCATTGAGACTAACTGACTGCACTAGAATCCAGGGACTGAAGGAAGGCGCTCTCCGTGGGGGATTTTTCTAAGGGGTCCTAGCCCATATGTATACAAGTTTCAGAGGAGACCACGAAAAATTCCGAACCACTAGGTAGACGAGCGCGACCTGTATGAGGACCCGTAACCTCACGTCTACCAGCCTGGAGGACAGAACCTCTCGACTGCTGATGGGTCGCACTTCTAAGATATATAAAATCACAAATCCTATCCATTCATAGCAGCGACATACACTTAGAGAACGCTTGCTCACATTTTTTTTTTTATTTTTATCATAGCAACCGACGGTATTTTGTATTTATCTCCCAGTTTTGAGACCTATAATTACAATTAGGTTTGTCTGAAATGATCCATTTTAAGAAGTATATTTACACGATTACAATTCACGATGTACTTCACACATAAAGGACACCAGATACATCAATGCCTAGAACAGAATTCTAGCCTGGGACCTAGAGCTAAAGAGAGCAACTGCCTATTGACTGTTCCATCAGGGAGCCCTCAATCAACACTTTCTACACTATAATAATGCTTCCAAGTTGAGCTTTACGTCAAGGAAGATCGACCGATTACATTGAATAACACCATTCTGTAGATATTACATTAAGTGTTGACAGAATATTAACGGTCTATTTTTCATGACGTAAAGCTCCGTTAGGAGGCCTTTTTATAGGAACCATTATATATTTGTATATTGGCGATGGTGTAATAGATAAATATTAAATAAGAAAATTTATTTTCATTTGGCTATCATAGTAGGCTTGGAATGTCAATTTTCGTTCCAAACCATGACGTTCGATTAATATTCTTAACCCAAATGTCAGAATTAAGCTTAATTTATGATTAACACGTTATATTGATTATTTTGATTCGTTAAGTACATTTTTAATTAGTGAAAAAAAATTGCATAGAAAACAATGAACTTTTTGCATTGTATGATTGTGAGTATCTATCTACATTTTGACTGAAATATATTTTACCCATGATTTCAAAGGAATTGGTGGATATATAAGTTTTAAACACTCTCAAGCTGTTGGCCTAGGTGTCTAGTTCGAAGCAAGCTGTTTTCTGAAACAACGAGTCCTGGGTTCGAACCTTGGATAAGTCATGGATGGTTGTTTTATCGTTATATACGTATAAAATAAATATTTCTATTTAAACATGTGAAATCCTTATAATATGAATTATTCGAGATATAAGTTGTCCTTGAGACAAGCAGAAAAGTTATTGTTCATAAACAAACAAAGAGAGTGGATAATATTTCTTCATTCGTTTTACTCTTTCAGTATGATAGTCGTGAGATATCCGCATAGATAAGGGCTCTTATTTTAAAACATTTACAGCTTTTCTAACCATTTAAATACATTAAAAATATATTGTTAGAGATTTATCGAAATTATGTTTACTGATGCATAATATTTTGTAAAAGATGTTATAAGAATTCAAGGTTAATTAAATTTGCAATGAATAGGGTAGCTGCTCCAGTAATTGACATCTATCCCGAATTAATTAATAAATAAGAAAAATAATAGAATAATATATTTTACACATAAGAATTTTAACATTTTATGTCAAACATTGGAATACAGGGTGCTAATAACTGGTAAAATTAAATAACTAGCAGTGTCAAACACTATAATATAGGGGGCCAATTACTGATAAAATGAAAAACTCGCAGTGTCAGTTACTGGAAAGGCGGTGTAAAATAAAAATTCATTAAAAAAAATTAATATTTGTTATCAAATGTACATATATGTGGTTCTAAATGTCTTTCGTACCATATGTATTAACTTAAGATTTCTAAAAATATTTTCTGATGACTAGAACATTAAAAACATCAGAGATTGCTCTAAAAGTGTCAATTACTGGTGCACTTACCCTACATGATTTATTTTTTTAAAATTATTTAATACTTTATTTAGGAAAAATAATTGTTTTCATACTTTTTCAAGTATTCGTCATTTTTATTTTTATCGGAATAATTATCCAATATCTATTTTCATTATACATTTATACTTCAGACGAAAACTTTTATAATTTGAACATTAATTTTTGTTCCTTTAAATGTCACATAATTTAAGATATGTGAGTTTAATTTCTTAAAACAAAATAGAGCGCTTTTATTTCAAAAGACCTGTACTTCCAATGATCATATAATTAGTAACCGAAAATTAGATTACACTCTAACAGAAATCAAATAATATTTATTACATCGTTAAATGTTTGGTTAATGCGTATTAATCCAAAGCTTGAGTTCTCTTTTTCAGAAACAAAATCATTATATTCATGTATCAATAAAGCCAAAATTAAAGAAGACTCAATTTACTTATGTGCTCTCTTACATTTAGATCTGTAATTAAACAATGTATAAAGCTGTCATTTAAATTTCAACGCAATGTTTAATTTACAACAACAATTTAAACTGAAATTTAAACACTCGTTGTTGACATGTAAATCATAATTTGCTTGTTTAAAGAACTGATGTTGAATCTTTGATTAATCTCAATAACTATTTTAAAATGTGGCCTTAAAGTTCAATATTTATTTCAGATACTTTGTTTAGAAATATTTTATTGACGAAGCATAAGGTTATCGGATGAATCACAAGTGGGAATTTAGATCTTAGTTTAAAAGTTATTTATCTTTTGAAATCGATTAATTTCATATTGAAGTGAAATTCTAAAAATTGTGTTTTATATAATGTTGTTAAAATTTTCTGAGCAATTGTACTCTAAAGCTGTGATTTTATGTTATATAAATTGAATTTGGACAAAAATAGGTTTTAAAAATAATAAAAATTTAATTTCTTAACATAGTTTTTAGTGCAATAAAATAATTGTATGGATAACACATTATTTAAATATATATTTAATAATCATTAAATATTTTATGTTGCATTTCCAATAATATATATATATATATATTTTATTTTAAATAAAAATTAGGATGCGTCGATAACCGAAATCACGCTCGTCGTTTTAAGTTTAATCAAAATTTCAATTCCAGAACTGAGTAACTGAATTCTGTAACTCAGTTTCCATCCAATTTCTTTATTATTAGGAAAATTACCATATCATCCACTAACGGTAAATAATAATTACTATCCTTTAGTTGATGAAGCAAGAAAAATAGCAAAAGGAAAAACAATACTATATCATAATAAAAACCGATAAAAAAGTCCGATATGATGCTTGGTTTCTTCTGGTTCAATTTACGGTTGGTGATGAAGTGATTTATGAAGAATTCTAGTATCCAAATACCCTAAATTAAGTTCACCTTATTCGGGTCCCTATAAAATTTTAAGACAAGTATCTGAAGTTAATTTTGAAATGACAAACCCAGTCCCCATTTTAAGAGAAATTCAGAAATTGTCCATTCATCTAAGTTAAGATACTATAATGAACCTCAAAATTTCAAATTAAGTCATGAATAATTTAGTTACGTATCCACTCCATGCCCCATGTATTTTTTTTTTCCTTTCCTATCTTCCAATACGCGTTGGATGAGGATCCTTACTGAGTTAGAGAAATCGGAGGGATGTCCGGAAATGCAGCTTCCTTTCTTTAACTCAGTGGCACTAGCGTGCACTTCACTCTTTTTCTTTCTTTTTTTTTTTTTTTTTACAAATATACCTCCTAGGTTTATTAATTTACTTACAAAGACAATTTACTTTTGTAGAAAAATTCGATAATCCTCCACTCCTAAACTCCCTTTCCATAAGCAACCTGTTTGCTCGTGGTCTCCTGACCTTCACCATTGTAAAGTGTTTAAAGAGAACGAGAAAAGTGATTTGTTTTTGCCCTCTGTAGACGCTAGCCAGTTTCTACCTCCATCCCAACGCACTGTTTTTGGAAAGGTTTGATTTCTCAGAGTTTCAAGGGTTAGTGTGCCCACAATATAGTTTTTTTATTTTGTCAAACTTCAATTTTATACCAATGTAGTATTTTAAAAATAATAATTACTAATAAAGAGTCATTAAGTTGTTTTGGTAAATAGGTTGCAAAAATTCTTAGTAGCATTAGTATTATTAGTGTTTGTATTTTTATTAAGTATTTTTCTATAATTGTTTATGAATATGTTATGATATATTTTTTAAATATATACTGTATTTTATTAAAAGTTCTTTGTATTATATATATATATATATATGTGTGTGTGTGTGTGTGTGTGTGTGTATATATATATATATATATATATATATATAAAGATGTATACACAGTAAAAAAGTTAGTAGTCAGTTTCGTATACTTTTCTTGTAGCATTAAAAATTGTTTGTATTTTCTTCTGTTTTCTTTTAACATTTATACATTTTCCGAAAAATGCAATTTATTTACAGTGTGCTTTCCAAAGATTCACTGCAGTGTTATAGTTGTTTTCATGTTCACAATATATTCTATATATTTTCTTTGGACTAGTTAAACAAGACAAAATAGAATTTAACAGAAATGTATAGACTTTTCCTGTTTAGAGACATTTTGACAACAATGTTGTATACATTCATTATTCAAAGACATTTTCACAATAATGTTAGATTTTTTATCATCAACATGAACTTTTGAGAGACATTCTTCTGCACAAGCTATATTTTGAGAAAAAAAAAATTCTTTATGTTGATAAAAGTTATTATAGTTGTGCCACATTAAGTTATACTTTTTCTTATGTTTTTGTACTACTGCTACTAACACTATTGTATGTATCAGGCTATGCAAGTTGAACATTAGAAGCTGCAAAAAGAATAAATAAATAAATAAAATGGGATAAATAAATAAATCATTAAAGAAATGAAAATGCCATAAACTCCCTCACATAAATGATAAATAAAATATACGAATTTTTTCCTGGAATATTTTCTGCCTCTGAGGAAGTACCCCAGCCTGAAGGAGCGTCATCTTGGGGGTTGGAGGGGGGTATGAAAGTATAAAACGGATTAACATTTTAAATTAATTTTAAGAACATCCAATTAAGAATTCTTAACTTAAATTTTATTCTAGAGCCACTGTAAAGTTAGTTTCGCAGCAAAACACGATCGTAACGTGGGTTCAGGTTTGAAAACAACTTTTAGAATAAAAATTAATTTGTCTTGCACAATCTTCAACTTTTAGTGGTAAAATTATGCAGATTAATTAACCCTAGATGTCTGGGGCTCAGCTAAGCTGGCCTATGAGAAAGCGTAGGGGGGAACTAACTCAGCTAACTGTCCAATAAGAAAGTATAGGATGAGTTTGAATTAGCGCCATAATAAGCGGTATTTAATCGAGAACTCACAGAAATCGGCGCCCTATTTGTGAGTTCTGTTGCTTAAGTAATCCACGTCAAAAATAATGGCGCTAGGAGAGGAGACGAGCTGCGGTTCCGAAATGCGATCGTCAAAGTGATGACATCGGTTGACTCGGCCACCGATGGAATACTTCAATTTTACATTGTTATGTGACATTTGTCGTCAGAGCCCCTCTTTGGAGGTTGAAATCGCTCAAAACCTCTGCAGAGCGGCCTCCTTACGTCTTTTAACCTTTGAATGTGTTTGGATCTAATGACTTGAAATATGTCCAAGAGCTCTAAATAAACGACTGCACAAAACCACTGCACTCGTTACACAGTGAAAGCCTCTCTTCATCTTTTATACGATGTGACAGCAACTAATATTCATCATATATATATAAGCTGTGTATGTAAAAACTAGAAAAAATGTTGTTTTACACCGAGGTGCACTGTTAAAAAAATGCAGAAAAAATACAGAAATTCTCTGTAATTTCAGAAAAAAAGTCGTAAAATACGTTTTGTCTACGTAATTTTTCCGTAATTTACGCCTTTTTTTCTGAAATTACAGAGAATTTCTGTATTTTTTCTGCATTTTTTTAACAGTGTGTAGGTAATCATACGGAAAAAATAAGTTTTTAAATCGTAATTCGGTTTCTGAGCTAAAAATTACTTCCTTCGCAGTCTTAATATTTTTGTTTTATTATATGAATGTGTTTTAAATATTATAATCTGTATTTTTTAATCAAATAAGTTTCGCGTCTATATATGTTGTTTTATCAATTTTTTTACTCATAATTCTATGCAAATGAGATGCACATCTCTAGAGTTAGTCTTTGAAAATTCTAATGCTTAAATATATAAAATAATAAATATATAAAATAATTAAATATACAAAATAATATTATAATTATTGTTTAGATACATAAAATAACGTTATAATTATTGAGTATGAAAATAATACACATATGAAACACACGCAAGCTGCTTAATATGGTTTCAATGTGAAGGAATTGCTAAATAATACAAGTGTCTGAATATCAAAACGTCTGAACAGTAAAATGTCTGAATTTCTGTCTAAACTATAAAATATTTTAATTTCTACGAGTCTAAAGGGCAATGTGCATTAAGTTCAGACATATAAACATGATTCAGTAATTTACAAAAAGGCACTTGTGTATCTTAAATTCAGACGCATGTGCTGTTTGAAATTTCACATACTTACATATTTGAAACTAATTTTTGAGACACTTAAGTTTACAATGTATTTTAAGATAAAATCAAAAATATTTCTTCACTTGTGAATTTTTTAATATAATTTTTTAAACAAAGAACTAAATGTATACGCACAAAAACATTATAGTTTTCAAAGTTCTTTTAAAAAATTATCATGGGCATACTTTTTATTTAATTTTTTTAAATTAAAAATGATCGAAGGGTTATTGCCCATATTCTCTTTTGCTCACTCGCTATCTCTAAATATGGCAAATATCTGACCTTGATCTCAACAGAAAATCCCGGTAATGAATGACCTACACAGAATAAGCTCACCACAGGCTGAGAGGTTTTGCTTTTATAGCTGTGGAAGGGAAGTATCGGGTTCGACAACAAATTGCGCCCTCCGACTTAAGTGTTCAATTTTTTTTTTTTCCTGAAACAGGTGTAAATACTATTAGCATCTTTAAAAATATCCCCAGCGAAGTTCATTTCATTTAGACCCAAGACCCAAATGCAATCAATCAGCCTTTCATCTACATTTAATCATACAGCACAGCTTAATCCTATACTACAATAAAAACTGTTTAGACTATCCCTGTCTTTTCATTGTGGAACCTTTTAGGGAGATATTTTTGACAGGGACACGTTTTCGACATGTTAGTTACAGGGCCGAAGCATGTATGTTCGTAAAGGTTTAGAATTCAGTCTAAAACAGTGAACCAGGTCGAATTAACGCAATGTGGAAACAATGATCCTAAATCGAAACACAAATTAATACACCAGCACAGCCACGTGCGACTGATACGTATGGATTCAAAATCATTTATATTAGAAAATTTCAATAATGGGACCTAGGAATAGTTTTATTGAAGCATAGCTTCCTAAACTAGATGCCTGTCGCGTGGCTTGGAAACTTGGCAACACTTGAAACGATAGACAGCGCCACCTGGTACAGATTGCGCAACTTTTTTATTCAACAGCCACCAAAAACTTTTAAAAGTGAGATATGATATACATAAAAGGCGAATAGAATCGAAGAAACGTCGATTATATATATCATATATCACTTCTTAAAATTATAGGTGACAGTTGAATAAAAAAAGTCGCGCAATCTGTACTAGATGGCGCTGTCTTCCGCTTCAACTGTTGCTAAGTTTCCGAGCAACGCGACAAGCATCTAGTTTAGGAGGCTATGATTAAAGTCTAAATAAGTCTTTTTTTTTTTTTTTTTTTTTTTTTTTTTTTTTTTCATATCATTCATTATTTAAAGACGTAAGAAATAAAAGTAAGTCATAAAAAACAATCTTCATAATTGAATATTTTTGTTTTATCATAACTGATATTATTATACAGAATTTTTGAGTTTCTAACCGCTTGCTTTAGATCCGGTGAACAATGTTTGCTAATTTATTTCCGACGCCGAACGCACGTCTGTTGAGGCGGTAAAACTACTTAATTGACAGGAGTCATGACATCCTGCTTCTCTCATTACTTTCAATTAAACTGATTAAGCCGCGTGATCTTTGTCTTCATCCCAACGTGTATGAAACACTCATTGCAGGAAAAGAAGAAGAAAAAATCTTGAGGGTTACTTATTAGGAACCAGAAAAACCATCTCGTCAGAATAGAAAAAGAAAGGAAGAGAAAGTCTCTAAGGTATAACATTATCTTACATGAAAAGGGAACCGAGGCTCTTAAGAATAGATATAGTTAATCTCTTCTCTTGTTAAGAGCTAACTCGTTGATGTATTGCGAAAACGTTTGCTTGATGCATTGGGGAGGGGAAGGAAATGTACACTTCAATTTATCCTTCAGTAATTTTAAGATGTTTTTACGTTATGTGGATGATTAAATTGTATGTAATAAGAAATGTCAGCATTTGTGAAAAGGCGAAAAAAGAATTATTGTCTGTAAACTATTTTGAGATGAGCCTGCGCAGCGTTTGAAAAGAGAAAGCTACAATTTTTTGTAGCAGAATTTTTACTGAAAATTAATATACTGTGTAAATTATATATTTGTACTCTAGAAAAAATCTTACGAAACGTGTCATAAAATGTAAACTTTTCGAAAACGATTTTATTTTTAATGAACATTTTCACTGCCCTTTTACGTATAAAAATCATTATCAATTTTGGCTTTGTGCTTTAAATAGTTGATGTTAATTCTATTACAGTCAGTTTTGCACAATAATATCTTACAATAATAGTTTGAGTTAAAATGTATATATATATATATATATATATATATATATATATATATATATATATATTACTTTATTTCACACAGCTTACTTTCTCTGTCATAATTCGGTATCGGATGAAAGGGGCAATTTTTCTAAATACAGGGGTGCAAACACGTTTTCGACATGACAATTAGATTTTTTAAAAATAACTAAAATATGAAATTTATGTGGCAACAACTTTTGTGTAATGCATAAAATAAATTCGAAATATTAGGCCTATCGTTAAAAATTTGGTAACAAATGAAAGGGGCGATTTTTCTGAATCCAGGAGTGCAAACAATTTTTTCGTCACGACAATTAGATTTTTAAAAATTAACTAAAGTAGGAAATTTAGGTGGAAACACTTCATTTTAATGTTTTCATACCTTTTAGTGTGAATCACGCTAATAAAAAATGTCTTATTTATTTATTATTATTATTCTTTTAATTTAATTTTATTTATTTTGCTAAATGCTTATATAAACTTTTTTTTTTTTTTTTTTTTTTTTTTTTGAGAAATTCTCTCTCTCTTTTTTTTTTTCAAAATTGTTTTCGTCAATTAAACATACAGAATGACTTCTTTATGAATCAGTAAGAACACCCTTTATAAATGGATATTAAAAATAATTTAATTTTGTTCATCTCATTTTTTATATAAATTTATAAAAAAAAAAAAAAAAAAAAAAAAATCACATAATGTTCTGAGTGAAAGCAACGCCTTTTATGAAGTAATATATTTTTAAAAGTAAACGTTTTTCAAATCCTCCCTTTTAAATTTTTCCCCAGAAAATTTCAAATTTAATAAAAGATAATTTTAGGCAAATGTCGGTCAATCTGCTACGAATGAATAGTAGGGACTTAGTCTAGAATTATTCTTATTTTTTTATTTAGACATGTTTTACTTTAATTGGAGGGGGAAGAATATCACAATGTGGAAAATTCTTACTGAATATATGTTTTCTTTTATTTCTTAAGAATTTCACTAATTTTGGTTCATTTTAAATGTTAGCGCCAAGTTTTTTTTTTTTTTTTTTTTTTTTTTTTTTTTTATGGGATGTAAAGCAGGAAAATTACACGTAGGAAATTATACACAATTAAATATCGTATAACCGCATATAATGTCTACTTTCGTTCGTTTATATTTTATTTAGAAAATACTATTACATTTATTTGGAAAATGTTTAAAAAAGTTTATGACCGAGGAAAATAATCTTGACGACATATATTTTCCTCTATAAATAAATTACACTTTTTTCTCTCTCCTGTAGATAAAATCTAATAAGGGAGATTGAAAAAGGTTAGAGATTTATGACGCTGGTTTTTCCATGAAAACGAAACTTTTCCATTCACTTAATTCAATTTGATTAAATGCTATTTTAGAAAAATGCTTCTTTAAAAGTTATCTATTAAATAATATAAATGGTACAAAGAGTGCTGTCAGTATACTTTCCAAATGGCTACACTAAATAAATTACTTTATAATTAATTATAAACATCAATGGACGTTATTAAACTACACATTTTTACGTATGATTAACAAAAAAAAAAAAAAAAAAAGAAAGAAAGAAAGAAAGAAAGAAAGAAAAGAAAAGAAAAGGTAAAATATAAACAATATATCAATTAATACAGTGCGGCCAAATATCCTAAAACTAGCAGTGATGACGAGTCCAAAATTTTTGAGGGATGCCAGCTTGACCGACAGTTTAAAATTTCGAAAACATCCAATAATTCCGCGCTCTGTTATTGCTCATTTTCTCTGAGTCAGATCACTGTCACCCCTATTTTAGCATAGGACTCGCTGAGTTAGCGCTTGCGCAGATGCTTCCATGGTTTCATGAAATGTGTTCGAAGAATATGCATGCTATAATTCATGCTGTAGCAATAGATTATACATGCAATGTTGCCTGATTTTGCTATTATTTTATTCAATAGTCACCAAAAATTTTGAGAAGTAATATTTGATATACATAATGGACGATTTATCTTTGAAGTAGTTAGGCAACCGTCACAATTAAAATTTACTGTCACTGTTAAAAAAATGCAACTTTGCTCCCAGAAATTCTCTATAATTTGAGAAAAATGTCGTAATTTACGGAAAAATTACGTCGGTAAAACGCATACTCCTGTAATTACTCATAATTTCTGGCCGCAAAGTTGCATTTTTTTAATAGTTTGGCCGATATTGAATAAAAAAGTCTCAAAATCCGGCAACATTGTATATATGAGAATTCCGTAGTGCTAAAACTATTAAATAACCTGGAGGTACTTTTGGAAGAGTTGTTTCTTACTATGTATAATTTTACATTAATCAAAGAGAGATTGAATATTTAATTCTGGAAAAAATTTCATGGCTATTGTGACGTGTGTATTTGTTAAAAAACAAAAAAATATACAAAAAGAAAAAAAAAAATCCTTTTTAATAAACATTACAATAACACTAAACAATATCGAATATTTATTACATAGAGAATGTTTTTTTTTATTTTAAAGGTTTTAAAAGCCTATTTCGTGCGCTTCATACAGATAACTTTAAAAATTGAAGTTTTTAAGTAGTCTATTGATTAGGCTATTCTGTTTTATTTCATAATAGTCCTGTTGAATAGCATTGTTTTATAAATTTCCTTCAATTAATTAAAACATTTCACAAAATATAAATTATGAATTTCGATATATATATTTCAATGATCTTGTTTTTAATACTTTAAAAATTTCATGGAGGTACGAAAAAAAATATATATTTTAAATGCTTGCCATAAGTCATAATACCATGTTTTATTAGCACAAAATTATAGACAATATCATTTAGTTAATAGCTTATTTTTTATGAGAAAATACTAAAGTATTAAAGTATTATAATTTTCTAAAACTTCAATACAAATAAATTTCAATCTTACTAGGTAATTTAAATGTTAGTATTTTGATATTTATTTTATTTTATTAATTATATTTTCTTTTATTAATTATATTATGTAATTTGAACACTAGATATTCATAGTTCACATATACAATTTAACGGAGAGTACCGATTATTTAATATTACTTTTATGACTTCAATATATATATATATTGAACATTACCTCAATTTCCTTTGTACAAGAAGCGAGTTGGTGTTGGACTGAGTGAAGATTATAAAAATCTTGTCAAAATAATGGCATTTTTGACGGAAATTTTCACATATTACATTTCTTACAAGAACAGTGAAAATAAGTGCTGATTTTGGGTATATTTACTATTCAGGCACATCTTTCGATAGTACAGCGCAAATGTTTACAAATTTTAAATTTACGTTGAAAGCCGGGAAAGAGGACATAAAAATCTGGACAATTAAATATTATCTAGTTGATTTTTAAATACTGCAAATGTACACCAAGAATAATGGAATCGTATTAATTTTCAGGTTATATATATATATATATATATACTACTGGCCATTAAAATTGCTACACCAAGAAGGAATAATAATAACGGAATGAAATTTGTTGGACACATACATTATAGTAGGAAGAACAATTGATTAAAATTTCAGGAAATTTCGAGTAATATGTACTGAGAAAACAGTACATAAAGCAGCGACCTCTGTGAGAAATAACAGCACATATCTGCCTAGGCATTGAATCGAAAAGCGATTGGATGACATGTACGGGTAGAGCACTTCATGAAGTTTTAACACGATGCCACAATTCATCGATTGAAGTTACTGGTGAGTGGTGGGGGGCAGTCGCTTTTCAATGATTAAACAGTCATTTTATTGGTGCGAGATCAGGAGAAAGAGTTGGCCAGAACAACAGTCGAACACATTCTGTATCAAAGAAGTTCCAGACAATACAAACAACTTGCGGTCGTGCATTACCTTGCTTAAATTTTGCGCTACGTAGGCCTCGAATACAGGGCAGAGGGGCGGGCCTTAACTCGTCAGAAATTTAATGGCCGCTGTTCAGAGTGCCAGGAATACGAACATGGAGTAATCGAGGCGTGTATCCAATGGGAACCCGTAACATCATTGCGAATGATGGACAGTATGATGAAGTCGAATCCCAGCTGGCAATGTGCATTATTCATAATGCCGTTAAATACGAATAAGGCAATCTTGATGCTGTAAACAAGATTGTGATTTGCCTGAAAAGTGACTTCATGCCATTCCTGCGTCCAGATTCATCGTTGATCACACATTAATGGCGCCCCGCAGTTTTGAGGTTAATCAGAATTTTGGTAGTCGCATACTGAGTCACCACCTAGATTGATGGTATGTGCTACAATTGGATACGCGTCCCGGTCACCTCTTGTTTTCATTCCCGCCACTCTGAATACCAGCTATTACATTTCTGACGAGTTAAGACCCATCGCTCTGCCCTATGTTCAAGGCCTCCGAAGCGCAACATTTAAGCAGGACAATGCACGACCGCAAGTTGTCCATATTGTCTGGATTTTTTTTTATACAGAATGTGTTCGACTGTTGTTCTGGCCAGCGCGTTCTCCTGATCTCGCACCAAATAAAATGACTGTTTAATCCTTGAAAAGCGACTGGTCCCCACCACTCACCAGTAACTTCGATCGATGAATTGTGGCATCGTGTTAAAACTTCATGAAGTGCTCTACCCGTACATGTCATCCAATCGCTGTTCGATTCAATGCCTAGGCAGATAAGTGCTGTGATTGCTCACAGATGTCGCTGCTTTATGTACTGTTTTCTCAGTATATATTTCTCCAAATTCCCTGAAAATTTAATCAATTGTTCTTCCTACTATAATGTATGTGTCTAACAAATTTCGATTCGTTATTATTATTCTTTCTTGGTGTAGCAATTTTAATGGCCAGTAGTGTATTTCAATTCACAAGAAAATTTTAAATAATAAGAACCACTTTATTTGCATAGAAAAGAATGAAGGAAAAATACTCACTTTAGTAAGTGTGAAAAAAATAAGAAAATTAACTAACGTAAAAAAAAGTGTGGGGGGTGAGGAAATCCATTAAAAAAGGCTAAGTGAATTTGAAGCATTAGAATGATCTTGCAGGACTTACGGCTTCCCAACTTCGAAGAGAAATAGAAGACTATATCATCATATTATTTCTTAAAAATACTTTTCTAGATATATTTTCTTTTTCTAAAAATCACGTTGCATACATTTATTTATATGAAAAGATCATATCTTGCACTTGAGATTCACCTAATTCAAGAGATTAATGTTTTGTACATGTATTTTTTGATCTTGTATTGTTAAAATTTTTGTGTTAGATTAAATCCAATCGTGGTACTCAAGTAACTGCAACTATCCGATGGGTTAACCTTATACCATGATTTGGTAATTTCATGTTGTACCAAATATTATTATTATTTTTTAAATAATAATAATTAATTAATTAATAAAATCAAATAATATCAAAATTCGACCGAGACGCTGATCGAGCTGAAGACCTTCTGTCCCAAGTCAAACCTTCTGGTACCATGCCACGCTTTCTTGCCCGCTAGTTCTGTTTAGTTGATTTTGATAAAATGGACAAAATTTTCTAGGGTCGTATCTTGGTCTATGGGCGAGTGGTTACACAAAATTTTTAATTTACCCTATGTTTTCGATGTCGCTCTGAATTTTTAGATTGGTTTGGTTTCAATAAGAATTTTACTGAGTTATACTTCCCTTGTGAGTGGATGTATGTTAGCTCCAAGTTTTGGTGCAACTTATGTTCAGTCGCATGAAGTAGGAAACTTAAAAGTGAGTTTGAACCATAATATGGTATTGCTTATAACTTTACTCCATATAGTGGTACAAGTTTGAACTGAAATTTGTAACAGTGTGTTGATAAATATTTTCTTTTGTAGGAAATGTAGCATAGCAAATATATAGCAAATATAATTTATAATCAAAAACAATTATCGAATAATATTTGACGAAGTATAATTATCGAATTATACTTGACGTATGAAAATATCTTACGTATCGTAACTCATTATAAACGTAACTAACGTATAGTATTATAATTAACGGAGAATTTCAAAAGATTGGATTGGAGATAATTTCAGAAAATTTACATTTGCCCATTAACATTTCAGATAATTAAGATAAAGTTCAAAAACTGTGCAGCATTCCATAATATTCATATTAATTACACATTGAATCCAAAATAATAAGAAGTATAAATTTAGAAGTATAATCATTATTTCTCATAAATAAATCAATTTCTTAATTAGAATAACTTTATTTAAAGAAAAATAAGCAGATAAAGTCCGTATAATTTCATTTTCCTTTGACATTTCCTTCTATACAAATTCCCCTTTTTTGTAGTACAAACAGATACGCTGCCAATTAAAATTATCAAAATCTTTTTTTAAATATTTACGTTAAGAAGTTTTATTTTAATAACTTATTTCTTAAACCTTATTTTTCTTTCTGCATACATCAAAACTTTCTCTTCGACATTTATAATTAATCTTTACTTTAAAATTCTGTCGGTTGTGTATTTCTTTAAAGTAAAATATATTTTCTAAATGCGTAGAAATTTTATTAGTTCATTGATATTTCCTAAACAAAGATAACGAATCATTCAAAATCGAAAAAGTTTCGAGATTTTTTTAAATGAAGTATATTAAATATAGTTTCGAAAAACAATATGATAACATTTGAATTACATATGTTCTATATTTCTCTTTACGCATCAAAATTAATAAAATTGTTTATCATAGTTATAAACTAACATAGACGGGAATAGAAAATATTTAAATGAGATAGGACTGTTTGAAAAAAAATATTTTTTAAAGATTATTCATATTTATATTTTATTCAGGTTTAGTATAAACAAATGTTGAAATCTCTCTATATTTTTTATGTAAAGGTTGTATTTAAAAAATGAAATTTTTCTATTTAATTCTGTGTACAGTCGGTAACAAAAGTCTCCGAATACTAGCAAAAATTCCTATATAAAAAAAGTACAGTTAACACAGTTTTGTTAAATAAATCCTTGTCGAATCCTGTTCTTAGTCAGTCTAAAAACAGGATTCGATAAGGATTTATTTAACAAAACTGTATTAAGTGTACTTTTTATACATAGGAATTTTTGCTAGTGTTCGGAGATTTTTGCTACCGACTGTATGTCTAAGCACATGTACATACTATTTATTTATTTATTTATTTTAGTATATCTCAAAATTCATCATCTAATTATTTTTTTCATTTTTGCTTGTGCATCTAAGTTAATGTGCAAATGTTTTTTAGTATTTTGAAACTTTATCTTGAAACGATTTTTTTTCTATGTATATTTATTGTTTTATATATATATATATATATATATATATATATATATATATATATATATATATATATATATATAAGAGTTTTTCTGGTTTAAAAGATAATTTTAGCGTACGTAAATATTACTGGCAACACATTTACTTCAATCAAAACGGTTATTTTTCTTCTTCTCCTCATTTATGTCAACACCCGCAAAAGAAAATGACTTTCAGAAACTAAACACTAAGTTTAAGCATTAACAAAAGAAGTTCTTTAGATAAAGACAATTTTGAGTACCGTTAATATCTGTCATGCAACTTCGCTTCCAACACGACAAACACTTACTTTTCCCATCATTTATTTCACCACCTCAATGAGAAAAAAAAAAGACAACCTCCACAAACTAAAATAGAATATATTCCTGTGATGCTGATTACCACCAATTAAAATGAATAGATACAATTTAAACTGCAACAGATCGTTTGCCTGTTCTTGATGACAAATAGGTTAAATATAGCAATCGGGATAAAAGGATAAGAATTAAAAGAAAAAACATGTTTTACAAAGTAAGAACTTTATGCTATGAAGGAAAATAAGCTAGTCTTTAACTTTCATGTGAAAAAAAAAATATGTTTAGTATAGATAACTGTTTTACAAACTTACATTTAACAGAAGATGTATTGTTAATGTTTGAGAAACTTAATGTTCCCACGTTTATTTTTTTTTCCACTATATACATATTTATTTATTTATTCAGGGGTCTACGTATTCACTCTTTTAAATATTTTTAGTTTTATAAATCCACTCTCTGTATTATTCACTAAAAAGCAAATGATCATGATTTTTTTTTTTTTTTTTTTTTTTTTTTTAAGTGGTATTCAAGAAATGACTGCGCCGGTCGTCAGTGTTGCCAAATCTGGCGGATTTTCTATTCAATAATCACCAATAATTTTTAATTCTAACGTTTACCTGATCACTTCGAAGAATGGCAGTCTATTATGTATTTCAAATATCACTTTTCAAAATTATTGATGATTATTGAATAGAAAATCCGACAATCCTGGCAACACTGCCGGCCGTATATACATATTTTTTTACACCACCCATTTCTCATCATCGAATTGATTAATTCATTTTTTTTTTTCTTTTTTCGTATTTTTTTATTTTTGTTATTGTTTGGAACGTAATTTCGTGTGTTATTCATCGCTGAATTGATGTTTTTTGATGTACATCTCAATTGAATGTTTTACAAAATATATCTTGTCTACAAATTACAGAGACTCAATTCACACACAAATTTTATTTGTAAATTATTTTTTACATTAGTAAAGAAAAGCAATGCATAAGTAATTATCAGTCGTTTTACAGTCAACTTTTAGTTGGTATTATTATATTCGTATACGCATCAAATTATTACTAACCGTAAATAATATTTTTACCAACACTTACAAATGGTAATCTTCCTTTGGTTTAACAGTAGATAATTATCGTAAAAGAAAGCTACTTAAAAAAAAAAAAAAATAGTTGTATGAGAATTACAGATGATCCATATTACCTCAGTATCTAAATATTCGAAATTAAAACTAGATATCGCTAGCATACTATAAAATCTCCCAAAAATTGAAAGAAAACAATCTATCTGCGTATTTAATAAATTATATGTTTATAAATGATTTTAACATTTTTTTTTTCTTTCTTTTTCTATAGAAAAATCTTCTTTATTGCACTTTAATTATTAATGTACAGTCGGAAAGAAAAGCCCCTCCACCAACTAATTTTGTCGCAAATCGTCCTAATAATATGCAGCTGATGGCAGTCGATTAGTAATAACGTCTGGTTTATAACGGTAGATTCTGCTTAGGGGTCGTCTACATATTAAAACTGTCATTAATTTAATTTTTTTCAATAGCAATTCCCATTTTTGACAATTGGTTTGGGCTATTTGAATAAAATGAGCTCAGAAGTTTATGTATTTTTCCTAGCGTTATAATTTGTAAAAATATGGGGATGCTAATTTTAAAGGAATGTGACAAAAATTAATTCATATCTTCCCCAAAATTTATTCTATTCAAATTTTTTATTCGTTAGAATGAAGTGACCCAAATATATTCCATGTATATTTTTGATCAAAATATATCTTTTGAATTATAAAAAAATATTAAATATTAATAAATTCATATTTAAAAAAAATATGAATAAAAACCTATATTAATTTTTGCACGAATAGAACGGGCATCATCAGAAATGTGGGTTTCCACATTTAGACCTCATTCTTATCGTTATTATTTCGAGTTACAGTGATATTTCAATTTTTATTGCTCTTAGGGGGCCTGTCACATGTTTTTATTTGTGTCATCTATAACTATGCATACACATAATTTAAATAATTATTCAAGTAAGTTTAGATGCACATACCATTTCTTAATTAGAATTACTGTGGTTTGTTTTATATTTAAAATTGTCATACTTCTTTTTCGGTTATTACCTGAAAAGACATAATACTTTTCTGTGCGACACTTTAATTCATTTTTTTTTTAAATTTAATTAATTATTTATTTATTTATTTTTAAATATGGGGATTCACCCCTAGCACATTTTCACATGCAATTTTATCAAAAGTTAGTTTAAAGTATATAAACCATGTATTTTTCCGAACCGCCTTGATCTCAGAAATATCAATAGACAGTCAAAAATGCGTGTTACCATTCGAAAAAATGAAGTTGAGAAAAATTTTAACGACTTCCTCGGTAAAATTCAACTGTTGAATTATTAACTGGACGTTATTACAAGTACATACTTGCCAACCATCTCATTATGAACCGTACAAATTTTAGTACCCGCCTCTTTTTCCCCACCAATCATAATTTAAAGTGATTTTATTCTTATTTAATCGAAAATCATTTGAACAGAAATACTCTAAAAATAAAACGGTGTGAAAAAAATGGCGTTTTTTCAAGGAGCGTTAACAATTGTACGGTTATTAATGAAATGGTTCGCAAGTATGCAAATAGACTGGCATCAGTCACACGTTTCTACGATAATTTACGGCGAAATTCATGGACGGGGGGGGGGGGGGGGTTGTACCCTTCAGAAAAAAAAGTGTCTTCGAGGTGTTCAAAATGACATAGATAGCTTTATCTGAAAAAAAAAAAATCTATCACTATATAAGTACCTATAAGTATCTTTCGCAGGGTTGCGAACATTTTAATTTATTCTGGAGCCTTTTTAGCTCCGCCTTTATTCCATACCACTTTTTTTTTTAGAGTAAAGTTTTCTTATTTTATCGAAGTTATATATTGGACGAAAACATTCTAAAAATAAAGGTGTGTGAATTAAAGACGGGGGGCTAAAAAGGCTCAGGAATTAATTAAAATGTTGGCAACTATGCTTTCGTACTTGAACGAAGGCTTAAAAAAAGTAATTTGAATTGTTGCAGCACTGTATTCATCAACAGCACGATTTTCGGTATATTTTACCCTACGTATAGACTTGTAAAATTAGTTCTAATCGAAAAAATTTCCGCTTAAGCAGTATTTTATTTTGAAGATGTGTGCAAATTTTTAATAAAATCGGTACTTTTTTTTTTTTTTTTTTTTTTTTTTTCAGAAATAGTGCCTACAGAATACAAAAAATAGTGTTTAAAAAAAAATCGATTATAGTTTTTAGTAGGAATAAAATGAACCGTATGTATGAGAATTCCAAGGATGCTTAATCCTAGAATTTTACTCCGAATGACTTGAAACATTGTGAAAATACTCTAGACAAATTGTAATACTAGATAAAGTAAATAAAAAGATATAATTGACTTTTTGAAATTTTGAAACTTATCTAATCCCATAAAGCTATTTAATCCGACAAGCTATTTAATCCGACGGATTCAGAAAAATCGTCCCGTTCATTTGGTACCTTATTTGTGGCGAAATTTTGTCTAGTTTTTTTTTTTTTTTTTTTTTAATTAATTAAAGTATGAAAATAATAACCTGGTAATAGCTTTAAAATTGGAGATTTAAATTTTTAATTGTTACCAAAAAAAATTTTTACAAGTTTTTTTTTTTTTTTTTTTTTTTTTTTCCCAGCATAAAAGGAAATAAAAAAAGAGAAAAAATATATACATAACATTAAATTTGCTCATGCATATGAAAATAGGAAAATAGGAAAATAGAATAAAAAAATAAATAAATAAAAACCCTTTTTATATACTTCAATTTTAGATTTTTTTTTCTTCTTTCTTTTGTTTAAATAAGTGTGTTTTTGGCACGGATGAATCACGCTTGGCATGAAAGCTAATTCAGAATTATATTAAAGAGCGTTACTTATTGATAACCCTGGGTAATTTTTAAAATTATGATGCTGAAATAGATCGGACATTTCTCACGAAGGACTCTACTTTCGCAAAAGCCGCTGGCTTTAAGCCAAGTAGCGCATCAAAAATATAAATAAATTATGAAATATTGAGAAATAGAAAATAAAGAAAAGGAAAGGAGAAAGAAAAGAACTGAAAGAAACGAAAAAAATAATAACAAAAATTATGTATTTTTGTCTAAAGAGGCAATAAAATTTCAAAAGTCGCCAAGGGATCTATAGTAAGGCTGTACTTGATCAAGTTTACATATTTCATTATTTATTTTTTTATTTTTCTATATATCAACTACTATTAACTAACTCAACTATTATTATAACAACAAAAATTAATTATCACATGCGATAGGCGTAACCGATCATAGTACATTGTAATATTACATTTGGCGTGAAATTGTTGTCATTTTATGGTTGATCGAATAAATCAAATAAATATAAAAAATAACGTAAAAGAAAACATTATGTATACCACGTATAGTGTTGTTCATATGTAACTAAGATTCAAATATAAAATTGCTACTTTAATTATTTTGATACTGTCCGTTTCGAAACTGTCATCTGATAAGCACCCAAATGGAAGCCCACTGGAGAGCTATTGTCGCAGACGATAGGGACGGGCACCCGAGAGTCTGCGAATGAGTGGGTCGCTTCCTTAGGCAGCGTGGAACCAAATTGGGCATTGGAGCAATTTCATTATTATTATTATTATTTAATTAATTTATTTTTTTGTTTATAAAGATATATAGAAAATAGTTTCTTTCAATATAGTGGCCAGCGAAGCAGGCAAAGCCTTTGTTGCTTCATTTTCTTCATTGATTTCATGAATTTAAAAATGGTTTCGTTAATAAACTTTGACCTATTGGCACGCAAACAGTATCGGGCCGAGTTTTGTACATTTCGAGTTTGATTTTGAAATTTTTCCCGCATTCGGTTCGTTACCAAACCTTTTCTAGTAGGAAATATTTTGAAATCACCTCTGAAATCTTTATTAGGATTTCTTATAAGAGAAAATCAAAGTGTAATCGTAAATACATTAGCTCAGAAAATCTTTTGTTCAAATGGACATCGAAAGCAGCTGTATGGAGTTTTTGCACGAAGACATTTGAAAGAAAAAATAATTGTATTTTTTTTATTTCTATAATAGACTACCCATGGAGTAATTTATAGATAATTTTGAATTTCAGCATCATTATAATTTATTTTTGTCAAAAAATATTGAAAAAAATAATTGTTTCGAACGTCTCATGGTTGTTGAGATGAAGGAAATTTTTGATTAAAAACATAAATGGAAATTTGAACGCAGGATGAAAAAGGTTTAATAAAGACAGTTTTAGAAAAAGAAGGCTTTATATCAATCCTAGTTTTAAGCACTGCCTTGTATGTTAGTTTTATAAATTTTATATACGCTATTTACCAATAAGTATTTGAACATTTTCTAATTTAGACTTTTTTTTCAAATAACTAGAATACTTCTAGATGAATTATCTTGAAACTTCAGGAGTATAAAGGAAATGTAATACATATGTTTCAACAAAAGTTTTGAGCGGACTAGTAAAAAATTAAACAAAAGACAAAATGTTTTGGATCACCCTGTAAAATGTAATGCTTGAAATGCTGTAACATGTGATTTTGAGGATTATTCTAATTATCTGTAAAATTTGTAGGAGGCTCCAACATATATTCATTGAGATATAATGATTTCTTCTTAAAATTGCAAAACAAAATGCATTTTTTTATTATTAAAGGTAGGGAGGGTATCAGACCCAATGCAAAGCCTTTTTCAGGAAACTTGGCATACTACATTAGACACAGCATACGGCAATTAGAATGCAAAAATGTTCAATATCTTACGAAATATGAGCGTTTTTATTAAATAATTTTTAACTGCGCATGCGCAAGCTTCGGCGAAATTTCATTTCCGTTAGTTAATAGGGGCCGCGGTAGCCCAGTTGGTAGAGCACCGGCCTTGTAATTGGAAGATTGCGGGTTCGGTACTCGAGCCGGCCAAAGACCGTCGTGTACACTAATGGTGGCTGGTGCATGTAAAATCTGTCGTAGCCGCAATGTCCTCCATGTTCCCATCAAAAATTATACCTCTGGGGGTCACCGAAGCGGGAGAGCCATCCCTTCTGTAGAGGATCAAAATTGTGATGGCATGTCTCCGGACCACCTCTAGGGGTGTGTCCCAGACCGTCGCCAATTGCCCATCTGCGCAGCACTAGTGCGACGTAAATCCCAACCAACCAACCAACTGTTAGTTAACAGCGAAATGTATTGAGCTACTCATGTGAAAGCCCCAAACAGATATTGTGTAAATTCAGAAAGTTATGAGTTAGAGAATGAACAGAATTTCAGTTCCCTCTCAAAAAAAATAAATATAAATAAATAAATAAATAAATAATATATATATATATATATATATATATATATATATATATATATATATATATATAGGGGCTTTATCAATATTTATTTATAATCAGCGAACACTGTATTACCATCGGCCATTGATTGAATCATAGTAAAAATATCAGTGGCTTAGCTTTTATTTTATTTTATTTATTTACTTTTTTTAATGCATAAAGAATTTCGAAACATTTTAGTTCAATAATTTTATTTGATAACAGAAAATTAAATGCAGATCTCAAAAAAAAAAAAAAAAAAAAAAAAAAATCTAAAATTGCATATGAATTAATTTCTTAGATCGTCGCTTTGAGAAGTACGATAAATTTGAAAATTAATTTCATGCTTTCATATACTTATGTTTTATTTCAGTCTGTTCAATAAAATAAACAGTCTCACTATTAAAAAAAAAAGAAAAGAAAAAAGAAAGAAAGAAAGAAAAAGAAAAATCCGTACTTGACTAGATTGCTAATTTATCCTAAATAACAAAAATAAAATAATAATAATAATAATAATAATAATAATATGAATATGAATATGAATATGAATATTATCATAAATTTAATCCTTTTATAACATGTCACAAATTTATATTTCAATTACGGTATATGGTCTTTATGGTACGGCACAGTATGGTATGGTACGGCCTATACGGTATATGGCACTCTATTTTCAATTAACTATAATTCATTCAGTTTTAAACATACAGCCTTACGTTCTTTCTCTAATACTCTTGTTGCAATAAAAGTAAAAAATGTTTGATCGAGCAAATTTGTCAGGATGAGTGGCATAAAACATTTTAAAATGTAGCTTTTAAAAAATAAACGGAAAGGATTTTTTAATATTGATTTTTTTAAATAATGTAATTTTGAATGAGAATTTCGAATATTAATAAATTAATGATTTTCTTCTTATTCTTTTTTTATTTTATTATATTATATTTATTTTTTATTAACTCTGCTTATTTCCTAATTAAGGTAAATTATAAAAATCACGCACACTTTTTATAAGTGTACACTTAAGTAATAAGTGCAACTTAAGTAATAAGTTATTATAGAAACACTTCCGAAATCATTATAAGGATTTCTTGTAAGAAGAAAGAAAATCATGTGTAATTCTAAATGCATTAGCATAAATTTTTACCTCCAATGTACAAATGAAGTCCATTCTATAATCGACTACTCACAAATTATTTATAGATATTTTTAACTTTCAACATCGTTATCACTTATTTTTGTGACTATATAAAGAAACTAGTTGGCATAGGTGGACTCTGCTCAGTTCCCCATCATATTTATGTTCTCAGAAATTTCTAGTGCGAGACATATTATAATTATGTTAAAAGAAATGAATTTGACCAAAGCTTGATACAGTGACAGAATGAAATCCCCGCCTAATAGGCTATCCACCGTTCACTTGGATATAATTATCTTATTCTAATTTATTAATTTATTTTATCAGGGTCAATTCTGTTGTTTAGTTTTCATGCTACTATTTCCAATGCAATAAACCTCAAAATTCATATTTATATGAAAAATTTACAATTTCGCTATGTTCATAAAATCGTAAATTACGAATAATTTACGAAAATATCCTAGTAGAATATTTGTATTCAATCATGTTCAAACAAATATCATAAACTTAAATTTGAAGTTGTCTAATGTATTTAGGATCCTCAAAATGGAAGTTTATGATCAATTTTGCCTTATTCTGACATGTTAAGTAAATCGTAAATTCCAAATAATTTACGAATTTTTTTAATTGGAAAAATCACAGTCTATGATATTCATGCCAGTATCCTAAATAATATTTCGAAAGTGGTTTGACATCTTTACGCTGAAAATATCCCTCAAGATTGACGTTTATGTGAAATTTTGCTCTATTCTGACATGTTAAGAAATTCGTAAATTTCCAATAACTTACGAAATTTTTATATTGGAAAATTCATAGTCATTAATGTTCATGCTAGTGTCCTACATAATATTTCAAAAGTAGTCTGACATCTTTACGATAATAATATCGCTCAAAATTGACGTTTATGTGAAATTTTGCCCTATACTGCCATGTTAAGAAATTCGTAAATTTCCAGTAACTTGCGAAATTTTTAAAGTAGCATATTTATAGTTACAGATGTTCATTCCGGCATCAAAACTGATATTTTAAAACTGGTCTGACATTTTTACAGTAAAAAGTTTTCATTTAATGCACGTTTAAGTGAATTTTTGTCCTATTCTCCCATGTTAAGAAAATCGTAAATTTCTAATAACTTACGAAGTTTTTAAATCGAATGTTGCAAATGAATAGGGTTCTTGCCAGTGTCGATAGTAATATTTTAAAACTGATCTGACCTCTCTGCGACAATTTGTTCTTGAGATATCGTGTACACAGACTAACAAACTAACGGACTGACCCACTAACAGGCTAACAGACTAACAGACTAACAGACTAACAGACACCCTACAGACAGACACCATAGAAATTTTGTCATTTTCGGATTCCTCACACCTGAAAACGTGTAGAAAAGTGAAAAAAACGAGGTCGAAAATTTTCACGATTACCTAAGTTCCCCATACCTATAGTATGATGGGGAACTAAAAATAATAATTGTGAAGCTCTTATTGTTGTATAGATGAATCAAAATTCTCATAAAATATAAATTAAAATTTGCACGCATGCTGAGGATTTATCTGAAACGCGTCATTATTAAATTCTAAGTATAATTTTTTTAATGCTATTTTACTATATTAAATAATCTGGTGTGTCACTCACACGTCTTTCTCTTACCCAGCATTTTACAACTATAAAGATAGATTAAGGCGTAAGATTTATAGCGTAAGATAATAAATTTGGCCATATAGTTCTGTATGAGGGGGGCTACCACCTCTCAGACCCTGTTCAATTATAATACCTACACTTATTATCATTATTATTATTTTTTTTTTTTTTTAATCAAATTTTATTAATTTTCTTTTCAAACTTGCATATCTTGATCACACTTTTAAAGTGACAACGTAATACGAACTTTAAAATACAAAATTTAAATTCCATACAGTTGTTCTTTTATAAGTTATGCCTATAGTAGATATACAGAACATTCGCTAAAAATTTAACTTATTATACAAAAGCCAGAGCTAAAAATTAAATTTTAAAAGTACTTCATTTACAGCATGGTTATGAAAAACTAATTTTCTTTTCTGTGTAAAGTTAGTCGACGCAATAAATTGTAGCAATGCACTTCCAACAATTATATTCAATAAAGAAAGTTTAGCTTAATTTTGTGTAGCCCTGTACATTGTCTATAAATTATATACACATCATATTGTGTACTTAGATTTAGTATTATATGAAAAACACATAATTATATGAAAAACACACAGAGGCAATATATTCAAATATTTTAAGTAGCCCTGTAATTAATGATGAACGATATCCATATACAGTGTGCACAAAAAAAGATTTTATACATATATAAAAAATCATGTTAATTCCATTTTGTTTTGGGCAGCCTATAGATGTTCCACTGTGTTTAAGAGAATTACTGCCCATAGACGTAACGTATTCACATTCTCTTGGATAGCCCTGTGCATAAATCCTTTGTTTGATCTCAACGAAATGTTTAGTGTAGCATCGCTGTATGATACAGATGTAAAACAACGAGTTTGGAGTACCTGTTTTCATTTGTTCTTGGGATATGGTTATAACAGGCACACACCCTGACTAAGTGTAAAAAATATATTTTTTCGGATTCAGGGGCCTGAAAACGTGTAAATATTAAAAAAAACTCAATCTCAGAAATTTAACCCCCCCCCCCCCCAAAAAAAAAAAAAAAAAAAAAAAAAAACTTTTTTTACCCTATATACATGGGTAAGAGAAAGGAAAAAGGAAAAAAGGAAGACAATTGTTGTGGCAAAGTTGATTGTTTTGCATTTATGACTCATTAATATATATATATATACTAGCAGACCCGGCCACGCGTTGCTGTGGCTATGTTATACGTTGAATTATAATGTAGTAAAATATTCAATATATTAAAATTATTATTTACGAATAAAGACCATCCTTGATAACATCCTTGATCTTAGCAGACTTAGCCCGCTTCGCTGGTCCCTATTTTTAAATGATTCACTATAATTAAAGAATTCTCAAAATTGCATTAATTTTTAACATGTGAAAAAAAAAGAGAAAAAAAAAAAAATCTGATCGGGAAAAATGTTCGACACTCATAATGAATCCATATATTATCGAAAGGAAAATGATATAAAATACAAAAAAATCTTCTCTCATTGGTGGAATAATCTGTTCGGACCCCCACTGCCTGCGGCAGTGTATACCTGCGCAAACCATGCGCACCGTTTCTTCATCCACCGTTCCCGCCCTTCTTAATAACTGTATACTTTCGAAAATATCCGCAATCGATTTATCGGGCCTTAAAACTTAATAATACTAATTTTCAAAGTTCTAACTCTTATTTTTATTATTTTGCCCCTTTGCCCTCCCCCCTCCCACTATTCTAAATAATTTTACAAATTCGAAAATATCTACAGTTTATTTGTAGGTGTCAAAAACCTGTATGCACCAATTTGAACGATCTAACTATATTTTTATTTTTTGCCCCTCTGCCCCCCTTCCCGCCCCTCCTAATAAATTTACAAATTCGAAAATATCCGCAATCGATTTGTTGGTATCAAAAATTCTATGCACCAATTTTGAATGATCTAACTCCATTTTTATATTTTGCTCCTCTGCCCCCCCCCCTTTCCCGCTCCTCTTAATAATTTTACAAATTTGAAAATATCTGCAATCGATTTGTACGTATCAAAAACTTCTATGTACCAATTTTTAGCGATGTAACTCTATTTTTATTTTTTTGCCCCTCCGCCCCCTTACCCGCCCCTCCTAATAACTTTACACTTTCGAAAATATCCTCATTCGATTTGCAGGCCTCTAAAACCTCTCTATACCAATTTTGAACAGTCTATCTGCATTTCTATTTTTTTTTTTTTTTTTTTTTTTTTTGGTTGTTGTTTGTTTGTTTGTTTGTGAAATCACGTTTTGGCCCCTCCCCCCCCCCTTTTGGGAGGCGAATTTTGCAATAAAAACTATCCTATCTCTCAAGTTGGACCAAATTGCACACAGTGTCCAAATTTCATTAAAATCGGCTCATTAGTTTAGGAGTTCATCGCGGACAAACATAATAAATTTTATATATAAAGATATATATATATATATATTATATTAAATTATAAAGTTTTGATCAATGAAGCACAAATAAGTAAAAAGCAGGATTAATTTCACTGTATTATCTTCATTATAATATGAATTCAATTTACACTTCAGTCTAAGTAACACGTGGCCGGCTATGCTAACACCAAAAATTTAAAAAGTGGAAATAATTGAATTATACGAAATTTATTAATAGGTTAAAAAGTTGAAGATTCTTTGTGTAGATGGCAGCACCAAATATATTTCAGCTTTCATTTCAACCCAGTCGAAAGGTATCGACATCTGTTAGAATCATTTGGAGTTAACAGATAATTGTGACTGTCAAATAATAACAGACAAATAATTAGCAATAAATTAAAATTGCGACTATAATTTGAGATTTAAACTATCCTATCTCTCAAGTTGGATCGAACTGCACATGGTGTGCGAATTTTATTATAATCGGTTAAATGGTTTAGGAGTCCATTGAGGACAAACATTGTGACACGAGATTTATATATATTAAGATATATATATATATATTACTCGAAGATACTTTAATAGATAGCAAAACGTGCAATTGGACACAATCGAAATTACCTGCATTTCTGGAAACTCTCTAGACACATACCTGTATTCACAGTTTGTACAAACTAAATTTGCATAAAGGAAAAAAAAAAAAAAAAAATTGTAAAATTTAAAGAAATTTAAAATAAAACCAGCAACCACTCTAATTTTTTTTTCTCTTAACTATATATATGGTAGAAAAAGTATTGTTTTCTGGATCAAATTTTTAAAATTTAGTTTTTGTTGTTTTTACACGTTCTAGGGTTCTCTCAATTCGAAAAACACGTTTTTAGCGATTATCATTTGTGTGTGTATGCCTGTGTGTATATTTTCAGTATATCTCAAGAACGAATAGTAGTAGAAATTTCAAATTCGGAATTCTAAATCTGTAACATATAATGATGCTGTGAAGGTGTTCACATATATATGGTTAAATTTTAATTGAATTTTTAAATGAAATAAAATGTAATGATAAATTAATGCATTATTGCAATAAAAAAAATAATTAAATTTCAAGTGCGTTATTATATTCACATAATTTGTTCTCAGGCATTTAAAAAAAGAATTGTTTTTAAATGTCATCAAAAATTACCCAATTTTAATTGTACATACGACCTACACTATATATTAACATAAAATGATAACAGACATCATTCAGTGATCTAAATTTATATGGTTTTATATCTAGATCATAAATAAAATGTGTATTCTTTTAAATAGAAAAGTACTTTATTTTATAGGATAAAAAGAAAATATAAAATATAATATCTAATGAAATTCTGACATTAAACATAATTATAAAAAAAAGTGTTCTCAAATATTCCTAAACAAGAAAACACATTGTCAGAATTAATGTATTTCAACACCGGATGTAATTTATTTGAAATTACGCAATATTAATGATTTCATTTCATAACGGTCATTTCTTTAGTCAATCTGACGCTTGGCATAATATCAACGAACTCTACGGTTAATACATTTCATAACCGTCGTTTATATATCAAAAATTAACATTGGTTTATTCTTAAAAACAAAGATTTGGAATTGGCATGCATTTTCGCGAAAATAATGATAATGGAAACAGATGACATCCCTTCCGGGCTGATCTTCCCGTGTCATCGGAAATGCGGACCCAGAGTTTTGCTCTTTTTCTCAGATAGAAAGGAAGTTAATTTATTGCTCTGCTCTCTCTCTCTCTCTCTCTCCCTTGCTACCCGTGAATTTTTGGGATTATTTTTCTGAAATAATATTTTTAAGTGCGAACTTGGTATTTATCATCATGTGACTTTTTTAAGAACATATTAATAAAGACAACATTTAAATTCTCAAGACTTTGATTCTCTTCATATGATTTACAACGCATTGTATCGAAAATCATGGCAAAAGGATAAGATTATTTCTAAAGAGACGGATTTCAACATCACAGATGCTACACTAAACGTTTTGTTGAGATAAAAAAAATGGTTCGTGTACAGGGATATCCAAGATAATTCAAATACATTATATCAATGGGAAATTTTCTGATTAGTAGAATGTAACATCTATGGACTGCACTAAAGAAAATGGAATTAATACTTTTTTTGTTATGTGCATAAAAGCATTTTTTGTGTAGATTGTGGTATGGAAATCGTTCATCGTTCGTTTACATGGCTACACAAAATGTTTAGATACATTATGGCTGTATATGGAAATTGAAAGAAGTGTACTAAATTTGGGGTCAGATGTTTTTTATACAATACAAAATTTAATGACACAATATGATGTGCATATAGTTTGCAGACAATATACAGAGCTACCCAAATTATGCTAAATGTTCTTTTCTATTGAATGTTATTGATTGCTACATTTTACTATGTCGACGAACACTGCTGAAGAAGTAAAATTACTTTTTGATACTCATACTGTAAATAAAGTATTTTTTGAAGATCAGTTTTCAGCCCTGGTTTTTTGTATACTATCCTCTTTTGAGGAGCCCTGATTACGAGAGTCCACTTTTGTGTGGTTTATCTGTACGTACAGTCGGTAACAAAAGTGTCCGAACACTAGCAAAAATTCCTATGTAAAAAAAGTACATTTCAAACGGTTTTGTTAAATAAATCCTTATCGAATCTTGCCTTACACTGACTAAGAACAGGATTCGACAAGGATTTATTTAACAAAACCGTTTGAAGTGTACTTTTTTTACATAGGAATTTTTGGCAGTGTTCGGGCATTTTTGTTACCGACTGTATATGCGTTATCATTATAACTTAAAAACAAATAACTGCAAGAAATTCAAATTTGGTATTTCGACGTTAATATTAGGTTGCCACTGAAAAGTTTGATCAAGATTTTAAGTTTAAAATAAAAATAATAACACATTTTTTTTTATGTATATTTGTAGGCAGTATAATTCAACGAGTCTTGAGAGGGACTGTAGCCCTTCTTACACAGAATTATATGTCAAATAAAATTGTTCCTAAACCTAATTTTGGTTATTTTTTAAAACAGACTGAACTTTATTATCTTACATTATTGATATTAAGACTTAATATGCACAATCTATTTTTATAGCATTGAAATCCATATTAAAAGAAAGTCGTGTGATTGACACCAGATTATTTTACTATTATTTATACACAAATCCAGATTTTTTAGACGTTTTCTTAAACTTTATATGATTTATGATTTTTGTATCTTATTTTGCGTAACTTGCATTTAATGATAAGATTTTCTGTTTTATTTTAATCATGAATTCTTTTAACAAATCTTCGATAGTTAACTTTCATTAAGATAATAATTATTTTTTATCCGTTTTCCCAAAAAGGCAATTTACAAGATTTTGCACAAATTCTATAAATATTTAAAAACACGATATACAGGAATTTTGTTTCTTTCAAATTTTCTACATTTAAGTAAATTATAAAAATGCATAAATTTCCATAGTAAATATAACATAAAACTAAAACTATATTTCAAATATCATTAAAATGTCAGTAACCTGATTTTTTTTTTCTGTCTAAAATAGGAAATAAAGAAAATACGCAATAAAATTAAAATGATCCCCCCCCCCCTTTTCTTTTTCTTCTTTTTTTTTTTTTTTTTTTTTTTTTTCACCAACAAACACTAATAAACAACATAATTCAAAATTATTTTTACTGTTTAGTATAGCCCAACCAGCAGCCAAGAGGTTCTGCTCTAGGAAATGGAAGCCGGGAAGTTCTGGGTTAGATTCTAGATCACGCTCGACAACCTAACCTTTTCTCGGAAATTCACATAAATGGATTTCTTAAAAGATTCACCCTCCCCCTCCAATTGAGTAAATTCCATCCAAGCTTTGGACCCATGGAAGTCAGTCGAGCCTAGTTACTTCACTATATATTTATAATATATTTTTGAATCTATTTCTTTAACACAGTAAAAGTTTTAAAGGTTATTTTTGACTTCTCATTAATTTCTGTATAGGTATCTGATTCTAAATGACAGATAATGCAGTTGCCAAAAATTATATTGAAATGTATTAAGCAAATAAATAAATAAATAATAATAATAATAATAAAATAAATAAATAAATAAATATTAAAAAAAAAAAATAAAAATAAAAAGATATATATATATATATTCATTTAGGATACACTGTAAAAAAGAAAAAAGGAAAAAAAAAAATCTAAAACAGGTAAAAATGCGTAAGATATTTGGGTAAAGCAATGTTCTAAATTGGAAAGTTCTGTTTATAACCCAAAATGGGTGAGAAAATCTATCTATTTATAGTTTACAAACTTGTTATGCATGGTTCACTATCTTATTTTATATTTTTGTCTATAATAAATAAAGACGTTGTAGAAAATATTGTATCACTCACCTCTTATAAAAAAAACTAACATGCGTAGATGATCTAAACAAAATGTAAACATTTCGTATGTATTCGTACGTACGCTGCAAAAAGTAAACCCCAAAAGACTTCTATCCCAAACTGGTCTCGTATCCAATTTATTAGTTTGAAATTTTGGGTTATACACAGAACTTTCCAATTTGGAATAATGCTTTACCCAAATATCTTACTTTTTTTTTTTTTTACAGTGTATTTTTTTACTTTAATAGTACAAAATTTATTCGTTTAAATATTTTATTTTACAATATGAGTAAAGAAAAATGATGTCCTGTAAAAGCAGATAATATACGCTAACTAAACATCTTAATGAAACAAAACTTATGTAGAATTCGCTGTCCAGTATCTTGGACGAATGACATAAAAACTTATAAATTTATTTTATCATTATGTATACTTTAATCAGCATTTTTCCCCCTTTACTTCGTAGATTTTCCACGTTTGCTTGTTTCCTCATCTTTTCTTATCAGATCTTATCAGAATAGTTTTGTTTACTTGGCTTGACCGAATGATTACAAGGAAGCCTCATCGAAGAAGCCTCACAAATGGACAACAGACTAATTCTTGAGGAAAAAAAATATGGAAGGAATTACTCTAAATTCTTTAGTTAATTGGATGGTTAAAAAACGCTGTTTGAGTAGAAAATAATACAGATGTATTTCTCTTTATATCTCTTTACGCTTATTGTCAAGATTTATTGCGTTAAGTGATAAAAAAAAATCTTCACTAAATGTCTATTGTTTGTTCTAAGTTTTCTTATTATATAACTATTTCAGCCAAATATATATACATATAGATAGATAGATAATCAAAACGTACAGTAGAAATATAATATTATCGGCACATACAGTTGGAATTTAAAGAGAATTTATTATCAGTATTTAAACAATTAATATGATCAAAAAACAAAGACCACCCAAATCAAACCAAAAAAAAAAAAATAAATAAATAAATAAATAAATAATAATAATAATAATAATAATAATAATAATAATAATAATAATAATAATAAAGTCAAATCTAAATGAGTTAAATCAAGTTGAAATAAGAGAACAGCATTATTTGCATTCTAACGTTATCAAGGGCCTGGTAGAATGCAAACATGCTAAATAAATGAATGTTTTTCTGTCACAAAGATAGCAAAAGCTAAGTATTTCTTTGTGCATAAGCCCGAAATATCCATTTGAAATAAAATAAGAAAAAACGCTTATCAAAATAAACTCATCACAACATATGAGAAACCATAAATTAGTTTAAAAAAATTATGAGGGATAAAACACGAATAAAATTTGTAATAACAAATAAAATACTCAAGAAATAAGTAACATGTGTATGTCACATGAAATGTATGCCACATGTAAAGTTTAATACCCAGATAGCCGTTAAAATAACAGTTAATGTCATTACAATGTTAGCAAAGAAACATGGAGTAAAAACAGATATCACAAACAGATTCAATTGAAATCCTCAATTTAGGATTGAGATTATCAGTATAGTAACTTGAATACTGCAATAGTCAGTCAAAGAAATTACCACAGAAACATACACAGACCAAACAAAGTAACTAGTTATCTTAAAGTGATATAAATACCTGTATATGTAATATAATTTAATAAGTAGTCTTTATGTGAATATGAGTACAATATTAAAAAAAAAAAAAAATCTTATAAATAAGAATTGATTAAATGCTATTTTTTTTTTTTTTTTTTTTTTTTTAATTGATAAAGGATTGCAAACCTTAATTCATGCCTAAAAAATTAAATTTAAAATACTTTAAATGTTAAAATATTCAAAACCAGTTTATTAATAAACTTGGTCAAGACCTTTATAGGAGTCATATACATAACGAATATCAAACAAATTTGTGTGGAAAATACTTGCTCTATATAAGGTTAAATTTTTCAAACATAAAACTTTCAAATGGTTTAAAAAATAGCGATCGAGTTAACCAACGAATTCATGAAAGATGTGTTATGCCTAATTTGGTTCAAATTCATTCGGTGTTTTGGAAGTTATCCTGATGATATATATATATATATATTTCAATATATATAGGTATATAGATAAGCTAAATGATTGCAATAGTCCGATTAGAAGAAATTAATATAAAACTTAGAAGTACAGTGTTTTTTTCTTTTAGAAAATATACGGAGACTTGGGTTAATCCTGAACTTGAGACTTCTTTTCCTTGAAGGGTTACTTTCAATTATTTTGGCCTAAAACAGTTGCTCTTGTCTTTGCAATTCAAGTTTCCGCACAAATTCATTATCTTCCTCTTCAAAACAAGTTGAAGTTTTTTTTTTTTTTTTTTCCGGGAGGTGAGGGTACAATTTATTGTAATTTTGACCAAAATCTCTATATACCCATGTTCATTTCATTTTCAGAATTCCATAAAAAATAAATAAATTTAACAACAATAGAAAAGAAATACATCTTTATGAGAAAAGCTTACTTATTTAATTTGCTAATTTAGAGATTAGTTTTTATTTAACAAAATGTTTTATAAATTGAAGTGATTTAGATTCAAGAGTGACCCCATAAAATCATGTTATTTGTAGTGCAAAATTTTTAGCAGAATCGATACAGAACTCCTTGTTCGGTAATTTCTTTTTTATGATTCCGAAGTAAAATAAAAAATAAAAATAATAAAATGATACTTTAAAAAATTAAAGAGCACGCTTTTATAGAAATGTGAAGTAAAAAGCACAAAATATCTATCTTAGTATTAAAATGCAGGGTAAGAGAAAATCGTGTGAGTGACACATCATAATATTTACATACATTTAAATCTTTAATTAAAATAAAAGCATGCTGAAAAAAAGGTTTGCACGTTTTTATTTATTTATTTGATATAATAAGAAATATATTCACTTACTTATTTTTGGCATCAAGTTCTTTATCCCTTTTAAATAATTTAAAGTAAAAAAAAAAAAAAAAAAAAATGGGGTTTTTACTTAATACTTTGCCTCTGGAACCTGACCTTGAACAGATAGGCGCCTGGAAACACTTGTATATAGTATTGTCATCGATAATGAAGTCGTGTGCAAAATTTCAGTTCCATCGGACGACCAGAAGTAACCGGAAATTGATTTCCAAGATCCCGCTACATACATTAATAGTTACATCATGTCAAATGAATAAAAACGTGTTAAAAAGTCTAGAAATTACATAATATTAACTGAATAAATGACATAATGAAGGAATGAGAAATTAATAATTTAAAATTAAACAAAAACTATTTTTAAAAAATCTCCCCTAACTGGGCTCGAACGTTAGAGCTTTAGGTTCGTAGCCCGGAGCTTAACCACACATCCACAACATTCACGTAGGGAGAGCCTTTTTTACAATATAGATTTTTTTGTTTGCTCCCAGAGTGGTAACATACAAACATACATACAGGTGAAGCTAATAAAAGTGTGTTAAAGAAGGTAATTAAACAGCAAATGAAAAAAAAAAAAGAATAATATGCATCTACACGAAAAAGCCTTATATATTCAATTCGATAACTTGGAGATAATTTTTGATTTTAAAAATTGATGTTTAAATTTAAGAATCTATCGAAGTGATTCAGATTTAAGGATCAATACACAAAATTGTACTTTTCGTAGCGCAATATTATTCGTTCCAAAAAATTTGACGTAATTGCTGTTGACAGTTTTTTTTTCATCTTTATATAGTGAGTATAATTTTCTGAAAAGAATGATTATTTCATGTTTTTTAATCGGGTATTACTTAAAAAAATTACAAAAATATTCGGCTGAAAACTGAACTTTCTCTTCTATTTTTAAAAGAAGTTTATACAGTGAGGATTACTGTCAATTAAACATTTCATTTAGATTTTGTAAAGCTTCTGTCGCCGGCCAAAGCCCTGCGAGTCTTCGAGCGAAAAATCCCTACACTGTAATTTTACAAACCATTCCTGACAACTACGTGCCTTGATGACACTTTTCCCGTACAATATTTCGTACTTTTTACGGGTTTCCATCATGTATCTTTTTTTCTTCTTCTTCTTACCTTGCTTTAAAAAAACTTAAAAAAGAAAAAAAAAAAATGCTTTGTTTGCTGAAAATGCCTATTTTAAACTGTCATCGTGCAAGTGATTTGAATATTTTTAAAAAGAAACTTTATCTTATCTTTAAAAGTTTGGGAAAAGTTACATGTGATTATAAGACTTTTTCTATCCTGTACAAAATGTAATCTAATTTCTTCGCATGTTGTGTTTGTTAAAAAAAATGTTAAATATTATGCGATACTTGTTTCTGCTGACTTGTTTGTCAGCTGTTCTAATCAATCACTTTTTAAACGTCAGAAACTTTTTAGAAAAAATATAAATAAATAAAGCATTAAATGTAAAATATATTTTTAATATTTAATGTCGTTAATCATATAAAAACTTGAAGTTAAAAAAATCTTTTACTTGTAACTAAGATATTTAAAAAAAAAGTAAAGTAACACATATAACATTCGTTTTAAGTGAATTGATTTTATTATATATATATATATATATATATATATATATATATATATATATATATATATATATTTCATTATAAAAAACATTTTTTTCATATCTTAAAACTTTCAAATAAATTTAATCAGGAGATGCAAAAAAAAAAAAAAAAAAAAAAAAAAAAAAATCTGTTAAATGAAATTTAATAGTTATAAAAAAAATTATCAGAACAAAATTTAGTTTTATCAAAATTTTATTTTGTGAAGAGTCTTTTTTTTTTTTTTTTTTTTTTTTTTTTTTTTTTCAAAGAGAAAAATTTAATTAAAATGGAATTTTTGAGATATATAAATTTTAAGGATCTTATATGCAAAAGCGTTTAATAAAATGTTACATAATCTTAGCAGTAACGTGTTATATCACTTCTTAAGTATTTTAAACCTCAGTAACCGTGTTAAAAAATAACACCAATATTTTGTAAAAAATATTTTTGTTAGTAAACATTTGTCAATATATGCATGTATATATTTTATAACGTATACCTAAAGAAACTGTTCTAAAATAAAAATATTTAGTTTTCTTAAACAATAGAAGTAATAAATTAATATTAAATAAATAAATAAATAAATAAAATGTGAAATTTAACAAAGTATGCAAATAAAATTCAGTTGACACTATTACTTTAGAAATTGTGTTGTAAAAGATATTTCCGTTAAAGTATGGAAAATAACCTGGCACACAAACTGACAATATATTTTTTTTTCTTCTTTTAGTTCCTGTAATTGTTCTATAAATTAAAAAATTTATTTTCCCTTTTATTCCAGCAATTCTTCTATGGAATTTAAAGTTTAATTTTCTCTTTCTTTCTAATAATTTTTCTATGAAATTTAAAATTTTATTTTGCCTTTCGTTCCATCAATTCTTATATGAAATTTAAAGTTTTTATTTTTTTTCCTTGCTATAATGTTGATGTTTATGCAGGTTTTTATTTATTTATTTATTATACAATTTTCTCACTGACAAAAAGCAGACTTCTATTTTTTTATTTTTTATTTTATTTCATTTATTTCATTTTTAATTGTTTATTTATTTATTCATTTTATATGTAATTGCGCATCTAAATACTTTTTTTTTCGTACGCAAAGTTTTTTGTTTCATTTAGCATAAATTTATTTTACATATATTAAACTATTTCACTAATTATCTTTTATTTTACAAATTTATGTTTTAAAACTATATGACATAAAATTATCTTAATACAAAACAATTAGTTGCCTTTTATATATATATATATATACTATATATATATTAAAGGCTAAATAAGCTCAACAGCAATTCATCAATTAGTTCCATATCCATTATTAATATTGCATATCATTAAGAGAAAATTATAAACAATATTTACCATTAAAATAGAAACTCGTACGTTTAATTACAAAAACAATATGTGTATAGAAATAATCTAAGTTATTCAAATTACATAAAACACTAAAAAAGCGAAATTTATTTATTTATTTATTAACTTTGGATATGATTTAGAGATTTTGGTATAACAAATATAGGCACATTTAAAAAAAAAGAAAAGAAAAAAAAAAAAAGAAAGAAAGAAGTTGGAATATAAACGAGCATATTTCTTTTGTTAGTCTGATTAAAGGTGGTTGATGCACGTAAATTTTATCGTAGCTGCAATGCCTCCGTGTTTCGTGATATCCATCACAAAATTGAAGCGAGTTACTTTGATACAAGTGTTTATTTCTTCCATGAAATTGCTTTTAATATGTTTTGTATACCGTATATAGAAAAAAATATTTTAAACATTACAATGATAGCATTTTGTCATCGTTACATATATTTAACATGCATTACGCATTCCACTTTTATTATAGCAAGTTGCTTTAAAGCACGGTTTACTTAGGAAATGTGAACACAAAATTTATAATTAGTTTAAAAAACTACTCAAAACAATTACAATACGTTATGCATTATGCGTGATAACTACTAAATCTGTATTCTAGATTGTGGTATACTCGTACTGGTTAAATAAATCTAATATCTAATAAAAGAATAATGGAGCACATCCTTCTCTCCCTCAATATTGATAATAATAACAATAATTAAATAAACGTTATTAAATTAGTTAAGCTTTTATATATAACATAGAACAAATAAATTTCAAGTATTCAGACATGAGTAATATGAGACTTTGAAACTCATGAAGGCTGAAATCTATGTCAGGAAATAAATGTTATGAAATACCACCAAAAAAATTCTTTCTGCAGAGGAAATGTCACAGAAGTGTTATTTCGCGGTTTGCAAGAATGAGTCTAAAATATGCGGATGGTTGATAACATTACCAGAAACGAGAAGATTAACAATCTTTATATGGAAATGACGGTATATTTAACCGATTAAAAATTAAATATCTGTTATAATTTTATGGTAAGATGTGTACGACGGGAGAAAAACAAATATTTTAAACGTTTTCATTATGGATGTTGAAATTTCATATTTTTATATGGACATCAAATATTTACTTTACTAAAAATAAGAACTATCCCATTTGTAAATCAAATTCCATCGCAAATTAAAATTTCTTTATAATTATTTTATATTGTACATATATAAATATATTATTGTATAGTTTTTGTATACAGGTCCGCCAAAAGTCTCACACAGCCCCCTTCTATCTTGGAAATTCGTCGGAATTTTGTAAAATGGCGAAACATATGTTCAATGAATTCGGGGGGGGGGGGGGAGGACCTCTCCTTTTGTGTAAATATTTAGGGCCCGAGAGGTCTAGGGTAGAGAGCCGTTAATGGTGGTCTTTAGAGAAGGCAATTTTAAATTTTCAAATCGGAAGATATGTCTTGTAATACATCCCTGGAACCCTCTATACAAAACAGGAAATTTGATATAAAAAATTTTGTCCTGTGACATAATTATTAAAGGGCATATATAAGTTTTTCGAATTTTTAAATATAAATTTTGTACTCATGTATCTCCTTTAATAATCATTGCAGAGCAAAACTATTTATATCGAATTTATTGTCTCTAAAAGGTGTTTCCAGCGATGGATTACAAGGCAGATATTCTTATTTGAAATTTTAAAGTTGCCGTTCCTATCAACCCTCTAGATCTCCCGGGCCCAATGTTTTTTCTCCAAAAGAGATCCCCGTCGAAATCACCGAACATGTGTTTCACCTTTTTAAAATATTCTGACGCATTTCCGAGATAGGCGGGTGTAAGAATTTTGGCGAACCCTATATATGAAATTTTATGTATGTATTAAGAAAATTAGAAAATAATGAAATTTAATGAATGAAATTTCATTTATGAAGGAGAAAGAAAATAATCTTTAAATTAATTTTACAATATAATGTCTTTATTTTAAATCTGAGGTAACAATAAGAAGTTACCAAAATAGGCTAAAAACTTTTCATGTACGTATATTACTTTTTGTTCGAAAACCTTTTACCTCATCTTTAAATAATTAAAAACATAGCACGTTACAAAAATGTGTATAAAGAAGGGTATACATTTTTATAAAATTATTAAAATATTGAGGTGAATCATTTTTATTAATTTTAGTAAGTAATATATGGCTCATATTCTTCTGGTCTCGTAAAAATTTTCATATTACATCACAAAATATCTGAAACCTATTATTAATAAAATTAAGTTTTTGAGAGATAAATCGCAAATTAAAATATAAATATATTGTGTATTATCATTTTATTTTATATTTATGCATTTATTTATTTATATTTTTAACGAGTAGTAGTTCGCTTATCTTGTCAACTGTAAAATAAGCAAAAAATAATTTACAAACTATTTACGAAAAATACATTTTAACATTGTGCCTTGTTGGAATCATAAACTTAATATTAAAAAGAAAAAATCTGATAAAATTTTCTTTATAGGTATATATTTTTCCTTACATAGTTACTATCATAAACGAGAGTATAATATATTTCCAGTAAGTTAAATGTGCCTCTTTAATTCATGTAAAAAATCTCAGAATTGCACGATAAAATACATCAGATATATATTTAAATTAAATTTTTGACAATTTAGTCGCAGTTTAAAATGTAAATATTTTTATTAACATTGTTAACATTGTTTCCACATGCAATTTGTGTATGACCCTATACAATTTTCTTTTTACCCTCCTAGAACTTAAATCGAGACATTAAAATGCAATATAAGTCCGTTTTTTAGATTTGGTGTCGTTTAATTTTTTCGATAACATGCTTACACTTTATACACAACCTTATTTGGGCTTTGGGCTCTTTTCAATCACTTGAATTTTTTGGTTCGGGTGAAAGCGTATAACACTTTAAATATTATAATTATTAAAACTGGATCTTCTAAAATTCTTTATCGCCTGTGTAAACTTAAGTACCTTTTTCCTCATGTAATTCGCATTTTCTAGTATATGTCCCAAATAAATATTAAAATAGTTAAAGGGCAAGCCAGACTCTTCGAACGCGCTGTATATATTCTAGGTAAAATATATATATATATATATATATATAAGAAAATAGGTATATACGGATTAAGAATCAGAAGTTCTTGTAAATGTTTATATTATTATCAGTATTTTTATTCATTTATTCATTTATTTATTTTTGCAGTCTGTAGTATAACGTAACCCAATAATTTATGTATCTCGTCACATATATATGAAACCTCTAACGTGGAATAATTTACAAAATATTTTCGAAACATTACTCTTTTGCCGATCCTATTTGACTTCACTCCTGTGGTCAGTATTGCCGAATTTAAGGATATTTTTATTCAATATCCACCACTAAATTTTAACTGTAACGGTTACTTATTTACTTCTAAGCTTATTTGTACATTATGTAAGGTAAATGATGCAAATATGGTCAATGCAGGAAATATGGCCAAACAGAAATAATGTTCTTAATTTCTGTGAAATCCGAAAGATGTCGCTTGAATCTAGTCTCTCGTAGAAATCCTTCAGTAAACTACTAAAGGATTTCTAGTCTCTCGTAGAGACCCTACATGATAAGAGAATGGACATTGACCCGCCAGCCGATCCGCCATGCTTGTTCAAGCTGTTATATGCGATACAATTATGCTGGGCAAAATTTAAAATGTCACTCTACAAGGTATTCTAAATATAAATAAAAATGCTTTATCGAGATTCTAATTTAAAAAAAAGTGTCAGACGCTGGCAAAATTAAATTACGTTCTACAGCGATCGACTGGTTTTTGAAAAAACGTCCGTCATATTTGTTCAATGTGCAGTCTCTCTCTTTCCAGGGTCCCTAGTCTGGAAGTCAGAAGAATATAGTTTACTACTGCATTGCTCCCAAACCTTGATCACGTGCACGGGGGGACAATCATTGTTGATGTGTTGTTAGTTGCAATGACATTTTATAAATGTGTCTCTTGTAAGTTTGTTACTTTTCTGATCGAAATAAATTATCTGTATTTAGTGTTATACACTGTAGTTTATCTGGTTTAATGGTCTTTTCAAATGTATAAATTAATTTCAACAGCTGAGTTTTCAGACAGAATTTTACAAACGGTTTTTTAAAACTCGTTATTGTTGGTCAGATGCCACCATATGGTAATATGCCCTACGGGCATATTACCTGCACATATCAAAATTTGAACCACAAGGACGCTGTCTTCTCACCTTAGATGGGATCAAGTCCCATCTTGAATACTTAATTTCAGATGAGGCTGAAAAAAAATGACATTCTTCTACCTTTTCACCTTCTAATTCAACCCATGAGCTGCAGCTTTTGGAGAAATCCTGTTTTGGGCCATTTGAGCAATTTTGGGATCAAGAAGTTATTTTGTTTTTGGAACAAATTAACCACAAAAACATTACAGAAGCTTGATTTGGAATAATATTTTCTCCAATTTGAGACAAACTGTGATATTAACATTTCCAACGTTATAGGTGGCTTTAAAGGGACGGGTATGTGTTGTGCCAATCCTATTCTATCTATACTGCCAATGTAATTTCCGAGGAAGCTTTTGCTCCGAGTTCTGTGTCTTAAAACACACCTCTAACAAAGAATAGTGCCAAAAGTAGAAAACAAATTTCTTTCTCAGAGACATTTCGGAAATACAGGTTCGTCATACTCCTTATCCATCAAGTACTGCTGTCGTAAAACCTGCAATGAATTATCGTAATCTAATTTTTAAAAAAGACCTCTTCCCAAGAACTTCTCAAAGTAATACTGGATACAAACAAACATCACAACAGCGATTAAAAAAAAAAAAAAAAAAATCAGTCTGCGTATAATAACAGAAAAGGTCCCCGAACAAAGAAAAATGGTAAAGAAAGTTGGTTTAGCGGTATTTGCAACAAGGAAAATGTTGTGGATATGGGATTATGTGCTGTTCGTCATAATTATCTGCACGGGGAATGTATAGGAGTTACCAAGAAAGATAAAGAAAGTTTTAATTACCATACATGTGAAGCAAAAATAAATTAAAAACACTTTTGACCGTAAAAGGTTTTAAATTGTTTAAAATTTCCTTTCCCAATCTCACTAATAAAATAAACCATAAAATCGAAAATTGTTAGTGATTGGCAACGAGAGTGGCAACATTCCCATAAAGGTAGAGATACGTACGCAGTTCTTAAAATGGCAAATCCCAATTTTATATGCCCAAATAAAATATCTTTATATTTTATCTCAGGGCATGATAGTTTCTCTACTTTACTTTTTAAAATCAATAAACTACCAAAATGCACTTTTTAAATGTAAGAAATTAGGCAACCCTTTTCATTACATATTCGAAAAATGTTTATTAATTAAAAACAATTTGAAATTTAATAGCAATAAAACTATAAGGCAAAACTTTAAAGCAACATTATTAAATCCATATAATTATAATAAGTTAAAACATATTTATAATACCTTAAACTAAAATTACTCATTTATTAAATATAAATTTTAACACTACATCGGTTGACTTACTTTTCTCTGCTAATGATATGTAATCTGTCTAAATGTAATAATAATAATAATAATAATAATTTATTTTCATTTTTTTAGGACTGAGTCTCAATCTGGGATTTTTGCGTTGTCGTATTTGATAGTTGGACATTTGTCGAAATCTAAAATTTATCGAAAATATAATTGAATAATTTGAAAGCGATGCTATAATTTGAAAAAAAAAAAAAAAAACTAATAGTCCTCCGTCCTAAACTAAATTCTGCTTTTGCCAGAATTTCATCAAAATCTTTATTATTATTATTATTATTATTATTATTATTATTATTATTATTATTATTGAAAGAAAAAGAAAAGGAAATTAATAATAATCAGTATCGTTACAAGTAGTGCTGGACGATATCAGAAATTAAATATCGCGATATATCACCAAGTTAATATCGATATTAGTGATATATTGCGATATTTCTTTCAAGACAGGAAAAAGAAAAACATTTGTTATTTTTTAAAGACATATGCACACGAATTTTAAAGTATACAAGTATAGAGTGTTTTCCATGTATTTTATGGTATATTACTACCATAACTTTATTATTAAAAAAAATGCATAAAAAGTGAATCAATATTTTGTGTTTCTTATAACTTATACTATTGCTTTTTAGTATACCTCTGTATAGTCTGTCCTCTATTCTTCCCATTTTAAACTTATTTTAACACAGCTAATATGTGATCTGTGTTTTATTTGTACCAAGTATATCAAAATTCATAATTCTACTAAAAATAAAGCTTAAGAAAAATTGTCTTAAGATGTAGGTATTAAATAAAAAGGAAAATCACCTTAAATAGTTAAGAATTGTCATTGGATACACCTTTTTTGGTCGTAGAGAGTAATATTTTTTACTTAAAAACTCTTATATGCATCCTAAATGTCAGTTACTTGTCATTTTTTTTTTTGTATCTGCTTACCAAATCATTACAATATTTTTTAAATGTATATGTGTTCAATTCACATTCGTAATAGTTTCACAATAATTGAAAATTGAATTATATATATATATATATATATATATGTGGTAGATCGACATCCTGTTTCTCTCCCCTTACTTGGCTTTCCCATGACTCAGAACCCTAGCTATTTGATTTCTCTTTGCCGTTCCTGAAATCCAAGGCAGTTTAGTTTCTGTTTGCTGATCATGTGACGGAGCGCCAGCGCTTGAGAGGAAATACGTGCTCATGACGTGAATGACGTCTTTCCGGAACGCGCGCCTGCTAAGAGAGCGCTGAAGGAACGACATTCAGTTTTCGACGGGATGTTCAGACGGAACGTAATGACTGTCACTGTATTCGATGACTTGTTTTCTTTTGAGTTTTCGACGAAGCGTGCACACTAGACGGGTGCAACTACTTCGACGGACATTACCAAAGTAACATTCGATAATGCTTATTAGCATTCCTGTATATATGTAAACTACAATTTAATCTTTTATTAAATTTATAATTAGTAAATAAGTATTAGTTTTTGTTTAACGCCTACAAAAGTGTGCCATCCCACAAGTTCAGAAGTGGGATCAAGAATAAAATCTACGGGATAAATAATAAAATCTACGGGATAAAGAATAAAATCTACTGGATCAAGAATAAAATCTACGGGATAAAGAATAAAATCTACTGGATAAAGAATAAAATCTACTGGATAAAGAATAAAATCTACTTCATGAACGGATAGAACGCGAATTTTAATTTTAATTTAAATTTTGGATAGAACGCGAATTTTAAGATAAAGAAAGTGTGATTGAACGTTAATTTTTAGTTTAATTTAACTTAAAATTTGATTGAACAAACTATAAACTTTTTTTGCGAACTGTATTCCTAAAAATGATGATGCGTCTGGACTGATAAAAATAAGTTTATAAACTGAACTGTGTTTAAAATATAAACTGTATAAACATTTGTCGAACTGAACTTTTTTATTCTTAAACCATGATTCAACTAGTTGTGTATGTTTTTACAAATGAGTGCCGACTACAACTGTGTGTGATAATACTTCGTGATCAACAGAAATGTTTACACCTGTGAAATCAGCTTAAACTTAAGCAACGAAGGATCTGCGAATTCTGTGATATAACCACGGATCAACGAGGGTTTTTAAGGATTAAAAACAACAGCTGTTTCGACTCTACAAAGGTACGTACACTTTATCTTCTTATAAAATGGTATCTCTAGGGGATATTCCTAAAATTGGCAATGCACTGAAGATAGAGAACTATAATAAAATTAAAATTCTGCATCGGTTTTTATTCGATGAGATCGGCGATCGTAAGAACAGATGCAGAATAAGAAAGTTTCAAGGATTCACTTTCGCTATAGGCGACGAAAAATACCTTGAAAAGCAAAAAATAATTGATAAAAATTTTTCATTAAATGAACTAATTACTATTTGTAATATTTTAAATGTCCCTTTTGATGGGAATAAAAACGAGTTGAGAGATCGACTATTGTTAAGCTTGTGTGATACGGAATTACTGAAACAAAGTTCAGAAAATAATTCGGAAGAGGAAGATTCGGAAAACGAATCGAACAGTGAATCCGAAAGTAGTGGTGATAATGACGTAGAAAAAACTGACTCTTCTGTGCAATGCCATATGGGCAGAAATAAGTGCTATGATTATTATAATGATAGTGACAATGTTATTGATGATTATAATAAGGGTAAAAAAAGTATAAATTATAGTAATAATGTGTATAATGGATCACTTGGTGCAATTTCTTTCAATGATTTTGAAAATTCTGTGTCAAAATTTAGCGGCGAGCCACATGACAATATCATCGATTGGTTTAACGAATTTGAGGAAATAGCTGAAATGTTTAATCTAAACGAATTACAAAAAATAATTTTCTGTAAAAGGTCTTTGAGCGGAAATGCTCTGTTATTTGTAAAATCCGAAAAAGGATTACTAAATTATAAAAAGTTAAAAAATGCATTAATCGAAGAATTCAAGATCGAAATAAATTCTGCCTCTTTACACGAAATTTTGTGTAAAAAGAAAATGAAGCCAAATGAAACAGTTATAGAGTATTTCTTTAAAATGCGCGAACTAGCAAAAAACGGGCACATTGAAGATGCCGCGTTAATGCATTACGTGATCCAAGGAATAAATGACAAAAGTGAAAACAAACTAATTCTTTATGGTGCAAAAAATATTCGTGAATTTAAAGATAAAATTAAGTTATATGAAATGTATAAAAGAGATAATGAGAAAAGTAAATTTAAATTTGATAGAATTGATAAAGTAGATTATAATGTAAAACCGAAGCACGCAGCCTATAATGTATATGAAAAATTTGGTCCTAGAAATGAAGTAAATAATAAATTGTGTTATAATTGTGGTGAAAAAAACCACTTATCTAGAGATTGCCCTCATAAGGCCAAAGGCCTTAAGTGTTTTACGTGCAAGCAGTACGGGCATAAAAGTTCGGAGTGTCCAGGTTCAAAACCAGAAGTTAATGCACTGTGTATTAATGTAAATCAAAATATGAGTAAAATTATACAAGTAAATGATGTAAATTTTATTGGAATTATTGACACAGGAAGTGAAGCAACATTGTTGCGTAAAAGTTCTTTTGATAGGTTGAATGTAAAAAAATTAAATACTATGAGTACCACTTTGAAGGGTATCGGGAAAAGTTCCGTAAAGCCGTTAGGCTCATTTGATGTAGATTTGAAAGTTGATAATTTTGAAAGTAAAACTAATGTGTATGTTGTAAACAATGATGTAATACCATATGACGTAATCATCGGGTTGAATGTACTGATGGTGGGTGAGACGATAATAAATGAAAATGGTATTTTTATGAAAAACGAATCTAGTTCCCTCGAGGTAAATTTAGTAACAGTACTCCCTGTAGATAAATATCAAAGTGAAATTAAAACGAATGTTGTTGTTGATGCCCCTATGAACTGTAAGAACAAAAATTTTGAAAAATCCCTAGAAATAAATGAAACAGTAAACAGTGTTGAAAAATGTGAAATTAAAACTCCCCAACCTTGTTATGCTGTCAAAAAACCATTAGAATCTTCCGAAAAAGCCATAAGTGAAAATGACGATAAAGACGAAAACGACGAGAGTGATGACGATAAGATGCTTTCAGAGGATGATAATAGTGTAAATGATGATAGTGATGAAGAAGAGGAGCCTCGACGACAGAAACAGAGTCATACGAACATTTTCCAGATAGATGATGATAGTGATGAAGAGGAGGAGCCGCGACGAAAGGGACGAAGCCAGACGGATATTTCCCGAAAAAAGTCGCCAAATCCAGAAAACACTTGCTCGAAGAAAGATGAAAAACAAGCCTTACTTAGAAAAATTTCACAGTTAGCCGAAGAGTTGAAAAAATTAAAAGAAAAAGTTGACGAAAATTCCAAACTCCTTAAAAGGAAGAAATCCAGAAAAAAGCCATCGACGATAGATTCCATCGAGTGTAAAAGACAGAATATGCTTAAAGAAGAGACTGCCAGTGTCAATTTAGGAAAGTTGTTCATTCCATCACTTCCACTGAAAACCACGATTGGTGAAATAGCCATATTATTTCCTAAAGCTGTGCAAATAAAATTAGAAGTTTTTCCTACATATAAGACTGCCATTATAGACTTTTCGACTGAACTTGATGCAACAGAGGCCTTAAAAGGCATTAAGACTGAAAATGATCGATTGGAGGGTCTCGAGTTCGAGTCCCAAAATAATTTTGAACCCCAAAGTAAAGATTTAAGTACACATGATAAAAAACAACTTTCTAGAGTCAGAAAGAAAAATAGATTGAAATGCAAGTTGAGTAAACAACTACCAAAAACTGGTGAACTAAGCGACCAAGTTGCCGTAAATCCACAACTGACTTTCTTTCATGACTTTAAAATAGTGAAATTTAAAAAGGAAAATAGTGATAGAAAAAATAGAAATGGATGCCATGAAGGCTCCTATTGCACGTCTACCCACACTGAATTCCTCAAATGGGGAATAACTTAAAAACAAAAATTTTTGAAGATTTGTAAAAATTTGTAAATATTTATGTTATTATTTTGTGTTGCTTTTGTTTATTTTTTTTTGTTTGTATCTTTTCAGTGTGATCGCCTGGAGGTCCAGCCGATGCAGGATGGCCGAATGTGGTAGATCGACATCCTGTTTCTCTCCCCTTACTTGGCTTTCCCATGACTCAGAACCCTAGCTATTTGATTTCTCTTTGCCGCTCCTGAAATCCAAGGCAGTTTAGTTTCTGTTTGCTGATCATGTGACGGAGCGCCAGCGCTTGAGAGGAAATACGTGCTCATGACGTGAATGACGTCTTTCCGGAACGCGCGCCTGCTAAGAGAGCGCTGAAGGAACGACATTCAGTTTTCGACGGGATGTTCAGACGGAACGTAATGACTGTCACTGTATTCGATGACTTGTTTTCTTTTGAGTTTTCGACGAAGCGTGCACACTAGACGGGTGCAACTACTTCGACGGACATTACCAAAGTAACATTCGATAATGCTTATTAGCATTCCTGTATATATGTAAACTACAATTTAATCTTTTATTAAATTTATAATTAGTAAATAAGTATTAGTTTTTGTTTAACGCCTACAAAAGTGTGCCATCCCACATATATATATATATATATATATATATATATATATATATATATATATATATATACTAGCAGGCTACGCCCGCTTCGCTGGTCACTATTTTTAAATGAATCATTATAATTAATGAATTCTCAAAATTGCATTAATTTTTATCATGTGAAAAAAAAAGAGAGAAAAAAATGTGATTGGAAAAAAATGTCGCAACGGGTCCCCATTGCCCTTCGCCGCGCAGGCAATTGTGCGCTGCGCGCGCGCATTTATATTCAACACTCTTAATGAATCACTATACTATCGTACGGGAAAAAAAATAAATAAAAAATAAATAAAAAATAAATAAACTCCCATCAGTGGAATAATCGGTTCGGGCCACCACTGTCTGCGGTAGAGCACACAGGCGCGCAAGGTTCGAATGCTCCTTCACCTACGGTTTCCGCCCCTCTTAATTATTTTAGACTTTCAAAAAAACTCGCAGTCGTTCTCTCGGGCTTTTAAACCTAATAATACTAATTTCCAACATTTTATCTTAATTTCTTTATTTTTACCCCTGCGCCCGATTCCTTCCCGCCTTTCGTAATAATTCTGTACTTTCAAAAATATTCGCAATCGATTTATCGGGCCTCAAAACCTAACAACACTAATTTTCAGCGCTCTAACTCTTATTTATATATTTTTGCCCTTTCACCTCCTCTTCCCGTCTATCCTAATAATTTTACAAATTCGAAAATATACGGAATCGATTTGTAGGTATCAAAAACCACCATGTACCAATTTAATAACTTTACAAATTCGAAAATATCCGCAATCGATTTGTAAGTATCAAAAACCTCTATGTACCAATTTTGAACGAACTACCTCTATTTTTATTTTTTGCCCCTTCGTCCCCTCCTCCCGCCCCTCCAAATAACTTTACAAATTCAAAAATATCCGCAATCGATTTGTAGGTATCAAAAACTTTTATGTACCTATTTTGAACGGTCTAACTCTATTTTTATTTTTTTGCCCCTCCGTCCCCCACCCCGCACCTTTCTGACCCTCCTAATAACTGTACACTTTCAAAAAATATCCTCATTTGACTTGCAGGTCTCTGAAACCTATCTGTACCAATTTTGAAGGGTCTAACTATATTTCTATTTTTTTACCCAATAGCCCTCCTTTCCCGCCCCACCTGGGTCGAATTTCTAAAATTAAAGAAATTAGTTTTTATGTATTTATGGGAGCTATATTTTAGAGCAAAAATATCTTACACAATATTTTTTTTCTGTTTGCAATATAAAGGATTATTTCAAATCATGTTTTGCCCCCTCTCCTCCCCTCTTGTGGGCTGAATTTTGAAAATTCCATAAATTAGTTTTTAGGTATTTGTATTAGCTATATATTAGAGCAAAAATTTCTCATATATATGTTTTTATGTTTGAGATATATAGGAGTATCTGAAACCACGTTTTGCACATGTGAAATTACGTTTTGCCCCCTTTCCCCCCTTGGGGACCGAACTTCTAAAATTCCAGAAATTGGTTTTTAGTTAATTAAATTAGCTATATTTTAAAGCAAAAATTTTACGTATATCTGTTTTTTTTTTTCTTTGAGATATGAAGATTTTAGAGAAATCACATTTTGACCCCTGGCGAATTTCGCAAAATCGCTTCTTAGGGGGTGCTTACACTATATGTTCTATAATCTGACCCAGTTTCGAGTCAGTGGCTCTAGTAGATTTTGCTGTGCGTTGATGAGTCAGTGAGTGAGTGAGTGAGTGGAAGTACTCTTTTATATGTATAGATGTGTGATATGTGTGTATGTGTGTATGCATTGTCAGTATGAAAATTATATTATTTAAACAAAATTATGTTAAAGTTTCATTTTGTTACTTAAAGTAACTCATTTTGCATTTAAACCAATTTTATTTAACATGTACGGCTTAAAAAAAAAAAAAAAAAAGAAAGAAAGAAAGAAAAGGAAAGAGAAATAATAAATGTTACATAAAAAAGTAATAAACTATCCAATATTATATAATTCTATAAAGAAACTGTCACTGTAAAATTACTGAAGATAAAACTTTATTTTACATCAGTCAGATAGCATCCTTTCTCCCTTCCCATGTTATCCAATGGGATTTTTGTCGCGTCGTTTTATAAAAATATTTTATTAAAAAATGAACTTTTTGAATTCTGTTTTTTGAATATTACTCTTTGAACAGGTCATCTTTTAGCTTAAATTCTGTTTTTTGAATATTACTCTTTGAACAGGTCGTCTTTTAGCTTAGTGAGCTATTTTTCGAAAAAATAAATTCAAATATTTTACTTAGAGATCCACACTTACAGTCCATAATTTACTTATTGAAATGAAATATTTAAATTAATTTTTTCGAAAAATTGTTCACCAAGCTAAAAGGCGACCCGTTCAAAGAGTAATATTCAAAAAACAGAATTCGAAAAACTTCATTTTTGAATGAGATATTTTTATAAAACGGAGCAACGAAAATCTTATTGGATAACATGGGAAAGGGGAAAGGGAGCTATCTGACTGATGTACAGCCCAAAGCGAGTTAAACGCATGTTGAAGGTCGCATCTTATTGGCCAGAAGTTATCGATACTTTGAAATAAACCAATATCAATGAACCAATAGCACGAAATGCCCTAAAACAAAAGATATTGTTTTCATTCGTCATAATAAGCGTTTGTTTTTATATCGCCTTGTCTGTGGTATTACACCTACGATCCACGAGCGGTGATGTGCAATGTTATCAAAGAACTTATACTAACGGTAGTATAAATTCTTTCATATTATCGTTTAGGGTCAGTAAATGCATGAATGTATCAATATACTGTGGGAAGTCAATATACTGTGATAACTTAATTTTCTTGATGAATATCATTCAGACATTTTGGACAGTGATATTTTCGATTTGGTAGATAGCACGAATAAAGATTAAGAGATTATACACTTTTTTCTTAATGAAAGAGAGATATCGTTTGGGGTTGGGAGTTGGGATTATGTTTCTCTATTTTAGTCAGTGAGCAAAGAAAGGAAAAAGAAAAAGGGGAGGGAAAAAGAAAAAGGGTTGCACTATTCAGCTCTCTTTTTGTTCGGTGCGTGGTGATGCATGCTTAGTGGGGAAAGCAGAATTAGAAGAAGGTATTTAAGATTGGCGTTCATTATTATTTATAGGCACATGGATAGAGCGTGCACAAGGGGTTGCATTAGTATAAGCTATACGGCGTTCGCTTTGTTCGGTGCGTGGTGATGGTGCTAGTAGGGAAAGCAGGATTTGAAGAAGGTATTTAAGATTGGCATTAAACATTATTTATCGGCGCATCGATCGATCGCTCAGTGCACGCTAAGAAATATCGTTAGAGGGATATATCGGCAGAGCAAGATCTTTAATATCGTTATTGCGATATTAAAAAAAATATTGATACTTGGTTATATATTGATAAATACCCCAGCCCTAGTTACAAGCGATATCGAAAAAGTTTTTTTTTTTTTTTTTTAATAATTTTGAATTAGGAAATAAGAAGTGCGCGAGCAATATGAAATAAAAATAAGTAAAAAGAAAAAAAAAATGAATTCAATGGCTTAGTTTTTATATAAAACAAGATCGCGCGCTATCTTAAAAAGTAGATGTAAAATTTAAAGTTTAATTTTTTTTGGCAACAATTATAAATTAAAATAAATAATTTAATGAAAGTTTAGAAGTTAGAATTTCTAATTTTTAATAAACTTTATCTGTCATTTTTAACAAAGTGCCGATGTTATAAACTTAGCGAGACAACTTGAAATCAGGTTACCACTTGAAAATTTATAAACATGATAACTTAAATTCTAATTCAATTCGAACCAAAGATGAATAGTGATCTTATCATATAATTATCTTGTATAAGTTCACTGGACAATTTGTTCCAACATCTTGTTTCCAAGTTGCAGCCACTTGAAGTCACACTGCCACTTGAAAATATGACATCACGATAACTTTTAAAGTACTATACTGATTCAAATAAAAGTTGGATAGTGAACTTATGGTACAAATATCTTGGATAAGTTCACTTGGTGACTTAATCCGCAATTTTATTTTCAAGTGGCGTCCACATGAAAATTTGTCAATATGGTAACTTTAGTAATGCTGAATGAATTCGCATCAAATTCGGGTAATGTATTTATCATTCAAATATCTCAGATAAGTTCGCTAGACATCTCACTCCGCTTTTTTTTACCAAGTGGTGCCAACTGAAAATTTCTTATGACAATAATTTTTTTTAATTTTAAGCTTTCCTCAAAACAGTATTAAGTACAACTTTCGTTGTATCTCCTATTAATAAATTAAACTATGGTCTTCTGCTTTAGCAGGACCGTAGACAAATTATTTCTCCTGTGGGAACAAAGATCCCTAAAACCACGCGGTTTGGGACCCACAGTGAGAGACCAATGTACCCAATGTCTATTATTTCAGCATTTTCTCATTGACTTTTTTTTTTTTTTTTCACATGCTTCTGAAGCGAGATGTAGCTAAGCCTCAACGACAGCTCAGAGTGTCTAAACATAGTGTCAATGTTAAGCACACTGCAAATAAAGGCATCTTAAAGTAAGACAAAAAACGTGTTGAAATGGATTTCAGACACGTAAATATCTTTAAATGATGCTCAGACGTTATAGATATCTTAATTTAAGACACATTTGTATCTTAATAAACTGGTGATGAAAAGAACTAACGTAAAGTATCATAAAAAAGCCTGATGTCTTAAAATAAGACATTTAAAAATGTCTTAAATTCATTTCACTTTTCATCGTTGACTATTAGTAGTGGCGCCATCTGTGAATGGAAATCAAAATCATCTTCATTCTCTCGTTTTTTTCATAGCAAGATGCAGGTTTAGTTTAATAAAATGATAATTTCTTTTAAGAATTTTTTAACTTATCAGCGGAAAAAAAAGTATTTTTTTAAATTGAAATTATAATCAAATATCAAGAATTTAAATCACTTAAGACAAAATAAATAAATAAAATTTTTCAGTAAATTTTTTTGTTGATGAGATTTTTCTGAAAATCATTTCAAATGAGTAAAGCTAACCGCTCTTATTTTACTCCTAGTTTGACACTTTTTCAATTCTATTATTAAAATGGTTACTTTTTTTTTAAAGCTCGCTCATTTAATTAAATGAAAAAGATTAAGAAGAACTTGCAGCGAAGAATATTTTATCGCTAAGAAAGCGAATTTCTAACTAATCTTACGCACAACTTGTAAATAGCTGCTTTTTTTTTTTTTTTTCCTTTTCCTTCTTTTTTTTTTTTAATCTCTTTTGATATAAAACTCTTTTCTTTAACTTTTTTTACCTGTACCCAGATGTAAAACAAAACTTTTCTAGTTTTCATATTCATTTTTTTAAATTTTTTTTTTAAATAACAGTTTATAGAAAGAAATCATTTTTAAAACATTACAATCTTAGATTTTCATATATTTATTTATATTTTACAAAATTTTTAATTCTACAATTAAAATTTAATAGAATTAATACATATTGAGCTTTAGATTTAATCTCGATAGTTTTAAGGTTAAAAATACCGATTATATTATATCACTACAATCCCTTCCGCGAATATTACATTCTTTATTACCATACATTTTTGTGTGAAATCGTGGCGCGATTGGCAAGAGTACTGTAACGTAGATAGTAGGTTCGACTCCAGGGGCTGGAATTTATTATTATTATTATATTTTATTTATGCTCTAGAATATTATAAAATATGTTTTAAACAGAAAATCAGAATCACCACATCACTTTATTTATTTATTTATTTATTTGCTAAAAAGCCTTGAAATGGCAGATCTTTTAAGCCTAACATGGCGGTGTTTTTAAACATAAAAAGATGGCGGTGTTTTAAGACATTTACAGTGTCATAATTTCAGATGCGGAAAGTTGTCTAAAAAAGAAAGACACTTTTTTTAGCTTAAAAAATGACCATCCGTTTAAGACACTTTTGTAAATGAATTTAAGACATTTTCGTTTACAGTGCACACAGATATAGTAATTTATATAGATCTATCATCCCCGTATTAACGAGCAAAGATTTTTGATGCCGAAAAAAGTTTTTTGGCATCAGCCATTAGAGAGTATAAAACTCGAAAATAATAATAGTGAATGAATTTTTTAAATGCCGAAATATTGTGCGGCTTTTAAGTGTTCTAATAAATATATGAAGTGAAATGGGATAAGTACGTGAATAAATAAGTTATATTCAAGTAAATTATGAAAAATACTAATTTTATAATCAGTTGCTTTGTTATTATTATGAAAAAATAACTTTCTTCATACTTAATGGAATACTTTTTTAAAAATTTGAATATTTTTTAATATTTTATATTAGTAAGTAATATAGAATTCTCGAAATTCTTTTAAATGCAATTAGCAGCCGCGGAAGTTTTAATATATAGCTAGTATGTTGTGGTCACCAGAAGACTTTCTTCTATATATAATCCTATACAAATTTACGCAATACAAATAATTTATTAAATTATAATTCATTAAAATTATTTTTCATTGTGAATGCAGACGATTCTTATCTCAAAGAAGTATAGTAATAAATGTCGAAAGAAAGAAAGCCAGTTTTGTGCAGACATGAGTATACTAGAGTATAGTAAACAACAAAAAAAAAAAAAAAAAAAAAAAAGAAAAAGAAAAGAAAAAGAAAGGAAAGGAAAGGAAAGGAAAGGAAAGCGTAGAGAAAGAAAGAAAAATGGGTATCTGGAGTTTTTCATTCTCTTTTATTACATAAATTTTATTTGCTAAATTATCTGTATGTATTCCCGAGTATTTTCACAGAGAGTTTCATCCATAAAAGAGTAAAATGGCCGTCTTTTCCCGAGTGAAAAGGAATCTCTTTTCCCCCTTAATGATCAATCTGTGTCTTATTACTATATCTATGGTTAAGCCCACCCTTTTCCCAGTTTAGTTTCTTTTTGCAGTTTATTTTTACTGTATCTGCTCACTTGCGCTAGTTTTTTTTTTTTTTTTTTTTTCTTTCATGCATTTGCGAGGAAAGAGGTAGCTAAGCCTCGACGATAGCTTCAGGTCCAATGCATCCATATTTACTCCTCTTTGTACCTTTGTCTTCTCTGTTTTTCACGAAACGTCTCATTGGTATTAGTTTTTTCGACGCACATTGTATATTTTTTTTCCTTATGCTGTTTTCTATGGATTTTTGCTGTTTTGCCTGCCCCATTATTTCAACATTCTATAGTGTAATAAACATTTTTTAACATTATTTCTTTCTTTCGAATCAGAATGTAGAATCGAGATCTTGAACCAGTCCCTTTTTTTTGTTACACCCATTACATATCCAATTACACAATGGTTTTTCAGAATTTTTTTTTTTTTATTATGGTGCAATATTATAATAGACTGAATTTGAAAGTAAAATGATAATTAGTTTTAATAGAATATATTTAAAAAAAAGTCTGTTAAAATTGATTTTTGTATCTTTAAACACATGTTCAGTTATATATAATTTTTTTACAGTTCCAAAAAAAAAAAAAAAAAAAAAAAAAAAAAATATTTTACATTGCTTCTTGCGAAATAGGGGCATTATCATTAATTCAGTATGAATGTCATTTTAGTAGACAAACATATCTCCATATATTTCATATATCTTATGTTTTATCTCAAATTGTTTACTGTAGCTATTGCTACATGATACTCAACACTTTAATGTAGAGATAAAATAACAAATGTATAATATTATCTCGAAATAAGTTGTAAATTATATCTAACCACGCATTGAAATGATTCACTTTTAGTAATTATCTGAAATACTTTAGATAAACATTAATGTACACCACATCTGCGATTTGCACTAATATTATTAAATTACTTTGTAATGTGCTTCTGTTTACGGAAAAAAAAAATTACTTATTTTTATTACTTTCATAGAAATTGAAGTCATTTAAAGTAACTCAAACACTTTTTTGATTTTATTTTTTTTATCCAATACACCTAAAAATATTTTCCAGTATTGTATATAAAAGGTACTGTATTGAAATAATATTAAAATCTAGTGTCCCCCTGTGTGAAAAATAATTAAGTATACGTTATATAAAGTAGATACAATATTTAAACAAAAATTAATTTGAAGAAATTATTGATATAAGAATCGTAAACACCTGACTCACTCATCCATAAAGATTTTTTTTTTCGTTTATCGGACTAATAACACTGCGAAAAGAAAAAAAATCGAGTACTGATACCATTTTGGCAGATTCTTATGTAAAATGGTCTCCAGAATCCGAATATGACTCTAATTTCGCCCATTCACCCACCGTTTTCTAAGGACACCACAGCCTCTCTCAATTTTTATCACTATTCGCCAATTTTATGACCATGAATTTGATTTGGAGAATAAAAAAAAATTAATTTAACACCTAAAAAAAAAAAATAATGTAATGTTTAATAAATAACATTAATAGTAGGTTAAAAAATATGTAAAAAAATTTAGTACGGAATTTCAGTGGCAAATCCTCCATAAATTCTCCCTTTGCCGCAAATGTGCATGTTTTAGAATTTTCTAACTCTGTAGCCCTTCAGAAGATAGTTAACAGTTAAAATAATCCCCCCCCCCCCAAAGAAAACAAAACTCTAATTTATAGCCATAAAATCCCCGAAAAAAAAAAAATAGGTGACCGTCCCTAAAAAACGGTGGGTGATAGGGCAAAATGGGCACCATATTCGGAATCAGGGGTCATTTTACATAAGACTTTGCAAAAATGGTTCTGGAGGAAATTTTCATGCCGAGCAGTGTAATTATATTAACTTCTTACGTCTATTTTCACTCGGAGACAACCGATTACTTTATAATTTAAAACTTATTTAAAAAAAAAAAAGTTTTACCATTGCGTAATCTCAATCCTCTTCCCCCTCTCCTCATAAATTACTCATGAAACATAAGAAAAATAAAAGTCACACATTGTTCATTTTAAAAAAGTCTAAACTTTCAAATATACAGTGGCATATTTGCATAGCACATGGCATAGCACACGGCATAAAATCTAGAATAGAAAAAAAGAAATAGTGTTTCGTCAAGGTATAAGTACTATTCCTATATCTAGATCTTGCATCTGTATTTAATCCACAATAGACTAATTCTGATGCTAAATAGAAAAATTCCGCACATTATATACTGAATTTTGTCTATATCATATTAAACATAATTATTTTTACAATTAAATTAAAAAATAAATTCGTAAAACACGGGTATTTACGCCGCTGGATAACTTAACCAATTCCACTGAACAGATACCGAATGCTTATAAGGGTAAGCATATTTTGTTTTATCGTCACTTTTCATGCCATAAATTCTATACTCTGGTTAAGATTTTGATTATTTATTCCAATACTGTGCATGTTTTAAATTGTAAGTTCAAAAACTTTTTTTATAGATATGAAAATTTCATTAAAGATTTTAAACATTACATAACTAATCCCAAATTATATTTTAAGTTGAATTCTCTATAAATATTCTAAAACATCACCTCAAGCAGTAGATTAACAATTGCTTAGCTTCATAGATTTTGTTTTATTAATTATTAATTCATTCATTAATATTGTATTTTATTAGAAGGTTTTTAATTGAAATTGACTTTGTCATCGTGTCTTCGTGTCACGCTAGTAAACAAGGCGCCTTCATTTTAAAGTAAATATAAGTTGTTTCGTTTGTCGCTCTTTGGCTCAGTTGGCAAGAGCGTCCAGTTAATATCGCAGTGGTCGTGAGTTCGGTCCCCGGAGGTCCAGCGTGTTAATTTTTGCAGATAATTAGTAGAAAAGGTGTCAATTGATACAAGAACATTTTTCGTTGCTTACACTCAGAATTTTTTGAGGAGTTTTTTTAAGAAGCATTTTTTTCCCTTTTCTTTAGATATTGGAAAACACAAAACATTTTACATATTAAAAAAGCACAAAATAAAATGTTTTAAGTAAAAAAATATTTTTAGAAGCTTTATATATATGTATATATTATTATATATTACTATTATATGAAATTGGATTTGTCATCGTCTTCTTGTCACGTTAAAAAAACAACACGCATCCATTATATATATATATTAAATATTATATATATATATATATATATATATGTAAGCAACTCATTTTATCTCTTAATGAATCAGCTGGTTACAACGCCATGTTGATAATGCGAGAGTCGTGTGTTCGATCCGAGCTGAGCCGAGCCGAGGTTTTATTTTTTGCAAACAATTAATCTAAAAAGTGTCAATTGATAAAAGAAACTATTTCGTTGTGTACACAGTATCTTAATAATTTTTCAAGAGTTTTTTAAACGGCTTTTTATCTAGTTACAAAAAGCACAAAATAAAAATGTAAGCAAAAATAAATAAATAAATAATTTTGTTAGAAGCATTTTATTGAAATTGGAATTTCTCATCGTGTCTTCGTGACACGCCAAAAAACAAGGTTCCTGCCCTTTAAAGTGAGTATAGCAACGCGTTGCATCCCTCGTTAGCTCCTTTGGTAAGAGCGTTCCGTTAATAGATTTTTGCAAGTAATTAGTAGAAAGGGTCTCAACTGATACAGAAAAATTTTTCGTTGGTTACACTAAAAGTTTTTTTGATGAGTTTCTTTAAGAAGCTTTTTTAGGGAGCTTTTTATATGAAATTGACTTTGCCATCGTGCCTTCATGTCATACTAGTAAACAATTAAAGTAAATATACGCCACTCCGTTTGTGGCTCCGTGGCTCAGTTGGTTAGAGCGTGGCGTTAATAAAGCGGTGGTCTACAGTTCGGTCCCCGGAAGGTACGGCGCGTTAATGTTTGATGCCAATTAGTAGAAAAGGTGTCAATTGATAAAAGAAGATTTTTCGTTGACTACACAATATCTTAAAAATTTTCGAAGAGTTTTTTTAAGAATTTCTTTTTTTTTTTTTTAGATATTAGAAAACACAAAATATTTTAGATATTAAAAAAGCTCAAAATAAGAAGTTTCAAGTACAAAATAAATATTTTTAGAAGTTTTATATATATATTATTTATTATTATATGAAGTTGATTTGGTTATCGCGTTTTCTGTCACGCTAAAAAACAAGACACTTCCACATTAAAAAAAAAAAAAAAAACGAAAGTCAATTGATAAACGAAAATCATCTTTTGTCTACAAAATATCCTAAGAAATTTTAATTAGTTTCTTATAAGAAGCTTTCTCCTTTCTTGTAACTAAAAAGCACAAAATAAAATTTAAGTAAAAAATCATTTTTTAAAATTAGAAGCTTTTTATTGTGAAGCCCTAAAAAGCATAAAATAAAATTTATTCTGACACAGACATGCTACAAAGAAATGAAAGTTTCAACACTAAGAAAATTTTAGAGAAAAAATATAGGTACTTACCTTTTGCAAGAGATGAAAATTTTTTAATGTTCAAAATATTTTAAAAAGCTTTCGAGACGTTTGAAATTTCTGGCCTAACGAATGATTATATAAAAACTAATAACTAAGAAGATTGATCTCGAAAGCTTTTTAAAATATTTTGAACATTAAAAAATTTTCATCTCTTGCAAAAGGTAAGTACCTATATTTTTTCTCTAAAATTTTCTTAGTGTTGAAACTTTCATTTCTTTGTAGAATGTCTTTGTCAGAATAAATTTTATTTTATGCTTTTTAGGGCTTCACAATAAAAAGCTTCTAATTTTAAAAAATGATTTTTTACTTAAATTTTATTATTAATTGTTGTTTCCTGCACAGAGTAACAGAGACCACTAAATTTTGCCGTGTACGATCTCGATTCATACCACTCGGTAGAGAATCAAAATTGTAATGTCACGTCTCCTGACGGTCATCTGGCGAAGTATGTCCTTTCTGAACCTTGTTTCATAGAAAATCCCCCAACTTATCCAATTCCCTGACTGGCATGAGTTCCAAACCACCACAAATATCCCTTAACGTATCACTGATTTAAATTTCTAGGTAGAAAATGTTATATAGTTTAATGTAAATATGCCTGGTAAGTCAAAGAAAACCCCAGTTCAAATACAGGGTTTTAAACGACATTTAATGTTATTATCGTACTTATCATCAATAAACACACACATACAATATATATATATATATATATATATATGTATATATATATATATTGATATTGTCGCTATCTAAGAATTTAACTATCTTCTTGATGATATACAGTCGGTAACAAAAGTGTCCGAACACTAGCAAAAATTCTTATGTAAAAAAAGTACACTTCATACGGTTCTGTTAAATAAATCCTTATCTAATCATGCTCTTAGACTGACTAAGAAGAGAATTCGACAAGGATTTATTTAACAAAATCATATGAAGTGTACTTTTTTTACATAGGCATTTTTGCTAGTGTTCGGACACTTTTGTTACCGACTGTACGCGTTTCTGGACACATAAAACATTTGTTCTACCATCGATGAATATTTAATATAATTGTGAGTTTTTTACACTTTACAGTACTTTTATATATTTGCATAAAAAAAAAATAATCAGGCTATTATTTCTAATACACACTTTATATTAATAAAATAAACGCAATTTAAACTTAAAACATAATTTTAATTAAAAATATTTTCGATATTTTATTTAAAAAGTATGTAATTTCCTTTTAACGAATAGATTTGTACTTCCATATCTATCCAAATTATGTACAAAGATTTTGATAAGAAAAGAAAATTGTTTCACTTTCTTAATGTCAACTTTGGGAGCAAAAGTAATTTTCTGAAATATTATTAATTCAGGAAGGTAGATTAACTTGCTTGTCCCTTAAGAAATGTTCTTTGCGAATTTTCTTGCATAACTCATCTTTATAGATGAATAAATAAAACAAAGACATTTTAGTGTTAACCAAAATTTCTCTTATGATATTTTTTTATGGTAATTTATCATAATATTATATTTTTAATGTAGAAGAATGAATATTGAGAAAAATATTCCCTTTTAACTTCAGCTGTGGCTTTTGCTTTTATATTTTACTAACTTGCAATTTTTTTTTTTTTTTTTTTTTTTTTTTTCACATTAGTAAAACTCAGAAAAGGAAATTAATTACTAAAACTAAATTTGACCAAAAAAAGTAGGATTTAAATAAGTCAACTGTTTTTGAAAGAAAAGAGTAATTTTTCAAAAGAAGCTTTTTTTTTTTTTTTTTTAATATATATGATGTAACTACAGAAAACTATTGAATCGTAAAGGTACAGTGAATCATATATTTTGCCCTAGTATTTGTTTTCTTTATATTTGCCAATTTATTAATAATTATTCAGGAAAATTGCCAGTACTCGTCCTTTTTTTCACACCAGTCTTTTTTTAGAGTACTTTTCTTCTTATTTAATCGTAATTACATTTAAAGAAGATTTCGCTAAAAGTAAAGTGGTGTGGAAAAAGTGGCGGGTTCTAACTATCTTCTGGATTATTAATTAGTAATTTGGCAGGTATGTTTATCTGTTATTCTGTTATTTATAATTTATTTGAGTTTATTGTGGAATATTTACGTTTTAAAACTATTAATTGTTGAAGATAAATACGAAATTATTACTATTTTCTAAGCAGATATATAATTCGACAGCAAAAAGCAGTTCTGATTTAAATAAATTTTCATGGTGTGGGTAAAACTATTAAAAATGAAATGTATGTTTCTTGTATGATTAAGTCTCATTTTGTTATCTTTACAAAGTGTGAGTAAAAAATTAAAATAAAAATGAAATATACTTTATTTATTCGTTTATTTTTTAACCTACAAAGATAAAAATACTGAAAAGTGTAAATTTTATTCAAATTCAAATCAAAAGGTGATTTTTTTTAAGGGGGCTAAAAGCAGAGATGCAATTTGTTCCTTACTTTAACATAATGCATGATGCACAAAATCAAATAACGAAATAATTCACACATTGGAAATGCTTTGTAATCAGCTTAAATTTAATGTGTTCACATTGTTATCTCAATTATAAATAATTAGAAAATAACTACAAATGTGTATATTAATTAATAATATCAACTATTTAAGATATTAATTAAACATTTAGCAATTATAAGAAAGAGATGGGAGAATAAGAAGCCGGGATATCAAGATATACTTTTCCCGATATGTGAATAGATACAAAATCCTATATTTGAAACAAGGGAAAACATAATATTACACGTTTAAAATCTATTTGTGTAAATTTAATATATTTGAACAAATATAAGATCTAATAATCCTCTTTCTAATATTCTTTTTATATGAATAATGGCATTTTCCATGCAATAAAGTCAAGAAGTTTTATCTATTATATAGCAATGCTTACACCTTAAAATACTTTTTATTTTAAAATATTTAGTAAATAAATAATTTATCTAATTGAAATCTATAAACCATTGTAAGAAGGGTGAATTCAAATATTTAGGTTATGAGCAATGAACCAGAGGTAAAATATGTGTATTAAAATACATGTATATATTCATGTATAAATACGAATTAAAAATATTGTGCCTAAGAATACAGTAAGTTACTCGAAAATTCTAGCATGAAGATTTAAGTACACTTTAAAAATATAATAATAAATGTAACTCATTATATTTACTTCTAAGTAGTTAGTATAACAATATTTTTATATTATAAAAAAAAAAAAAAAAAAAAAAAAAAAGTATTTACAGGAAATAATATTTAAAAACACATTTATTCCGTGATGCAAAATTCTTATTGTATTTTTACATCTAAATTTATAATACTTTATTTCATTTCTTTCTTTTAATATTGCAATGTATTATCTTAGCGACTCCCATATGTACTTTCAGTTGCCAAAGTCTTCAATATGCCTAATCTAGCTAAATCCATTTCTAGCTATTATTCTCTTTTAATCCAACATCAATCGTGCGGGGTGACTATCACTCAACACAATGCAATTTGGCTTTACTAAGACTAGCGCGCGCCTTTTTTGTTAAAACTCTTTTGGTATAAACTCCAAAAGTTGCTATAAACCAATATTTACTCCAAAATATTTTCAAGGTAAAGTGTTACCTGCATGTTAGCTGGAAGCAATAATACGTTTTTACAGCAACCGTAAATTATTCTCTTCCTCCCAATCTAAGCTAAATGAAAAATGGCACCTTTGGCAATAATTAATGACTAAAATTTTGTTCACAAAAATTAATTATTTCTGCTTATTTATCAAAATATTTAGTAATACTGCCCTTCATTATGGCATTAGCAACTTCTTTTGGCTATTCTATGTCGTTTCATTCTGGATTTACACTGAAACATTTTTAAAATAGTAATTAAATTTCCTGTATATTTTCATTATAAGCTCTTTATAAGCTGTTAATTGGTTAAATTTTTCTCGTATATTTTGGAGTTTAAGACAAAATATGTATTTCTTTTTTTCCCTGAAATTGTAGAAATTGCACGTTTTTCTTTATAACTCAGTGAATAAAGGTCAACTGCAGTTATATATTAGATTATCCCATGCACATATTACAAATTATTTCAAAAAATATATAATTAATTAAAATTATTGTACAGTAGAACCTCGATTATCCGAAGTAATTGGGAGCGAACTCACTTCGGATAATCGAAATTTTCGGATAATCGAGAATTCATCAATAATCATCTGAAATATTTATCAGCACTCGTAGTTTGGAAACGATGGCTTGCATACAAAAGGAATGTGGAAAAAAAAAAAAAAAAACTTTAAAGATACATGTTTGTTAAGAGAAAATTTTGGATGATAGTAGAAAGTGAAAAAAAAAAGTGAAGAAGAAACCGACTTCGGTTAATGGAGAGTTTCGGTTAATCGAGGTGAGTTTCGGTTAATCGAGGTTCGGATAATCGAGGTTCTACTGTACTTTATTTACTCATTCGAAACAAAATTTATCAGATAAGCACACTCAACGGTTTTAGAGTAGTAAATGCTCATGAAGAATATTTTGGCTGTAAGTTTAATCTTTATTCCTCCATTATATCCATTTTCTTCACACACCTGCCCCTTCCCAAATACAAAATAAATAAATAAAAATGCTTTCTGAGTACCTATATTTTCTGTGCAATTATTCCTTCATACATGTCTTTTTAGTGAAGAAGATTAACTTTCTTAATTAATACTCGAGGAAACGTTTGCTTTTCGATAAAAAAAAAAAAAAAAAAAACATATGGAATTATAATTTACACATATACTGTTCATACTTAATTTCAAATTTAAATGACTTTAGTAAATGAACTTAAAATAAAGAATTCTAGAATATAGAATTAATTCTAATAAAGTTTTCAAAATATGCATCAAGTTTTTCTTCAAATTAAATATAGAGAAAAAAAAAAGTTTTTGTATTAATGGAAGTTTTGCTAAAAAATCATATTTATGTTGTTGATCATGCGAATTCTGAAATAAATGTTAACTAACTAAAAATATGATTTAGAAATTTAATAAATACTTTAAATTAGATTATTTATAATGTACAAATACATATAACTATCCAACGATGACACAAAACCGTCACCAATGAAGCTTTTATTCAAACAATTCCCATGTACAATCGGTAACAAAAGTCTCCGAACACTAGCAAAAATTCTTATGTAAAAAAAGTATACTTAATGCAGTTTTTTTTAAAAATAAATCCTTGTCGAATCCTGTTCTTAGTCAGTCTAAAAACATGATTCGACAAGGATTTGTTTAACAAAACTGTATTATGTATACTTGTTTTACATAAGAATTTTTGCTAGTGTTCGGAGACTTTTGTTACCGACTGTAGAACAATTTTAATTTTAATGGATTTGAAAAAAAAAAAAAAAAAAAAATGTCAATTTCGCATAATGAAAAATAAACTTTGCTTCTTACATTATTACCTATAATTGTGTTTATATATATATATATATGTATATATATATATATATGTAGTATATGAGCTGGGTGTCTAGGGGTGTGGCATTGATGAGTTGCGACTTAGATAACTACACGTTTATTACGAAACACACATACAATACAGGATACACAAAGATAAAATGATAATATTAGCAGGGTTTCCATCAATAACATTTGCTGGTTTCGAGGCCTAATACACATAACAAGCTCTCTTCATTACTAGGACTAACAGAAAGTAACATATATGAGCACTGAATCGCTCTACAATTCACATTAGTACCTACGCGTACTATTTCTAATAAGTGAGATTATGGTATAGAGCTCTCCATGGCTCTACACACTTATACAGAGCACAACAAGCTCTAATTAGCAGAACAATGAGCCTGTCAGCCTACGCGCTGAAGGTCTCAACCGATCTCCACTGCAGCCAGATCTCAACTCCTCCGTTTGTCATCTCGTTCAATGATACGCATCCGAGGCAGCGCCATCTGTAGGCTGTGCACGGAACTTCCCACAACGCTCTGCCATTCTGATGTTGCGGTGACCTCACCGTAAACCAACCTGGGATACTAAAGGATATCTGCAAAATACAATTAAAAGAAAAAAAAACAAAAAAGAGAAACAGACATTAAAAAAATTATGTACATAAAAATTCACAGTTAACTTTTTCTGTAATGTTTATCAGTCCATTTAGTTCAGTCTATTTAGTTTGTGGACCATAATTTCATATGGTCTGCAGAAGTACTACTATGTATAGGTCCTTCGTGATCGCCTATCTTCTCGACTTCATATCTGTCTTTGGACTTTACTCGCACAACTTTATAAGGACCTAAGAATTTTGGTCTTAGTTTCATGCCGGTTCCAAACTGAGTTCGCTGGATGGCAACTAGATCATTAATTTTATATACATGGGCTTTCTTTCTCTTCTTGTTGTAACATCGGCGATTTTCTTCTTGAATCTTAAGAATATTTTTTCTTGCTTCTTCACGAATGGTGTTAAGATTATCAAGCATGGAATTTATCCTTTCCTCTTCGAGAAGTTCTAGTATTCTCTTATCTTCTTTCTTTCTCATTGTTACTCCAGTGAGTAGTTCAAAAGGAGTTCTTTTGGTACTTCTCGATGTGGTGGAATTAATAGTTCTCTGAACAGCCTCAACAAACTTGTACCACTTGTTAGGGTCATTTATACATAACTTGGATAATACAGGAATGATTGTTCGATGAAGTCTCTCAATTTGACCATTCCCTCTTGGGATTCCGGTTGTGATGGTGTCATGTTCGATTCCCTCTGATTTACAGTAATCTGCAAACTCCTTAGATATGAACGCAGGTCCACGATCGGATATTATTCTTGCGGGGTTACCAAAAATAGCAGCTTGCTGTTTTAATTTTTGCAAGGCGTCTGCTGAAGAAGTTGATTTGACTGGATATAGCCACGAAAATTTACTAAATCCGTCGATGACGGTAAAAATGTGATTGTAGTTTTTGTTAGTGGTTGGTAATGGACCCACAAAATCGATGTGATACGTGGATAATGGTATATCCCCTTTAGGGATAGGGTTCAAAAAACCTTCTCCTTTTCCCTGTTTCTTATTTACGAGAATACATTCTACGCAACTTTTTACAACGTTATCTACGCATTTTTTCATATTAGAAAAATAGTAATCTCTTTTTACTAACTCTTCAGTTTTATTAGCCGAAAAATGTCCTAAGGCATGACATTTCTTTACGACCTCAAGTTGCATGATCTCTGGGACAATTAGTACATCCCTATCATTTAACACTTTATATAAAACATTATTTTTTAACACATATTCGTCATTTTGGTTTTGTTGTAAAAGAGATTTCATAGTATTGATAAACTCATCATTTTCTTGAGCAGTAGCAATACGATGAGTAAGGGTATCAGTATTTACAGCCATTACAGGGTGTCTGCTAAGAGCGTCAACATGCTGCATTTGTTTACCAGGACGGTGTTCTACTTCGTAGTCGAATTCCTGTAGCAGGAAAGACCACCTGGCTACCTTAGGTGTCAATTCACGTTTATCTAAAGTTTTAGTGAACGCTTGACAGTCAGTATAAATTTTAAATTTACTACCTAACAAATAGTTCCTAAATTTTTTAAGGGCTTCTACTATCGCTAACACTTCTAACTCATAACTACAGTATTTTTCTTCTTGTACAGAGGTCTTTTTACTCATATAATGGATTGGATAGTACTGTCCATCGTCATCTTGTTGTAATAGGATTGCACCGAATCCTAATTTAGATGCATCTGTATGAACTTCTAACTTATAGCCTTGCTTAAAAAGGTGTAAGACAGGTGCATTAGATAAAATGTCTTTAAGCTTTTGAAAAGCTAATTTCTGCTCTTGCTCGAATTTAAATGGAGTGGAAGCACGTAATAAGTCACTGAGTGGTCTTGCTATGTTGGCATATGAACGAATAAATTTTCTAAAGTAACCCGTTAAACCTAAGAAACTCTGCACTTCCCTAGCATTACGGGGTTCTGGGAAATTTTGTACTGCGAGAGTTTTTTCTACTGAGGGTTTAATCGTGCCATTCTCAATTATGTGACCTAAGAAATCGATCTTACGTTTCAAAAACTGACATTTCTTTAAATTTAACTCTAGACCAAATTTTGATGCCGTTTCTAACACACGTTTTAATTTATCTAACCCTTCATTCTCATCTTTAGATGGAATAATTATATCATCTAAATAAATAATTACAGTACCATCTTTTAATAAGTCTTTAAACACATAATTTACATATCTTTGAAATACTAAGGGACTATTACATAATCCATAGGGAACTTTTAGAAACTCATACTGGGCATTATCGGTCACAAAAGCTGTATATTTCCTACTTTTTTCCTCTACATCAACTTGTAAAAACGCATTCTTTAAATCTAGTGTCGAAAAAACTTTACCCTCCCCTAATCTATCAAATAAATCTTCAATATTTGGCAACGGGTATTTATCTTTAATTATTTTCTTATTTAAAGCACGATAATCACAGCATAACCTTATTCCTCCATCTTTTTTCCTACACACCACTATTGGCGAAGCATAATTTGATGTACTTTCTCTAATTATACCATCCTTTAACCACTGGTCAATTTGTCTGTCCACCTCTGATTTCTCTACAAATGATAATCTGCGAGAGCGTGAACACACTGGTATATCATCAGATAAAATAATGGACATTTTTAAATCAGTACTTTTTGTTTTAACTGGCTTATAACTTTTTATTAATTCGCTTAATCTCTCTTTTAACGACTCATCTAAAATATAACTGACATCGAATTTTTCTTCTTCTGAAAAATTGCACATACTTGAAAAAAAAGAACCTATCTCATTTTCCTTTCGATCGAATACAGGAAAAGAACACTCATTTGCTTCATCGAAATTGCTTTCCCCCGAATTTAGAAGACTATCTTTCCCCCCTACGCTGGAACTCGAAACATCTGCTTCCTCTTTATTTTGTTGTTTCAAAATATGAAAGATATTATTAGGCAGAATTACGTCGCATGTCAAATTGTTGCATAAAGCACCGATTATGTTTATTGAATCATGATTAGGTAAAGATATTTTAAATTCAGTCAGATTTGCATCTTTCTTTTCATTAAAGCAGCTAACTAGAGTGGTTGAAGAAATAACATTTTTAGTCTGTGGAATGCTATTTTTATTTACAATTAGAATCGAAGAACCAGAATCTTTTAACCCTTTAAGTGGAATATCATCCACTAAAATATCAACATATTCGAGCTCATTAACAATTAGGTTAATCGGACTTGTTTCGGATTGAACTACTGAATTCGTTGGAAGATTTTCACGGAATTCTTTTTTCTCTGAACTACGTTTAGGGCACACTCTAGCGAAATGAAATGTTTTCCCTTTTGCACCACAAATATAACACATTCTTTCATGCTTTTCGTGAGTTTGATTAGATACCGAATTACGTACTATGGGATCTTTATTATTATAATGTGTCTTTCTAAAAGGAGTTTTGTTTACAAACCGCTTATTCTCTGAACTTTCGTTTCGCGTATTATTATTAGTTTCAATTAACGATTTACCTCTAGAAGAGTAGAATAAATCACACTCCCGACCTAACTCGTTGGGTTTAAACCAATTTTGACCTTCTCGAACACTAATATGTTCCTTAGTTCTAGAATCCAACGTTTCATATATTTTATCGGAAACTATAAGATCACACAATTGCTTAACATCGTTAACCCCTCTCAATCTACAATAGTAATCAAAAGAAGCGCTTAGACGCGAAGCGAATTGGACATGAGATTCTGACGGATTACGCAACGCATTTTTAAAATTACTTAAACATTCACGCGGCGTTGGTTGGAACTGTCTTAAAATTAATTCCTTAACTTTTTCATAATCGTTAATTTCTTCGGTGGTTACGTACGCAAGAACCTGATTACATTTATCTCCCAATAAATTAATCAATATTTCCGATTTAAATTTAGGGGGTACATTTTTAGAAACGAATGCTTTTTCAAGGGATTGAAAAAATAAGTGCAAAGCTTCCGGTTTCTCAGGTACTGAAATGGTTAAAGTTCGAATACTTCTAATTAAATTTTCTAATGATTGTGAAGTAGTTTCTGAATTTGATTGCTCAACATTATTACTAGAATTATTTGCTGCAGCCTGTAACTTTAAATTCTGTAACTCTATTTCTTTTTCTAACTGGGATAATTTAATTCTTTCTATCTCAATTTTGGTTTGTTCTTCTACAGATTTCAACTTTTGTTCTTCTAGTAACATTTTAATAACACCTCTAACAAATTCTAAATCATTTTTATAAATATCAGAACTCTCAATTAAAGTTTTGATTTCAAGTACCTTAGCTTCCGCCGGAACAGTTAGGCCTAATTCTTCAGCAATTGTTCTTAAATCGGCTTTTCTAATGTCTTGCAACACGTTTTGGGCCATTATAACTCTAAATAATTATTTATACCAAAAAATATTTCAATACTTCTACCAAATTAATATCATACTTAAATAGAAACAAAATAATATGAGAACAATTTTCTCAAAAAATGATTCTATGGTTTTTGTTCTCAAATCAAAATTATCATGATTTTTAAATAACCACATGCAGAACAATTTGTAATATACAACAGAATACTTAGATCATCTTATATATTTCTTAATTATTACACATATTTCATATAATATCACCATTATCATTATTGTTCTCTATTTAATAATTGTCATCACTTTCGTTTTAAAATAATATTGTTATAATATTGTTAAAATATTATTGCAAACAGTAATAAGCAAAATTATAAAAGATTACTCAGAATATTTTTTTCAATCATAATTCTTATTTTTATTCATTCTTCTCAAGTTATATTATTTATTTTATTTCATCACACATTGAAACCAAAAGTGTTCTCAAAAGTATTTCACCATTAATTTCTAATTCAAAATAGTAACTCAAACTCTTTTTGCTCAATATATGCATTAATCATTATTATCCACTATCAAACACAATGATAAATATATAACAATAACAGTTACCTTTTATAACTTGTTGGTGGTAATATCGCGGCAGAGTCCCCACTTGTAGTATATGAGCTGGGTGTCTAGGGGTGGGGCATTGATGAGTTGCGACTTAGATAACTACACGTTTATTACGAAACACACATACAATACAGGATACACAAAGATAAAATGATAATATTAGCAGGGTTTCCATCAATAACATTTGCTGGTTTCGAGGCCTAATACACATAACAAGCTCTCTTCATTACTAGGACTAACAGAAAGTAACATATATGAGCACTGACTCGCTCTACAATTCACATTAGTACCTACGCGTACTATTTCTAATAAGTGAGATTATGGTATAGAGCTCTCCATGGCTCTACACACTTATACAGAGCACAACAAGCTCTAATTAGCAGAACAATGAGCCTGTCAGCCTACGCGCTGAAGGTCTCAACCGATCTCCACTGCAGCCAGATCTCAACTCCTCCGTTTGTCATCTCGTTCAATGATACGCATCCGAGGCAGCGCCATCTGTAGGCTGTGCACGGAACTTCCCACATATATATATATATATTCCTAACAGCAAAGTACAGTATTTACAGTATAGTATAAACTTTTTATGTACAGTCGGCTGCAAAATTTTTCGAGCACTAGCAATAATCCTTGCCAAAAAAAAGTACACTTAATACAGCTTTGTTAAATAAATCCTTGTCGAGTCATGTTCTTAATCAGTCTAAGAACATGATTCGACAATGATTTACTTAGCAAAACAGTCTTAAGTGTACTTTTTAAATATAGGAATTCTTGGCTAGTGCTCGAATAATTTTGCAGCCGACTGTACGCTCAAAGACGTAAATAACGGAAAAGGCTAGAGGTTGTTAACAACGAACGTAAAATTATTTACAATGACTGGATATTTTTTAAATCACTATAAAGGGAAATTTGCATACACTTAAAATTATTTTTATGCTTTATTTAATGAAAAGTATAAATAAATTTAGAAAGCAAGCATTTAATAAATGAGTTAATTTCTTTTTTTTTTCCTCTCAAAATTTTATTTTTTCTCTTTAATATGAAGAGTGAGATCTGGCTCTTAAAGAGTGCAATGTCACCCATTGCACATACTTATATGGGGTAACATTGCGCTAAAAGTAATTATGAGTTTAATTAATCTACCTGTCGGTCTTTCTCTCTATCCGTTTTTTGATCACATTCGCAAAGTACATTGAAGGCAAAGATAGAGTATGTACAGTTGGAAAGTGAAACAAACCTATACGACCCGCATAATTTCCTGTTTTTTCTTTATTTCCTTTTTTATAATTATAATAAAATAAAAATTAAATGCATTTAAATACTTTTAAATACTTAATGATAATTTTCTCTATCTAAAATGTTTCATAAACGTATTGATCGAATCTTTGAGAAATACCATATTTCATACAAATAAAAATAACCCGGGGAGATTTTGCTTTTCTTCTCAGCGAGTTTATAGAGGGAAAATATTTCTTAAAGTGCCTTTAAAATGGATTATAATTTAATTATGATTTAGTTATTAAAGAAAACTGTGAGAGAATTCCTGAATATATATATATATATATATTAATTCACTTTATTTTCTATTTAATTCAATGAACATTTCTATGAACAATAATTTACAAATTGCATTTTTAATACTATCCGGAAGGCGTTTTAAGATACATCCAAAGCTGAAGGCACTTTTTATTTTAAAAAATGTTAAAAATAAATTTTTAATTCAATACTTTAAGTGTAAATAATGAATTAAAAACAAATTTTGAAATAAAAATTTATAAATATAAGGAAAAATACGGATAAAAATGTTACCTAATTTTAACAGAAAATGTTTTCGCAAGACTATTACTGTGATAAAATTTACACGCGATAATGAGTGTATGTTTTTTTTTTTTTTTTCCATTTTTATTTCAAGTGAAACTGAATAAGTTACTTATTCTTTTTATTTGTTATTCTAAATTGCTTTGTAAAACTATCTTTCTTTCAAAACAAGGCCTGTAGTTAATATTCTTTTTCTCTTTCTTCCTTCTTTTATTTATTTTAATTATTTATTTAATTATTTATTTTATATTTGTATAAATAAATAAATAAATAAATAAATAAAATCTGTGCATTTTAGCATTTTTTGTTAAATTAAATGCTTAGAGTGTTTTTTAAATTATTATTTACTTTATTTGTTTATTTTAAAAAGATTCGTTAAAATAATAATAATAATAATAGTAATAGTTACTGCAGATCAATATAAATTTAAAAAATCAATTAAAAAATAATAGAAGAAGAAGAAAACTCATTAATAAAACAAATAAAAATATTATTTCAGAGTTCATTCTGCCTTCTATTTGCTTCAATTTCTCTACCATTAATTTTATATAGCAATTTTTCATATTAAAAAATCTATAAACTTAAGAATAAAATTATAGTTAAAAAATCTAATGTGGACAAAACATGACTTCCTTATACAATCATAGGAATATACATATTATTATGAAAACATTGACAGTTATGTGTGAGGTAACCGATTCGTAAATAAACAAGCAGGTTCAAGTCCACTAACATTTCTTATAACAAAAACAAAACAAGAAAAATAACTGCTTGTCCAAACAAAAGAGTCACGATTATATATACCGATTATATATAATACGATTATATATACCGTCGAGACAAATATGGTAATTTTTTTTTCAGTTAATCCAAGGCTTATTTTACAGAATCTCTCATTGGCAAATGCACAGCTTAGATTACAATGAAAATCATTCGAGTATAGATGGTCCAGTTTTGTTTCCTTTGGCAAAAATTAGTGGCAAAAAACGATAAATTTTACCGAAATAATTAACTCAGAATTGAGAAAGGGTTTCTGGCAATCCTGAAACAATATTTGCCGCAAACTTTTATCGCTAATCTCACCATACCGCAAATTAGTAGCCAGCGTGTACTTTTGGTCTTGGCATTGAATTTGGCGGTTCGGCATCAAATTTAGAGACTTGGCGACCGAATTTGGCAAAAATTTGTGGTTTAGGGTTGCCAAATATTGGAAGCTTTAACTTCAATAAGAACAGAGTTCTGGAATATCCCGGAAAAATTCATTGGTTTATAGCGTATAACCAAATTCTTCGAAAGTTCTACAAACGACTCACAGTACTATAAAAAAAAGAAGAGTGATTGTTGATGGTTGTAAACTAGAACTTGCCTATATCTTTACGTGCTACTTTCTATACTGTATTACAGTAAAAATGGAAACAGATGAAAGTTTTTTCATTTCGACGAAGGTGGGCTTTGACTTGTAAAATTAGTCATTTGAATGTGATGAAAAATGATAGTAAGGTACTCACAAAATTTGGAAACTTTACCTTAATAGGAGTCTAGTTCTGGAAATTTTGTAATGATGCATTGGTTTCTCGCGTAGAAATACTTTGAAAATTCCTTAAACCACTGGCAATACTGTCGATGAATTCAAATTCCATTCAGACTTCGAAATATTCGGTTGTTCCTGATTTAGCGAAATTTATGCTCTGTAGTGCGTTTACCAGTGTTTATTTGATTTCTGTAGTAAAAATGATCATTTCCAAAATATTAATTTTTGTAGCACAAAAAAAAAAAAAAAAAAAAAAAAAAAAAAAAAAACAGATTTATTCAGATGTTTAATTAAATAAAGTGCATTCATCGACTACAACTTGCTTATTTCTTTAAGAATTATCATACTTTCTCCACACTAAAATGTCGACAACGTTTTTTATCAATATCATTTCAGGCTCTATCTACGGTCTGAATATTCATTAAGTGAACTGCATTTGTCAACTAGAACCTTCTTATGTATTTAAGAATTATTTTCTGTACAGAAAAATGCCCCAATTTTCATAACAATATTATTACAGACTCTATCTAAGCATTGAATATTTATTAAATAAAGTGCATTCGTCGACTAAAAACTGTTTGTGTCTTTAAGAATTACTTTCGACACGCTAAGATGTCGACAATTTTTTTTTAATCAATATCATTACAAGGTCTATCTACATGCTGAATATTCATTAAATGAAGGGCATTTGTCGACTAGAACATACTTCTTTCTTAAAGAATAAATTTCTACAAGCTAAAATGTCGACAACTTTAACAACAATCGTATTACGGGCTCTATCTGCGGGCTAAATAATCATTAAATAAAATGCATTCGTCGACAAGATCCTGCTTATGTTATTAAGAAATTACTTCCTATACGTAAAAATGTCGACAACTTTCATAACACTATCATTACGGGCTCTGTATACGGGATGAATATTCAATAAATAAAATGAATTCGTCGACTAAAACTTGCTTATGTCCTTAAGCATAACTTTCTACACGCAAAAATGTCTTCAACTTTCATAATAATAAAATTACGATCATTAGCTTCTTTTGGAATATCTATGATGGTAGGTCATATAGAATGGTCAAAATCCTTGTATATTTGGTCATTATGAATATGATTTTTCTAATTATCTACAAAACGAAAAATTACAGAAATTCCAAAAAGAGAGGTGCACAATTAGATGTTATGACAAACCTATATACCAATCTGAAATGTTTTACGACCACCCGTTTTTGAGTTGAGCGATATATATACACACACACACATAACTTACAAACAGACGTCACGGAAATTCGTGTAAAGTCGTTGATATCTTTGAAACGGGAGCTCGTATTAAAACCAAAGTTGCAGGTGTACAACTAGACATCATAAAATTCACACATATAAATTTACACCATTCTATGATCATTCATTTTTGAACCATGTGAAATACAAAATCCATTTTGCAAATCAGGATTACTAAACTTCCTTATACTTTGTATAAGGAAGTAAAAATATTGGTGGAACAGTTTTTGCAAAGAGGCGGGTTGATTGATCCTGATTTGAACAAGAAAGAGCGGGGAAATATCTCATATTCTCAAAAACTAAATTTTAGACATCTACTTTTTTTCAGTTTTAAGATTATAACTTAATTATTAATTGGAAAAGTTGCCTTAGAAATTCAGACAATTAACGAAACTCTTGTAGTACGATAAATGTATCTGTACACTATTAAAAATGGTTTCTTAAAAATGAGCTAAATTATCACAAAATAGCTCCGAAACAATATATACTTAAATTTGAAAACCCATGTACACATTTTTGAGTATACTGACATTGATTATACTGTCAAACATGGAGATATTGGAATTCTTATTGGTCAACCCCATTTTTGAGCATGTCAGTATATTCAAAAATGAGTACATGAGTTTTCAAATTTAAGTATATATTGTTTCGGAGCTATTTTCGGACAATTTATCTCATTTTTAAGAAACCATTTTTTACAGTGTAGTGGTCACCGGATCAGTGTTTAGTACCTTTTAATTTAAATTTTGGAAACAAGCTTTCTTATCCTTCCATAGGTGTGAGTAGCGTTCAGAGTTGGTGTTACACTTCTCTACTATTAATGTTTCTAATTACAAGTATTTTAAGCCATCCGTGTTGTAATAAGTTTTATTTTAACTAAAAAAAAATTAACTCTGTGTTATGGTGCTATTAGGTTGATTACTTTAGAAATAGACCTATTTCAATCACATTGTTTATCTCTTTCTCTCTCTCTATGTATGTATATACATATACATATACATATATATATATGTATATATATATTTATATATATATATATATATATATATATATATATATATATATATATATATATACAGTCGGTAACAAAAGTGTCAGAACACTAGCGAAAATTTCTATATTAAAAAAAGTACACTTCGTACGGTTATGGTAAATAAATCCTTGTCGAATCCTGTTCTTAGTCAGTGTAAGAACATGATTCGATAAGGATTTCTTTAACAGAACCGTATGAAGTGTACTTTTTTACATAGAACTTTTTGCAAGCGTTCGGACACTTTTGTTACCGACTGTATATATATATATATATATATATATATATATATATATATATATTGAGAGAGTGAGAGAGAGAGAGAGAGAGAGGGGGGGGAGAGAGAAAACAAAGAGAGTAACTGGCGAGAGAACCAAATTACTCCGCAATTTTGTTTTCAAGTGGTAGCGACAAATTTCAAATCCACATTATGAAAAGCATATTTAATAACAGGTTTTAATGTATATATATATCATATAAGGGTATCAACCAAGTTTATAAAGGAACTTTATACACCATTTTGTTAAAAATGGTGGATATCTTAAATTAAGCAGGAGCCACTTGAAATCAGGCTGAAAATTTATCGTCACGATAACTTTTGAAATACTGCATCGATTCCAATGAATCAGAGAATTTTTCAAATAATTATCTAGGATGGGCAACTTGTTCTGACGCTTTATTTACAAGTAGTGGCCACTTGAAATTAGCCTACCACTTGAAAATGTGCCAAAGATTAAACTGATTCAGACCAAAGTTGAATAGTGAACTTATCATAAAAAATATCTTGAATGATTTCGCTAGGCAAGTTGCTCTTCCATTTTCTTTCCAAGTGGCGGCCACTTGAAAATTTGTTATTTTGATATATTTTCTAATAATAAATCAATTCGAATCAAATTTGCGCAATGAACTTATCATTCAAATATGATAGATAAGTTCGCTGGACATCTCACTCAGCACTTTATTTGCAGATCTCGTGCCTAATTTGCACGCCTGACGATATCTTTTTTCAACCCAAAACAATTGTTACGAATTCTTGCATTTTATGTTTTTTTATTCAAAGTTTTGTAATTATTTTTTTTCATTTTTGGATAATTTTAATATTTTTTTCCCGAATTCTACTGGACAAAATTCACATCTGCAGTAATCTACACAGAGAAAAAATTCTGTAACTGACACGTAGAATCTAAGTTGTGGCTATAGAAAAAATAGTTCCATGTCATCCTTATAAATTCTAGTCCCCTTGGAAAGCGAGTTCCAGTAGCCCCTATTAGAATTCTAAAGTGTTTGCCTATATTATCGAGAGCAAAGTTATTTAAAAATCCCTGCAAATAAATGAGACTACAAGTGGCGGGTTTCAGCAACTATAATCTTGGTTATTACCAAATTCTAGAAAATCAAGCGAGAATTTCGCGCTATACAAATGATTCATAATATTTAGAGTATTCAGAATATTGTTTCACCATCTAGAAATGTGCACACTAGAAGCATAGCTCGGAAATCTATATTTCTAGTTAAAGAATTTTGAAAATGGCCACTTATTCATTCTAGAGGAAGGCGGTATATATTTTCTTTCTCAGTGTATACAGTTTCAAAAATTATGCGATTATGTTAAAAAATAAGTTTTAATAATATAGAAATATGTCTAGGGCTGAAAAGAGAACAATAATTGTTATATATTCTAGCTGAAACAAACATTTCAAACTATCTGTGTTTCATTCATTGTCTTCAATAAGATCGTAAATTTGAAAATAACGTATTTTATGTAGATCCCGATTTCTTCAAAATATGTTTAAAAATTATATTATTTGCTTAACTGATTTAACAATAATCGGAAAGCATCTCAAAATTTCTCAGCTATGTAAATTATTAAATAATGTCTCCAGAGCTTTTACTGTCGTTTAATTCTTCACATCTTTTGCAGATAAGTACACCTTTTATTATATGATTTGAAAACTGAGATTTAAAAGTCACATCCCTCCCCCCCATTTATATTCATAAAAGAAATGGATTTAAATAATCTAATATGTAAACTGGATATAATATTTTCAGCAATACCATACATTTTTTCAAAATAGTTTTATGTATGAAAGTATATATATATATATATATATATATATATATATATATATATATATATACTTATATACTTATATATAATTATATATATATATATACTTATACTTATGTTACATATATATATGTATATATATATATATATATACATATATATATGTAACATAAGTATAAGTATATATATATATATATATGTATATATATATATATATATGCATATATACATACATACTATATATATACATGTACATATATTTTAATCTAATTTATCACATGAATAACTTGAAAGTAATTGTTTGACATAGTTTAATAGGGTACATTGGTGTAAAATTTGATTTATAGATGAGGAATTTCTATCGAAAATAATTCTCTCTCTCTCTCTCTCTCTTTTTTTTTTTTTCATTTTTCTTTCTTTTTGTTTAAGAAATAAAATCAATTAATTAACCAGTGATTAGTTTTATTATGAAAAGTGTTTTGCAATAAAAATTAATAAAAATAAATTTTACAAATTTACTGTGGAAAAAAAATATATTTTGTTGCGATAAACAAATTAGAAATTTTGTTAAAATTTCCCTTTACAAGACTTGTAAATAAAAATTCACTGTCTGCAACATTGTTCTATAAAATTGAACTGCATATTAAAGTTTTGTGTAAATAAATAATAATAATAATAATAATAAATGTTGAATTTCTGTATTAGAAAAAATCCTTTACAAACAAAAATGCTTTTTCGTAATTAATACTCGAGAGATTAATTAGTTTTTACCGCAAACTTTTTTTTTTTTTAAAGCAAGAGTATCCTAATAATAAATATTTAGTTTCTCTTATGCTTTTTAGAAAATTTATTTAAAGTAATGAGTTTCAAGTTAAAAACATCATTATTAAAAAAAAGGCTAACAATACGTATTATAAATCAGCAGATTTTTTAACTTTTAACTAAATGTATCGGGGTTACATGGATCTCAAAGGCTAGCACAAAAAAAAAAAAAAAAAAAAAAAGCATATTTTCTCACTCCTCTCTCTCTTCTTCTTCTTTTTTAGTTAACCAATCTTTCTCTCTCTCTCTAAATATATATATATATATATATATTTAATATTGAGCATATAAAACACAACATTTAAATAACATTTCATAAAATTTTCCTTAAAATATTTATAAAATTCAGCCGATGGGTTACGTTTTCCTGAGATCGATTAAAAATGTGGTGGCCATGATTTCTCAAAAGTTATTGCTCGAATCTCATTAAAATTTTGCAATCTTCCACGAAATAGAATTGACTAGTACCTGGACGAAATATTAAATAGTAATAATAATAATAATAATAATAATAAAAGAATTTTGAATTTTTTGCAGAATTTCATTTATAAATAGTATAAATTTAGGTATATTATACCCCACGTATAACCGCGTAACATTAGATGTAAGAAAATAAAATGAATGTAAGAAAATAAGAAAAATCCTTCATTCAATAGCTAGTCAATTCTATTTTGAAGACGTGCACAATTTTTCAATAAGATTTTCAGTTAGTTTTTCAGAAATAGTGTCCTTCACTTTTCTAAAAGGTCTCCGAAAACTGACCACCAGCTTAATTTTCCAAAATTTGTAATTAAATTTTTATAACATATTGTTAAAATGTTGCTCTATTATATGCTCGAAATTTCGAATAAAAATTAGTTTTATTATATTAATCAGAATGAAAAATAAAAATAAAAATGTGATTTTTTAAGTTTTTGAAGCCCATGTAACCACCCTAAACTGATGAAAAATTATAATATATATTAAAAGAATAAATTTTAACCAAATATATATACATATATATATATATATAAATGCATCGAAAATGAAAACTCAAAGTATAGAATAAAAATCATAATTTCAACATATTTACTTTCCGCACACATCCCCCCCCCTCCCTGGATTTTTTATTAATGCATTCTTAAACTTTTTTTTTTTCTATGTTGAATTTCAAAGTTAGCTTTTCAAATTTAAAATCACAAACTTCTTTTAAAAATGCTTCAGATGTACCTGTAAGATGTGGAATTCATTGCCTTTATAGTATATGTATATCTATTTGTTTAATAAGTTTATTTTTTAATTAAATATATTTTTTTATATAAAATCTATGATTTTCAGTTGAAAAAAAGACAGGTCGTAAAGCGTAAGAAGTTAACACAGAGCTGGCTTTGAGTTTAAATTAAACATTACTTTTTAAACAGGTATAGGTAGTTTTAACAGGTTAGGCAGTTTTCAAACTAATTTAACAATTTTAGAGTGTGAACTCACATTTACATTTTTCTAGCAATTTTCATTTATTTATTTTTTTCAAACTCGATTAAAAATTGAATTAAGAAATTTACTCTAGTAAAGAAAAGAAAAAAAAAAAAAAAAAAGTTGGAAATTGGAACATTGTCATATCCCATATTTTAAAACATTAATGCCCAGTTACCTCGAAAAAATAAAGTTTTAATTACTTTTTAAATTGGAACATTGTCATCTCGCAAATTTTAAAACATTAATGTCTTGTGTTCTGGAAAAAAATCAAGTTTTAATTACTTAAAAAAAATTTCTTTAAAAGGAAAGTTACTTATCCACAAACAAGAGTTGGAAATTTCAACATTTCCATCTCACAAATTTTAAAATAATAATGTTCAGTGGCCTGTAAAATGTGAAATTTTAATTTTTAAAATTATTTTTAATATATATTATTTATAAGTATATATATATATATATATATATATATATATATATATATATATATATATATATATATATTACTTATAAATAAACAATTGAACCTGCCTCTTGTTAAGTGACAGAAGTAAAAAAAAATGCTAATTTGAGCTTATGTCCTTCAAGAATGTGCATGAAGTGCCCCAACGTGCACGTAAAACATCCCATTCCTGCTTCGAAATTTATCCAAAAGGCATTTGTGTCAATTTTATTGTAGGCCAGTCAAAGTTTTATTGTTATATTTAGCTTATTTTTCTCAAAAACTGCATTTCTGAGTTGCTTCACTTTAACTATCCGGGTTGAGATAAGTTAACATAAATGATTCTTGCAAAATATTCTGCCAAATATATTTATGTTCTTTACAGCAAATATCTCAAATTTTAAAGGTATATTTTGTGTTTTTAACATTATTTTCAAATATTCAATTTGAATTATTTTCATATTCCGAAATTTTGTCATTTAAACAGGTCCTCCTCCCCCCGCCCCCCCCCCCACACACACACACCAAAAAAAAAAAAAAAATCCTTTAACATGAATAATACAGTTATACAAAATTCTTTCTTTTATGTAAAATCCTTGTAATTTCACATCGTAAGTCTGCAATACACTATCCACATATTTATAGGTTCACACCAGGAACGCTCTACGTTTCGTTACGTATAGCAAACGGTATTGAAATGGGATACGCATGATGCGACACATAATTATAAGTCCGTATTAGCAAATAATGTCTCATGGTTTGCAATAATTAGAACGCGTAAAAGATTTAATTGAAGCTTATAATGACATGGCAAATTGAGTTAGCGAAACTAAGGGTAAAAATAGGGCGATGTCATAATGTAGTTAGGCAGTCTCTTCAAATAAGATAACGTATGACCGTTGATCGTCTGGGACATCATTTAATTATTTTAAAATATAAACGTCGAATATTAGCATCGAATTCTGAACAATCCGCAAAGCACAGAAATAATGTGAGCTGAAATTGTCCTCAAAAATTTATAAAATATCTTTTAAAGGCTACGTCTTATATTGTTACAAAAAGATTAAAAACGCCATCATATTTAAAACCAGTCTAAAACATTGCAATTCTTCAAACAGCCCCTGCAAAAGTATGAGAAAATACTGTAGTCGAATACGTTTTTTTTAATCACTTGCTACACACATTTTTCATTTCACATACTGACTGGTTTAGTAATTCCTTTTTGTTTTCACATTTTCTTCGGTGACGAAAAAAACAAATAATATAAAAGAACCATTCTCTCTAAAGAACACACTAAAAAATTCCGATAGTATACTGTAATTATCCAAATGATGTCAAATTAGGTTGAAATATTAATGAACTATAATTAATTATATAAGTGTATTCTTTTTTATTGTATATAATTACTATGGCTGCTTTTCCGAGATACATAAAAGGATTTCGTACTATTACGGTCTATAGTCGGTATTTCTTAAAAAGTAATTTTAACATGTTAACGACCAGTTAAATATAATAAAATTTTATTAGAATTTTAAAAGCATGTTTTTTTTTTTTTTTTTTTGGAAAAGTGTGGGCAAAGAATTTGTAATTAATTAATAGTGTTACACAAAATAATTTCGATATGTTATATAATCATTGTAATCATTTTGCATGAAATTTGGTACAAGTATTTACGAATTACAGGGAATATACAAGTGTATCAGTTATTAGGATCACACACACACATATATACATATACATATAGTTATAGAAAGAGAGATATAGAGGGAGGTTGAGGGGCGCGGCAGTCCCCTCAGACACGTTTCTGTTTATGTAGGAAGTCAATCGAATATATATATTATTTATATCCCTTATTATATATATATATATATATATATATATATATACATTATATAATATGTAATAAATGAAAATGATCTGTTGAATAATGCGTCATTCAAATAGGACGTTGAGGCTCGTGATCTGCAGATCCACTATTTTTATGCTGAGATATTCAAGATATAAAACTTGCCACTATGGAACAGTATGCATATTCGCATTATTGTATTTTCCCCGACATAATGGGGATAATTATAATGTGTAACTTAACGTTAACAATGTTATATATATATACAGGGTGTTTCAGTGAACCATTTCAGAACTTCTAAGAGGGGTAGGGTACATCCTGACAACTCGAAATCATATAGCAATGTGGGGTCGGAAATGCTTTCTTGAAGCGGTGTTGTACACAGAAGCTGCCGGAGAAATTCGAGATATGCCTGGAGTATTCCAGAATGTTCGGATGTCCATGCGTCGGAGATGTGAGGCGTGCATTGTAGCCCGTGGAAGAAACTTCGAACACTTACTTTAATCCATGTATCTTTTGCTTCTTTTCATGTATTATTAAAACGATTTCTCACTTACGGTCTCTTTTCTTTATGGTGCTTCTGTGTACAACACCGCTTTAGGAAAGCATTTCCGACCCCACATTGCTATATGATTTCGAGTTGTCAGGATGTACCCTACCCCTCTTAGAAGTTCTGAAACGGCTCAATGAAACACCCTGTATATATATATATATATGTATTTCCTTTGCAATACTCCTTTTAAGGTAAAGAGAATCTTTTTAAGGAAAATATTCTATACAAAATAATTTGCTATAAAAAGACCATATACTCGTAAAGTCCAAAAAAGTCTATATTGTCCATATAACTACAATAAAAAGTTATTTTTATATAGATTTGTAAATATTATTTATTTTTATCTGTATTTCCTAAGTAAAATTCCTTTTAAAGTAAAGAGAACAGTTTTAAAGAAAATATATTATACAAAATAATTTGCTTTGTAATTCTTCCAATAATAATGTATTTTAATGTTCAATATGTAGCCTTTTCGATAAAGAAGTACGCTCTGGAACTCCAAGTTTTGGGTTCGAATCCCGGTTCAAACATAGACGTGTAGGGTGTCATAGACGTGTGATGTAAGACACTGTGCATTGTTATTCTGAATGCATGGTGACATGGATAATTTCGTAACAAGTCACTATAACTATAGAATTCAAAGTTGTCAAATAAATGATAAATGTTAGTATATAGCCGATTGTATTTCTGCAAAACATATTTTTCTTACGTATAATTTTACTTTATACAATAAATAGCATAAAACGTAATTAAACTCTATAAAGCAAAATTTGTTATATTATTGCATGTTAATTTGTGTAATTAAAAAAAAAAAATCATTCTAAAATTTACAATAAGTATTTTTTATACCCTGAAAACACAATGTTCGGAAAATGCGGGAATCAATAAAGTGTATTATTATTGTAAAATGCAAAAGTATAAATTAAGTAAATTAAATAAATTAATTTATTAAGAAAAGTAAGAATAAATAAATAATCTAGATCTTATCCTCTATGATCATATACTATACATGAAACGTTATAAAAAAGCTTAAAATGAAAACAAAAGTTTATGATTTATTCCATTATTTTGAGCAACTTTTTTTTATGTTGTAGAATATAAAATCTTACTTAACTTTTTCAAACGTTATATAAGATAACAAAAAACAAACTGCATATAAAAAATATTTATATTTACCCTCCAAAAAATAAGAAAATAAAGAAATCTTTCCTATTCCATCCAACAAACCATTTTTTTTTTTTTTTTTTTTTTTTTTTTTACACTCGGAAAGATGCCGCTGCCATTTCTCATCATAGATAAATTAAATTGCTGTTAGTATATCAGTTAGGATCCAACCATAGAGAAGAACATATTCTCACAAAAAAAAAAAAAAAAAAGAGTCATGAGATAGGTGTTTTTACGTATTACAACTAATCTTACATTTTCATCGTCACTGTAACTGTATCTTAATTCCAAATAGACTGGAAGGGGGAAAAAATATATACATAAAGGGAAATGTGAATAGATAAAGGGATGAGGGAATGGTTATCGCGTGGGAAGAAGTGTTAAATATTCTGAAGGGAAAATGAACTTCCTATCCTTTCCTTTTCAGGAACTATCTATCAGATAATTTAGGAATTTTTTGTTTTTTCTTTACTTTCCCTTAAACATACACTCTTTTTTTTTTTTCTTTCTTTACTTTTCCTTTACTTCCCTTCTTTACTTTCCTTTTCCCTCGTTAAAGAAAAAAAAAAATGTATTGTTTTGGGGTTAAATTTTCAAGACCAAAATTTTTCTGTAATTACTCATTTTGACATTTCCTAAATATACAAATGAGATTTGTTAACGATTTGCTTATATGTCTGTCTGTATCGGTACAGCTCGCAGCAATCCTGAAAATAATTGCGCGTTTTATTACATTCTTAGCAATATTTTCGAATTAATTAATTGATTAATTAATTAATTAATCAAATAAATAAATAAATAAATAAATAAATAAATAAAATCCTTGAATACTTTAATGATGTCATATTGCTTTTTAAAACGACTGTTTTGAAATAGTGTTGGTAAAATAAGAAATTGCGTGTAAAAATTTATTTCCGTTGAAATCTCTATATCTGTTACAAGTATTTATTACTCAAAAGAAGGTATTAACAGGAAATCTAAATTCAGTATTATAAATTTATATCATATGGGGATATTACTTAAAACTTTTTTATTGAAATTGAACACATGATTCGCGTGGTGGACATATCTAAAAAATTTAAATACATCATGTCCATGGACCACATTACCATCTTAATACTTACAGATTACACTGAGTATAATAATAATAATAACAGATATTTCTTAAAAGATTTAAAGCATATTTCACATAAAGCGCTCACCATTTTTAAGGGGCGAAACAAAATAATTCAGATTCATTAGATGAAGCAAATTTTAAGTTGTATTATGTGTTTTACTTACAATTCTAGATTTAAGTGCAGCATGTGGTACTATAAAATATATATTCAATGTACGTTTCTACCAAAAATTAATCGAATAAGATTCAAAGAATGGTCTGAGAGAAAAAAATGAAATACTTAAATAATATATATATATATATATATATATATTAAATTTTAAATGTAAAAATTTATATTAAAATAATGTAAAAAAAAAAAAATAAATAAGTAAATAAATAAATAAAATAAAATAAAAATATATATTTGTGTTACTTCAATGTGAAATGGTAATTTTTCCTGAACTTATAATTAAAAAATAGTACTAGGAAGAAAAAAAAAAATGTTTTAAGATATCTTATTTTACCACAAATGCTTAATCAAGACTTTCAGTAAAAACTGAATATATAAGACGAAATTGTTACATTATGTATGATTTTTATTGTTTTAAGTATGTAATCACTGTTTATTTTTACAACAATCCTTTCTTATGAATATTATACATAGGATATTAAAAAAAAAAAAAAAAAAAAAAAGATTGTTTCAAAAGAAAGTTTTCTTTTTCCCATATTATTATAGGTAATATGATGGTTCAAAAACAAAATAAATAAATAAAAAAAAAAAAAAAAAAAATACATACAGCATCACATTCAATTTTCAATATCTTTTTTTCTTAATTATATGTGATCCTTAATTGTTTGCGATTCCTAATTATTTACAACATGGTGGGGGATATTGGAATTATTGGCAGTCACAAATTCGAGCACATATATAAATATTGATTGTATTTTTGTTTCGACGGCCACAATAAGTTTCGCGAGCTTGCTTAAAAATCAAATTTATATCCATAAAATTACCGAAAAGTGATAAATATAGGGGGGGGGGGGGGGGTCCCTAAAACATGGTGGTTGATAGGGCAAAAGGGACGTCATATTCGGATTCAGGAGGTCATTTTACATAAGAATTTGCATACCGAGCAGTGTTATTATAGAAAATCGAAATGCACAAGGAGCTATAGAAACTCATGAAATCTATGTGTTAGCATATTTCTTCAATAAAATTTATGAATCTATTTGCATTTTCAAATAAAATCAAGTAAAATATTTTCTGTTTCATATATTTTACATTATTTGTCCTTAGATAAATTAAACTGAAAATCATGATAAAATTTAATAGTAGAAAGACTAAAGCAATCAGTATTACTGCTTTAGCCATTAACTTTACACTGAAAATGGCACGTTACGTCTTTCAAGTGTTAATGCAGTATATTCATATTTTGATTTAAAAATGTTGTTTTCTGACATTTGATAACACGTGTCAATCATGATACGAAGAATTAGGTGATAGTAATTTCAAATGTTATGAATATCGAAACTTCATTAAGTAAACAATAAATAAATGTGTAACAAAGTGATTTTCTACATTCTACAGGCTTTCTAATTTGCACTTATAGCACATTTGAAATTAAGTTTATACATTGACAGGCCCAAATATATTATTTCTAATGTATAGAAAAATACATATATTTTAGGTTATTACCTTGTACTTGTGGTTCAAATAAGCATTAATAAAAGGGAATATTTTAAAAACAATTAATTGGTACAAAATTAATAGAAATTAAGCTTTGTTCTGGGAATAACTATGCAATTATTCTTGTAATAATTATGCAACTATTATTGAGCTACGATTAAATTCATAACAATAAATACTACATTAAACAAATGTTATATTTGTTCTTTCTCTCTTTGTATTTTGATATTTATTGTTATATATTTTTAATTATTTTCGAGGAAGAAAATGTGGCCTAAGCTTTTAAAATTCCTTTTAAGTTCCCACGATTTAAAGTATTATATAAAACGTGAGAGGCATAATAGATTATTCAGGCTCATAAACTCCTTCTGGTAAGCAAATTTCTCCATTAAAATTAATGAAGTTATTTTTATTTTCAAAACAAAGCAGTTAAAATAATCTTTATTTTTTTAGATTTTAGATTATTTGTCTTTAGATAAATAAAACTGAAAATCAGGATATAATTTATATGCAAAATTTCATATTTTGATTAAAATATATTCTCTCCAGAAGTCTAATATTTAAAAGAAGCTATAATCATGATAAAAAGGATTAAATAATGGTCAATACAAAAGCTATAAATACTAAATATTCTTTAAATAAGCAATAAACTAATATGTAACAAAACCATTATCTGTATTATCGAATCTTTTTAATTTGTATTTACTGAACATTTCAAAATATTTTAATAAATTTATCTGCGAAAATATAATATATTTAAAGTACTTGTACAAATACGCAAAAATATAAATAAAATTTATCTTTATTAGGTTGTAGATAAGATAATTTACTTGTGATTGTGATTCAAATAAGCACAAAGATGAAAAAAAAAAAAAAATAACTGATACAAATCTCGTAATAATTAACATTTCTACTGGAAATAATTATTTACCTTATACAATTGTATTTATCTGCCTTTAAATGTTCATCAATAAATATTATTTCAAACAAATGTTGTCTCTTGTCTTTATTTCTTTGTATTTTTATATTCATTGTAAAACATTATCCATTATTTTGAAAAGGAAAAAAAAAATTCTAAGCTTCTCAGTACCGTTTTAGATCCCACAGATTATGCTGTCTTAGAAAACACGAAATTCATAGGTAAATATGTATCTTATGAACTCTATCTGGTATATATACTTATTCATTGAAGTTTAGGAAATTATTTTTATTTTCAAAACAACGTAGTTTTTTTTTTTTTTTATTGTTTATTTATACAGGAACTAAAATAAAATTCTTCATATAATTTATTGCAGAATATTTATATTTTGGTTTAAAAATATTGTCATTAGAAGTCTAACATTTAATACATGTATTTAACGATCATGACCAATTCTAATACTATAAATATTAAAATTTCATTAAATAAACATTAAACAAATGTGTAACAAAAGGTTATCTGCGTTCTAACGACTTAGCATTTCACATTTATAGCACATATTAAATTATTTTAATACATTACCCCTTTCATGGACAACCTAATTAGGCTCATTTAAAATCAAGAGCCACCAAATTTTGAGAATACGACTAGAAGAAACGATTTAAAAGAATTTGTTCGGATAAGTTAAAAAAAATATTTTATTAAAAATTTCCAGGATGATTTTTTGCAATTAGGAATTAATGTTACGTGGTATAAAATGTATCCCACCATCCCTAAAGAGTTTAATTAGATCAAAAACATTTTTAATGCATATTAAGACTTTTTCAGATAATTCACTTGTAACTTTATATTGTTTCCAGTCCCAGATTATCCAGCATAGGCTAGATCATCTCCGTAATGATAAAAACTTCAAAAAATTTAAAAACAGAAGTGAGTCTTTTAAAACCTCATCTTTTGTAAAATCCAAGCAGTTAAGAATGTGAGAAAACGAGGTATGAGTTTTACACCAGTATTACTCCGGAAAGACATGTACGACCCTTAACGTAAGTGGGCGCTTTGATGCTTTTTTCCCACTGAAGAAAAACGTGATGGCGGGATAGTAGGTATTTTTCCTGAGAAAAATGTATACTATCTCTCCGGCCTGGGTGAAAACCGTATGACGCTTTCTGTCCGAATGGAATTGGAGAGACCCATCAGGGCTCCTCCCAGTTTATGTCCAGTGGCCGATTGGGAGATTCTGCAAATTTCATTGATTTAAATTTTTCGAGGGTGGTTATTTCACTTTATATGAGAATCCCGTCAGGTATCACTTCTTCAACAGATGGAGTCTTGACCAAAATGTCAGCAGATTCCTTTCCAAAAATTCCGACATCGGATGGAACTCACTGATATTGGACAGTGTTTCAAAGAGAACCAAGAGATAAGATCTAAAATTTCCTAGCACGCCGTGCCCTCTACATTCATTCAGTAAGAAAAGACTTGTAACTGTAGTTCAATTAAACAAAAAAGAATTATTTTAAAACAATTAATTTGTAGAAAATGTCGTACGTATTAACAATTCTTTTAGAAAAACTTACGTAATTTCAAAATACCCAGTTCCATTTATCTAAAATATTTTCTATTATTTTGAATGAATAAAATATTTTATAAGTTCCTCAACTTTCTTTTTAAATCCCATGGATTATATTGTTAGATAAAACATAAAATAAGTAAAATCCTATAGAATTATAGAAGCTCATGAACCCATCTAGTAAAGACATTTTTTTCATTAAAAGTTATGAACCATTTTGCTTTTTCGAAGCAAAACAGTCAAAATTTTCTCTATTTATTAGATTTTAAATTATTCGTTTTTAGATGAATTATACTAAAAATCGTGATACAATTTAAAGCAAAAGACTTATATTTGATTTTAAATATTCTTTTCAGAAATCTAACATTTAATAAAGTGTTGTATACACTATACGAAGGATTAAATGAAATCTAATTCAAATGTTTTAAATACTAAAACTTCATTAAATAAACGATAAACAATTGTGTTACAAAAACGGTCATCTCTGTTTTAACATTTTTGTAATCCATACTATAGCATATTCCGTATTATATTAGCACATTAATTAGTTAAAATATAATATGTTTAATAATTATTAAAAAAATATTTAATATAATTGACTTATTATTGCATTTCAGATAAATATGAAAAAAAGAAAACATTTACAAATAATTAACTGGTACAAAATTCGTAGCTATTAACATTTCTTTTGAGAATAATCATGCAATTTAACTTACAGAATTCTGTTTATCTACCTTTAACCGCTTAACAATAAATAATATCATAAAGAGATGTTATCTAACATTCTTTCTCTCTTCGCATTTTTATATTTATTGTAATATATTTTAGAGAAATAAAATGTTTCCTAAGTTTTTCAGTATCACTTTTAGATCCTGCCGATTAAACTGTTATAGAAAACACGAAATAAGTTTAAAATATGGAAGCACATAAACTCCACCAGTTAATTTAATATTTTTATTAAAATTTATGAATCTGTTTTTATTTTCAAAGCAAAGTAGTGATGAACTTCTCTATTTTTTAAATTTTTGGATTATTTGTCTTTAGCTAAATTAAACTAGAAATCGTGATATAACATAATGCAAGAGAATCATATTTTAATTTAAAAAAATAAATAAATAAATAAACTTTAATATATGTCAAGTTGTTTTAATCATGTTATAAAGGACTGAATGGTGTGACATTATATTTAATATTTTATGAGTTTATCTAATTTTAAACACGAAAACCATATTTTCACTTATGAAAATTTCGTTAAATTGATGTGAAAAAGTATACTAATAATCATTATTATAATTTGCATTTTTACTATTTAATTATATTAACCCCTTACCTGCCCTGGGCGTAAATATACGTTTTACCGAAGTATGATTCTTTGTAATGTACTGCTACAAGTGTAACTACCAGTGCTACAAGTGAATCTCCAGTACGTTACTGGAACGTTGAATTGTAGGTGAAATAACTTGTAAACTTAAGTAATCACTGAAAATTTAAAGCTTTTTTTCTCAAGATTGTTTGGCTAGATCTCTCTACTGTAACAATATATTGTTACCTTCCATACTTTACTACAATACTGCGCATTTTTGTCAACCTTTCCATGTTAGACAGCTGCAGCAGCCTGATACTTTTGCTCAAAGCGTGTTTTTAACAAAACTATTTATTTCAACACAGTTAACTCTATATGTCTGAAATTAACAAATTTTCAAATTTTGTATTACTCTTAACCTACTATTAACCCTGCCAATTTTCTAATTTTTTTTTTTTTTCTACTTCAAAAAAAAATAAATAAATAAATAAATAAATAAAAAATAAATAAATAAAAATAATAATAATAATAATAATAATAATAAATAATGTTCGAAAAATGCCTGCATTTATTTATTTTTTATTTATTTATTTATTAGGACTGAGGGCCTATTAGTCTCAATCTGGGATTTTTGCGTTGTCGATTTCGATAGTTGGACATTTGTTGAAATCTAAAATTTATCGAAAATATAATTCAATAATTTGAAAGTGATGTTATAATTTGAAAAAAGAAAAAAAAAAAAAAAAAAAGACCTCCGTCCTAACTAAATTCTGCTTTTGCCAGAATTTCATCAAAGTCTTTATTATTATTATTATTATTATTATTATTATTATTATTGAAAGAAAAAGAAAAGAAAATTAATAATAATCAGTATCGTTACAAGCGATATCGAAAAATTTTTTTTAAAAATAATTTTGAATTAGGAAATAAAAAGTGCGCGTGAAATAATATGAAATAAAAGTAAGTAAAAAAATGAATTTAATGATTTAATGTTTTTGTTTTCCGGGGGCTACTCATGCACATAAAAAATGCGTATTAAAACGAGTCGAAGAAGGAAGCGAAATAAGTATTGAGTTATATTACGATAAATATGATATATAATATGATACGATATATTAGACCTATCGTCCATCGGCATTTTCGTTGAAAGAAATAGTTTGTTCGTTCGGTGCAACTTGCACATTAGTCCCGTGAGGTACAACTTTCACATTAGTCCCTTGAGGTACAACTTTCACTTTAGTCCCGTCAGGTACAGCTTGCACATTAGTCCCCTGTAAAGATAGTGACCAGCGAAGCTGAAAAGCATTCGTTGATTCACTACCTCAATTGATTTTTTTTATTTTAGTTTCAACATTATTACAACGTTTACTATAATTAGTACTAATAAAAATGTAAAACGTAGTACCACATTTATTAATATATTGCTTGCAGTTTCAGTTGAATTGATATAAACTGACATAATTTTGTTGCTTAAAAATGAATGTTAAATCTTGAAGTTATTATTATTATTATTATTATTATTATTATTATTATTTTTTTGTTGTTGTTTGTTTGATAATTAAAACAAAAATTAGAAATATCCTGCTAAAGAAATGGAACAGATTTAGTATAGAACGTAAATTAATAAGTATTATTTTTATTATTAATATATGTTTTTAAAAAAATTACAAGAAAAGTTAACTTGCATGCCATCTATTATGATTTTAGAAGGCTATGACGTCATTAGTTAGCTAAGAAATTTATTTGAAAATATTTATAAAAAATATCTTAAAAACTACGAAAAATAAAGTTAAAGTCCAAAATAATAATGGCAATTTCTAATAAATTAAAATAAATGGAAACGGGTGAGAATGTTTTAAATTTAATAATAATAAAAAAAAAAAAAAAAAAAAATGGAAATTTCTGAAAGTAAAACATTTGTGACATAAATTTGTCTATTAAAAATTTATTAAAATTATTATAACTATACATCGAAAGAGTCAATTATTTATGAACCAAAAATAAATAAATATCTTTTTTTTTTATGTCGAAAAAAAAATGAACGTATATATATATATATATATATATATATATATTTTTTTTTTAATAATTAAAATAAAATTGAGAAAAATCATTCTAAAGAAATGGAACAGCTGGAATACAGAACCCCTTTGCGAAATTTCAAATTTGGCATCAAAGTAGCTCGGGCGTTTCTCGCCAAGATCTTTATTTTTATTTTATTTATTTTTATTTAGTTATTTATCTTTTTTTTTTTTTTTTTCCCACAGACAATCGCCATTTTAAGGGTTCTCTCTCTCTCTCTCTCTCTCTCTCTTTTCTAATCTTTAGGTAGGGCTATAAAGACATTCTTACTAATACAGGTACTTTTTGGTACGACAGATTATATAATTTCTTTCGATCGGCTATTTCTTCATCGTTACCAAGTTTTATCTATCGTCTTGAATGAATGAGCAAACATTTTTGTTTTTATCTAAATTTATAAAGCTGAAAGTTTGTCATTGTATCTCTTCAGATTTTTGTCCGGATTATTATATTGTATCAAAACCTGGTAGACTTAATCAGGACAAAATCTGGCTAGCGCTATATTCTTTAGTTCAATCGGATAATTGGTACAAAAGATATTAAATAAAAATCTCATTTTAATTTTAAAATTATTAAAAAGAAATAAAAAAGATACCAAAAATAAATAAATAAGTATATATATATATATATATATATATATATATATATTTTATGCTATAAAAAGAAACGTGAATTTTTTTTATTTAAAATAGTTATAATAAATCTGAGGAAAATTGCCTTAACCCTTTGAATCCCACCGGGACTTTAAAGTCCCATCAAAAATATCCCCCAATATAGCCTAAATTTTCTACAGGATTTCATTAGAATTTCAAAGTCCTTATAGTTTAAGCTTTCCCTATAGTTAAGCTATAGTTTAAGCTAAATTTAGTATGAGTTAAATGTAGTTTAGTTTTCTCATGCAGCAAAGAAATATAATAAAAAATTTCAAACTATTTTTCCAAAAATAAGGTAATTTGGGATATAATGGGTTAAGAAAATTAACTGTTTAAAATAATTTTTGTTTTGTTTTTTAATGTTTATAATATGTATTTTAATTAATTGCAATTAGTCTTTCTTCCAAAATTTTGATACTTTTATTTATTGAAAAGTTATGAATTTTAATGGCATCAGTGGTTATATTAAACATAAATAAACAATTCTGAGTTTCTTTGTTAGCTATATTAATTTGTACTCTGCTATTACTCCTATTTAATATATATATATATATATATATATATATATATATATATATATATTACCTTTGAAATAAATTTATGACTAAATATAAGATTTATTGTTTTATGGAGGTTAAAATTTGGGAATGAAAGGGTTATAGAAATGGAACAGCTTCATTACACCGAAGTAGCTCGGATGTTTTTCACCTACTTGATCAATGGACAATATCCGTTTTCTAGGGTTCAAGTCTAAATCACACCCAACATGTGACTTCTGATTCCTCATTTCCCTATAAATTTCCCTCTAGGATACAAATATTTCCCTACAGAATGCAAACATTTCCCCATAAAACACAAATGTAAGCATTTTAATTCTATATTTTTCCCTGTAGTAGTAACGTGTGAAGGGTTTAATACGTAACGCGTGTAAAGTCCATTGCGACAACCATTTTAATTGATCGCCGAAATGACAACAAAAATTTAAATGTCACCTATGTTAAAGTTATACCAAAGAAATTTCAAGAAATGACTATAGTAATCGATGCTTTGGAATGAAACATTGTAACTGCTTGCCTGTCTATGAAATAATAGATTCAAATAAGTCCTGTCGTACTTAATTAAATTCTGTTTTGTACAGCATTTTATACTATCTAATACTTAGGGGGGGGGGGAAACAGGCTTAAGTTTTTCTTCTTCTTTTTTTTTTTTTTTTTTTTTTTTTTTTTTCCCAGTTTTGATTCAGAAATGCTACAATCGTGTCAACCAGAACATCACCCCTTTTTTTATTCCCCTTTACCAGCTTGTAACTTTTATTTTTTATTTTTTTTATTTCTTCTTACAATACGATGCACAAATATATCTAAAACAAAATAAATCTACTTTCATTTGAAACCAAATTTAATAATTTTGGGGGAAAAAAAATAAGCGGGAAATTTTTTGTCATAAAATAAAATATTCCCTTATTTTATTTTTATTTTTATTTTTTATGTCTGAAGTTTAAAATCTTGTTTTAAAATAAGATAAAGAAATATGCCGAAGAATAGAATGTTGAACAATGTTTTATTTCTTATGGAATTTTTTTATAGAATTTTTTATAGAATCGACATGATTTAAAGCTTCTTAAAGTTAATATTTTTTTAATGCGTTATTTTGAATCTCGTAGAAAACCAGTAGAAAACCATTTTTATTTAGCGATATTACCAGTACTCTGTGAATATTAATACATATGTTCTTTCATTTAAGAGAACTTGGAATCATGAAGCTTTCCTTTAAAAGCTTGTAATTCCATTTAATATTTATGAACTAAACTAACTATATTAGGTTTGTACAATAAAATATATAATCAGGCAACACGTTTTATGGTTTTTGATATATTTTTTATAAATTTAAAATCTTTAAATTTCGTTTCCTTAGATTGCATTTCTTCATACATTCATGATATTCAAATTTCTAAAACTTCTACAGATATTAAGGGAAAAAAAAAAAAAAAAAAAAAAAAACACCTCAGGTTTTTCAAAACATGCAAGTATAACAAAAACTCACTTTCGAAAATTTGACCCTGAAACAATACTTTCTCTGCCTTATGGGTAAGAGAAAGTAAAAAGTATTAATGCCAAAATAAATTGTAAAAAGTCATGAAAATTAATCTTTTTCTCAAGTTTCCGCACGTTACGTCATATGATTTTTCCGCATTTTCCCAACAAAATAAAAAGTTTTAATGTTTTTCTTATGTTCCTTAATATTCTCTTTTCTACTATAAATATTTATTTTAAAAAATAAGATTCAGGTATAAAAATTGAAACACTGTTTCATTTTATAGTAGATTTTCTCTAGGTTACTTCCCCAGAGATTTGAAAGTATTTTCTATTTTTAAATTTAAGAAAATCTATGCTGTATCACTTGGAAACTTTTCAAAATAATCAGAAATTTTAAATATCCAGTTTGACGTTATCATTATTTTATACTTAAGAATTTATTAAAAAAAAAAAAAATGTAAGAGTGTGGTTTACTATACTTTATTCGCTTATAAGAATAAATTGAAAATATAGAACGAAAAAGAGAGGAGCACATTTATTTAATAAATAATATATACGTGTATATATATGTAATTCTTTTATATAAATATATATAATTGCCAGTATTTTAAATTATATATACATATCTATATCAAGTAAAATAAATGGACAAAAATTATTGTTGAGGAGCATAATTCTTGTTTTCTTCAAAATGTATTCCTTAGGGTTGTTTGGTATGTTCTTTACATGGCAGTTTAATTATTGTAAACTGTAAATACTTTTAAATCTTTCAGTCACTTATTTTCTATAATAAATCTGTATAGTTTATGTACAGTTTCTCATAATAATAAAAACAATTGTTACTGATAATGGAAAGTGTTAAGTACATGTATCGCATTCAGAAAAATGTCAATGGATTTCCAATTTAATCAATGGGGAAAGCATTCTAGCTTACTCAAATTTCAAAATTTCAACAAAATGCTTAGATTTAGTCTCGAAAATTCTCCAAATATTACTAACCTTATTATTTCTTTCTCTCCCTCCCTTCCTCCCTCCCTCCGCCCCCCCCCCCTCTCTCTCTCTCTCTCTCTCTCTTTAATTGAATATTTCAAAAGAAAATCTCAAAAACTGTAAAATTTATTCTTTGTTTTTATTTTCCGATTGAAAAAACATATAGAAATTTACATTTTATACTTTTCTATTTTACGTTTGTTTAACCAGATTTTTCAGAATATTTTAATAGATTCCATATATAACCTTACTATATTATAATATACTTTAGACATATACAAAACATTATTTGTTGGATTCGGGGCTATATAACATTTGTACACAGTTATCCTTTTTATTTTTCGGTTGAAAATTTTACAAAAAACTAGAGTTTAATCATACAAAGATTACCCTTTCTTACTTTTGTTTAAGTTACTATTGTATAAAAATTTTAAAATATTAGTTAACAGGAAGTATTTCTCTCATAGGTTAATCAGAGGTTTCAAAATAATATAAGATATTCCGTACACTACTTTAATGAATTACAATTTACTCAAAACATGGATATCACATTATTTGATGGATTCGGTGCTATATAATCTTTGTACAAAGCTACTTTTTTTTTATTTTAGGATTAAAAAGCATATAGAAAAACCTAAAGTTTAAACATACAAAGCTTCCTTTTTTTTCGTTTAAGTTAATATTAAATAAAAATTTTGAAATTTTAGTTAACATGAAGTAATTCTCTAATACATCAACCAACGATTTCAGAAATATTCAATAAATTCCGTATATTTCTTTAATGTATTGTAATTTATTTAAGGCATACACATAATAATATTCGAGTGATTATTTGCCCTGTAACCTTTGTACACAATTATCGTTAAAATTATGTTTGAAGAGTAATAACACTGCCACTTCCGATTGAAATACGCCAAAATCCATTAGGTAACATAAGATTTAGTTATAATTTTATTCAATTACATATGAAATTGTATACAACTTCTATATTAGTTTCGCCATTTATGTTAAATATATATATGTTACGGCCTATGTCATTAATTGGTAATTATTAATAATAACCGTCTAATAAGATGCTTAAAGTGAATAATTTATGACATTGACCGGTTATTACTAATAAATACCAATAAAATTCGGTTAAAGTGAATTAGTTTTGAGAATTTATTCTATTGATTGGTTATTATTAATAATTACTAAAGACTTTTATTCAATGTAATAATTTTCAACGCGTTTAGCTACAGTTTTCCATTACTAAGGTATGGCTAATTGTTCATATTGAAAACATTTTCTTGGTAATTACTAATAATAACTAGTTAATGTGATTAATGTTAATTATTTTATCACATTCATTAAAATTCTTTGGCAATTATTAATAACAACCTGTTTAATTAATGTCCATTAATTAAATACATTCACCAAAACAGGCAATTATTATTAATAATAACCGGATTTATTGCTTTAACCCTAACATATATATATATATACAGAAAGAAAGAGAGATAGATATAGAAAACATATATATATGTATATATATATATATATATATACACTATGTTTCTCAAAAATAAGCAAAATTGTTACAAAATAGCTCCGAAATAATATATACCTAAATTTCAAAATCCCCTGTACTCATTTTGACTATTGTGACATGCTCAAAAATGGGGTTGATCACTAAGATTCTCAATGTCTCCACACCTAAGAATCAAAATATCCCCAAAATATTACTAAGGTAATTTTTTTTTTTTATAAAATAAATTAATCTACCGTCCATAAATTAACCTTTTTATCAACCTATTTTATACTGGAATTAAAACTAATCACGCGAATGAACGATAATTGTATAGAGAAAATACTGTATGTCCGATTATATATTTATTCATAAAATTATTCAACCATTTAACTTGCTTCTACTTCTCTTGGGAAAAAATGGGCCTGGGCGAGATGATCCGGAAGCAAAAAAATCCCGAAAGGAAAAAGGTAATTGTGTGGGGAGGGAAGATATCCGGATCCCGTGTAAATTTTAATTACTTAGATGCTTAATTTTTATGCATTTTATGCCGTGATATCAAAATTATATGTCTATATATATATATATATACACACACACATATACATATACATATAATTTAACATATTATAAATTAATGTAAATCTAAAAAGCAAAAAAAAACAATTATGTTCAAAGAATTAGAAAGAAAACGCATTTGAAAAAGGTAATTAATGCATGTTTAGTAAAATATTTATTTAAAAGAGTAAAATCCGCTGTAAAAGGCACGTTAAAAATATTTAAAAGAATTTTAAAAAGTTAAAAAACAGTTAGACAACATGTTTCGCGCTTATTTACTAGCACATCATCAGGTCTCGTCAGTTAATGAAAGCCATCGAGCTTTATCTTGTTGTTCTAAGAAAGGCTGCCATAGGGTTGCTAAGTCTTTACTCTGATTCTCGTTGATGCATTTATCGCCAAATTTCCAAATCATGATCTTTTCGTATATGTCTAATGTGTATTCGGTGTGGGGGGTTGCTAGAATTTTACTTTCCTCCCACTTTGGCTGGGCTTCTTTATTGTCGAGTAAAAGTTGCTTTAATGCCGTGTTTCCGTACAATGATTTAATGGAATGTTTATGTTCTTTAATCCTTTTACTCAAATTGCGCTTTGTTTTGCCAATATAATAAGATGTTATACTATTGATTGAGATGGGGATTGCATATACGCCGCCAACTTTTGTTTTTCTGTCACGATCGGATATTATCAGATTTTTCAATGTTGAAGTTTTAAATGCAATATTATATCCAATATTTTTAAATTGTCGTATTACGGGATGGAAACCTTTATTAAATGAGATTGCGCCAATAAATCTACTAGTTTCGTTTCCAGTTTTTAGATTCGTATTGTTAAGCCGGTTTATTATTCTGCGTTTCAACTTATTGAATATTGTGATATTGTAACCTTGATTAAGCATAGTCTTTTTAATTAAGTTTAATTCTTTATCTGTGGAGGATTTATAGGTGCAATGTGTGAAGGCTCTATTAATTAATGGTGTAATGGCGTTGAAAAGTAGTTGTTTAGATGTGTAAGAGTTAACAGGTGCTATGGTGAGGGGGGATGTTGGTTTGTGATAAACTTCAGTCCAGATAGTACTATTATCATGATTTCTATGTATCAATACATCGACGAACGGTATGGCTCTATCTTTTTCTTTCTCGATTGTGAGATTTACAGAATCAAAAATGTTGTTCATATTGTTTACTAGGGTTAGAAGGCTATTATGTGTATATTCCCAAATTATGTAGATGTCGTCTACATATCTCTTATAGAAGGAGGGTTTAAGTATGCTATTTGTTAAAACTGTATTCTCAATATGTTGCATGGTTATTTCACCAAGAGTAGGTGCTAAACATGATCCCATTGGTGTACTTGTGGTTTGTTGATAAATAGTGTTATTAACTCTAAAGTGATTGGTTTTGAATATCAGGTTTAAACTGGCTTCTATGAATTTAACATGCTTACTTAAGTTATTGTGATTATTGCACTTGTCAATAATTATATCTTTAACTGCATTAAGTGGAACTGATGGGTAAAGAGACTTTACATCTAAGCTGTAGAATTTAGCAGTAGGTTGTAGTTTAATTTTATGGATATCTTCTAAAAAATTCAAACTTGAAACGGTTACGTATGGCGAGTCGTTTATAAGTGGTTTAAGTAAACTATTAATAAATTTTTCGAGAAAGTAGACTGGTGATATTCTTCTGTTTACGATTGGTCGGAGAGGCATTGAAATTTTATGTGTTTTGATTTTAACGAACATAGGCGGTACGGATGTATAAAGGGGGAATTGGTAGAAATCTTTCTTGTATTCGGGAAAGTCTTTTGCCAGTTTAGTCATAGAGTTTTTTATTGAATCAGTTGGATCTTTGTTCACTGTTATTGCATTGAGTTCAACTAGGACATCATTAAGTTTAGCTTGAAAATCTTCATTAGTAATGAGTACAAAATTAGATGCTTTATCTGCTAGAAGTATTCTAAATTCTTTATTATTATGCAAATTCTTGAGTATCTTCTTTTGCTGTATCAGAGAATGTTTATTGATTTCTTCTTTCCGTTGTATTTGTATGCATTTCCAAATTATAAAGCCACGTAGAGATGGTTGAAGTGAGGGGGGGATTTTATTAAGGCAGTTTTCAAACTCAGCAATGGTGTTCTCAAAGTTCAATCCAATATCGGGGCAAAACTTAGGTCCTTGATTTAGTAAGACTACTTCTTTAGGTGTAGGCTGGTAACTGGTTAAGTTGATGAATTTGTTGGTTTCGTTTTTATCGTTTTGTAATTTACCGGCCTCAGCCAGAAGGTTATCGAGCTTCTTCTTATGTCTTAGTCTAGTTTTGCATCCATCTTCTATTTGTTTCAGTTCAATTGTACGCAAAATAGAATCGAATTGTAGGGGCATAAGGATATTGCTAAGTTCCAAATGTAAGTAATAAAGATTAAGTTCTGTATTAGCCAGTTCATATCTAGTTCGCCGAATATATTGTCGTAGGATTTTTTTCTCAGCAGTGTTGATAATATGCTTAAAAGCAGGAAAATTACGTTTAGCAGACTTGATTTGGATGAAATGTGGAGTGAGATTAAGGTTACGGCAGTCTTTCAAAAAGGCCAAATGTAGAAGTTTGCGAGCAAATGCCACTTTTTGTCTAGAAAAGACTTGTTTCACAGTCATTGTAAGTTTCACTAAATAATTAAAAGCCACGTGCGAAATAACTATTTAAAAGAGTAAAATCCGCTGTAAAAGGCACGTTAAAAATATTTAAAAGAATTTTAAAATGTTAAAAAACAGTTAGACAACATGTTTCGCGCTTATTTACTAGCACATCATCAGGTCTCGTCAGTTAATGAAAGCCATCGAGCTTTATCTTGTTGTTCTAAGAAAGGCTGCCATAGGGTTGTACAATGATTTAGTATCATTGTACGGAAACACGGCATTAAAGCAACTTTTACTCGACAATAAAGAAGCCCAGCCAAAGTGGGAGGAAAGTAAAATTCTAGCAACCCCCCACACCGAATACACATTAGACATATACGAAAAGATCATGATTTGGAAATTTGGCGATAAATGCATCAACGAGAATCAGAGTAAAGACTTAGCAACCCTATGGCAGCCTTTCTTAGAACAACAAGATAAAGCTCGATGGCTTTCATTAACTGACGAGACCTGATGATGTGCTAGTAAATAAGCGCGAAACATGTTGTCTAACTGTTTTTTAACATTTTAAAATTCTTTTAAATATTTTTAACGTGCCTTTTACAGCGGATTTTACTCTTTTAAATAGTTATTTTGCACGTGGCTTTTAATTATTTAGTGAAACTTACAATGACTGTGAAACAAGTCTTTTCTAGACAAAAAGTGGCATTTGCTCGCAAACTTCTACATTTGGCCTTTTTGAAAGACTGCCGTAACCTTAATCTCACTCCACATTTCATCCAAATCAAGTCTGCTAAACGTAATTTTCCTGCTTTTAAGCATATTATCAACACTGCTGAGAAAAAAATCCTACGACAATATATTCGGCGAACTAGATATGAACTGGCTAATACAGAACTTAATCTTTATTACTTACATTTGGAACTTAGCAATATCCTTATGCCCCTACAATTCGATTCTATTTTGCGTACAATTGAACTGAAACAAATAGAAGATGGATGCAAAACTAGACTAAGACATAAGAAGAAGCTCGATAACCTTCTGGCTGAGGCCGGTAAATTACAAAACGATAAAAACGAAACCAACAAATTCATCAACTTAACCAGTTACCAGCCTACACCTAAAGAAGTAGTCTTACTAAATCAAGGACCTAAGTTTTGCCCCGATATTGGATTGAACTTTGAGAACACCATTGCTGAGTTTGAAAACTGCCTTAATAAAATCCCCCCCTCACTTCAACCATCTCTACGTGGCTTTATAATTTGGAAATGCATACAAATACAACGGAAGGAAGAAATCAATAAACATTCTCTGATACAGCAAAAGAAGATACTCAAGAATTTGCATAATAATAAAGAATTTAGAATACTTCTAGCAGATAAAGCATCTAATTTTGTACTCATTACTAATGAAGATTTTCAAGCTAAACTTAATGATGTCCTAGTTGAACTCAATGCAATAACAGTGAACAAAGATCCAACTGATTCAATAAAAAACTCTATGACTAAACTGGCAAAAGACTTTCCCGAATACAAGAAAGATTTCTACCAATTCCCCCTTTATACATCCGTACCGCCTATGTTCGTTAAAATCAAAACACATAAAATTTCAATGCCTCTCCGACCAATCGTAAACAGAAGAATATCACCAGTCTACTTTATCGAAAAATTTATTAATAGTTTACTTAAACCACTTATAAACGACTCGCCATACGTAACCGTTTCAAGTTTGAAATTTTTAGAAGATATCCATAAAATTAAACTACAACCTACTGCTAAATTCTACAGCTTAGATGTAAAGTCTCTTTACCCATCAGTTCCACTTAATGCAGTTAAAGATATAATTATTGACAAGTGCAATAATCACAATAACTTAAGTAAGCATGTTAAATTCATAGAAGCCAGTTTAAACCTGATATTCAAAACCAATCACTTTAGAGTTAATAACACTATTTATCAACAAACCACAGGTACACCAATGGGATCATGTTTAGCACCTACTCTTGGTGAAATAACCATGCAACATATTGAGAATACAGTTTTAACAAATAGCATACTTAAACCCTCCTTCTATAAGAGATATGTAGACGACATCTACATAATTTGGGAATATACACATAATAGCCTTCTAACCCTAGTAAACAATATGAACAACATTTTTGATTCTGTAAATCTCACAATCGAGAAAGAAAAAGATAGAGCCATACCGTTCCTCGATGTATTGATACATAGAAATCATGATAATAGTACTATCTGGACTGAAGTTTATCACAAACCAACATCCCCCCTCACCATAGCACCTGTTAACTCTTACACATCTAAACAACTACTTTTCAACGCCATTACACCATTAATTAATATAGCCTTCACACATTGCACCTATAAATCCTCCACAGATAAAGAATTAAACTTAATTAAAAAGACTATGCTTAATCAAGGTTACAATATCACAATATTCAATAAGTTGAAACGCAGAATAATAAACCGGCTTAACAATACGAATCTAAAAACTGGAAACGAAACTAGTAGATTTATTGGCGCAATCTCATTTAATAAAGGTTTCCATCCCGTAATACGACAATTTAAAAATATTGGATATAATATTGCATTTAAAACTTCAACATTGAAAAATCTGATAATATCCGATCGTGACAGAAAAACAAAAGTTGGCGGCGTATATGCAATCCCCATCTCAATCAATAATATAACATCTTATTATATTGGCAAAACAAAGCGCAATTTGAGTAAAAGGATTAAAGAACATAAACATTCCATTAAATCATTGTACGGAAACACGGCATTAAAGCAACTTTTACTCGACAATAAAGAAGCCCAGCCAAAGTGGGAGGAAAGTAAAATTCTAGCAACCCCCCACACCGAATACACATTAGACATATACGAAAAGATCATGATTTGGAAATTTGGCGATAAATGCATCAACGAGAATCAGAGTAAAGACTTAGCAACCCTATGGCAGCCTTTCTTAGAACAACAAGATAAAGCTCGATGGCTTTCATTAACTGACGAGACCTGATGATGTGCTAGTAAATAAGCGCGAAACATGTTGTCTAACTGTTTTTTAACTTTTTAAAATTCTTTTAAATATTTTTAACGTGCCTTTTACAGCGGATTTTACTCTTTTAAATAGTTATTTCGCACGTGGCTTTTAATTATTTAGTGTAAAATATTTATATATATATATGTGTGTGTGTGTGTAAATATATATGTAAATATATTATTATTCATGTATTAAGTAACCGGTAAAACCAAATTAAAAGTGAAGTGAGAGGGGGAAGGAGTAGGGAAAGGAAATGAGAGAAACAAACTTTTGAGCTTTAACGATACAGAAACCGCTAATGTGCAGATTACCTAGTTAAAATGCGGAAAATCTTGATTCTGCACTTTAACGAATCACCCTAGATAATCTGCATATAAATAGCTTTCAAACTTTAACTGTAACATATATATACTTGCGGATTTGGTTCTCCTACATTCTCCTATCACATTCTATTTACCGCATATTACATATATACAGACTTTTTTTTTTTTTTCAACCAAAGGAAATTAATAAAATTTTGGAATAATGATTAGAAATAGTATATAACTGCCATAATATTTATTGCATATTTCGTAAAAGTCAAGATATAAAATATTTAAACTGCATTTAAATCAAGAAAAGAAAAGCATAATTCATGATGCAGCATAACTTATTTAGAACTTCCAGTTTAATATACTCTCTAATTTATTTTGCTCTCGTATTCTTTGAGATTTAATATATTTTATTGACTTGAATCTTTATGTATAAGAAACAGTTTATATTGCCGACTAAAATATATATCAGAGCTTCAATTTACTGATTATACGAAGGCAAAAGAATCAATTTCCTACTCTTCTGTGTGCATACTAAAGCATATATTTTTTGGAAGTTTTATGCAAAATAAAAGTTACAATCTGAAAAGCGCAGTCGGTTTCTCTTTATATTTCCGTTATGTCTCGTTCGATTTAATAAAAGTAAGTTTATTTTTATTTCATGGAAGGATAAAGGAAATATCAAAAACTTTTTTTAAAATAATTTTTTATATGTGTATGTGTAACTAAATTTAGAACAGGACGAAGACTTCGAATATAAGTATTAACATTCTTAAAAATATAAATTCGATGATCTTTCTTTTGAAAAATAAGGGAGTTTAATGCAGGTTGTTTATCCGAGAAAGAAAAAAAAAAAAAAAGAGAGAAAACTGTAAATAATGTTTAAGTTTAATCTGACAGAAATACTATTTTTTTATTATTTTCTCAATTTAGAATAGATTTTATGTTAGGGTCATACGGGGGAATTCTGGGTCACTCTCTTTCCGGGGTAAATAATGGTCACTAACTTTTAAGCATTAAAAAATGTTTTTTCAAAGCAATTAAATTACTCAAAGTCATCCTTATACATTCTATTTTCTTGTATCAAGTTCAAAATTAATGTAACTGTGTAGCAAATAAGAGAAAAAAAAGACTTTTCAAACCACTAGAAAAACATCTTCAAAAAAGATTGCTTCCATAAATCATGATTTTTTTAAAGATCCATACCAATGAAATATTTTTGAAAGAACAATATTGCTGGTGGTATTTTTCAATAGCAAATAACCTAAACTTCTCATACATACTTATACTTTTTCTTCATTATATTTAGAATTAATTTTAAAAGTATACTGATTTATCCCCCAGTTTACTGGGGTAATTCTTGGTCACTGGGGTAATTCTCGGTCAGTTATAGTTTTTGATATTGTAGGTGTTTTTCTACTTATTCCTGAGTAAATAATACTAGCATTTACTTCAAATGTTATATTTTATTGTAATCTTTAAGTATAACTTTAAATTATGCTTTAACCGTGACCATTTTTTACTACTGAAATTCCTATTGAATATTACACACTTCTGGTGAACAAATCAATTTCAGCTTTGAAGAAATATTAACTCAGCAATTAAGGCACACATTTTGAGTACCGAATTCCAAAATAAGAAGGCAGATTTACACAAATCTGGCTGTTATTGCAAATCAGACTTTCTTGGACCTCGTAACAGCAAAGAAAGAAAAATCAAATGCAAAGAAGAAAAAGGAAACTCCCAAGTAAAAAGATGTAGACATGAAGAGAAACCTTGTTTGCAAAAAAGTAAGAGCACTTCGAATAGACAGTCTCTCAAATGCAAACCGAGCTAATTTGGAACTGTCTAATGACAATGGAAATAAGATTGAAGATGTTCTAATAAAACAGTTGCAAAAAAATTCCTCTTCAGAAAAATTGAAGAAGGTACTACGAGAAATTCCTTCTGTTTTTGAAAAGCAGAAATATTTTGCTGTGCATTATAACAACAATCCATTCTATATTAGAAAATAGTTAAAATTTTGGACAAGAAAAAAATAGAAATGAAATTTCTTGAACAAGGTGCCAGAAATTTTCATTGGCCCAAAGGAGATGTTTGAGAAATAATTCAAAATAAGTATATACTCTATGAACCAGTTGATTTAAATGGAAAATAATCCCTTTGTTGTTGATAGTAACAGGATAAATATACCGTACAAATGCTATAAAAAATTCTGCCCAGAATTAAGGGGTTAGAGCAAAAGAAAATCTTAGCACGCTCTTAAAAATAAATATCTTAGGATTTAAATTAATGTCCTTTTCCTTAAATATAACACATTATATAATTAAGAAAAGTTCTTTGTGTACTAAATAATGATAATTTTGAACATTTATCCCCTTTTGACATGTATTAGTATGGAGAAAGACGTTGACCCATATTTGCCCCATGTGTGACCCATAATTGCCCGAATCCGGGGTAATTCTAGGTCACTCAAAATTTTAAATAAAATAAATAATATTTTAAATTTAGGTAAAATGATTGTTTGGATAATTTCTAAATTATTTAAGCTTACTCCATACCAAATTTAATCATTTTATCTTTTATACTTTAGAAAATATTAAGATATTGTTGTTTTTTGACCCATAATTCCCCCAAATGACCCTATATTAAAAAAAAAAAAAAAAAAAAAAAAAAAAAAAAAAAAAAATGCAGTCTTTTTTTTTTTTTTTTTTTTTTTCTTTTTTTTGCATTTATAGACCTTTTTATCTCCGAATCTATCATTTTATGAAACATTAGTTTAATTATTTCAGTTTTTTTTTCTTTTTTTGTTGTGTGTGTGTGTGGTTTTTTAGTTCTCCTTAAAACTTTTCACACTTTTATTGAAAATGAATAAATATTTTTAATTGTATTACTTCCACTCTGGGAAAAATAATAATAATAAGTTTGTAATTTTTATTATTTTTTATAACAGTTCTCATTCATATTTATATCCGTTTCTTATAAACTGATTCACTTTCACATAAAGTAAATTCAGTAATATTTGTGAGTTTAGATTTTAATAAGCAATAATTATAATTTAATTTACAATTATTAAAATAACTAATAATAATAATAATGCAATTTTCAAATAGAAGTTTAATACAAGCACCCATTCTGCTTACTACTTTTTAAATATAAAAGTAACAAAATGCATTTTGAAATCGATTCTTCTTACTTAAAGATATAACTTGAAATAGTCGTCTAAATTCTCGTTCGTATAACTTTATTTAAAACAAAGTTTTTTTTATGCTTATATGATTTCTCATTGTATAATTTTGGCTAAGTATTGTATTTTGGCTAAGCTCTTGGAAAAATAAATGCGTATAATACTTAATGTTTTCATAATATCTTGCACTTTTTGAGACTCAAAGTCTATGTTAAAATCATCCATCAGCACATTTCCTTGTCTTTGGCTAAGATATATTAATGATTACTTCGTTTTATTTCCAAATTCTTTTGTAGGCTCGCCTATTTTACTGCAAATCTTGCATTTCTCAATACATAAAAATTAAAATATTGACTTTGTTGCTTTCAATCGAGATAGAGTTAAAAGATTTATTTATCAACTCACCTATTATGTAAATTCTAACAAAGCATTTTTTTAGCTAGTTGAATTTAGTCTATTGTTACTGTTATCCATGTAGAGCAGTCTATATAAGTACAGTGATTTCAAAATGTGCTAAGTAAAGTTCTGCCAACAAGAAATTTTGAAACTTTCAGTCAATAAATATCTGTAATGAATCTACAAAAGAGAGTATTGATTATTGGAATCGTCGTTTGGGCTTTGAGCTTTTAATTCGTTTTTCCACCCAAGGGCGAATAAACCGGCCACCGCAGATTGAAATAGCATTTAAAAAATAAAAATAAAATAAAGAAAAATAAAAGAAAGAGAGAGAGAGAGAGAGAGAGAGAGAGAAGGATGAAAAGAATAATCAGCGTAAGGAAAATAAAGAAGTGTTAACGTAAAAATAGTGCTTCGAAGCGAAAAAGTGAAGTCAGTCTATGCATTGGTATCGTCGTTTAGAAAGTGGTTTGAATCTAGAATGATCAGGTTACGACAATTAATTACGAGGTTTTCATGTAAAATCTATACTTTACAACCCACTAATTTTTATTTTTTTATAATTTTAATATTAACCCTTTTAATATACTTCCGTCCACATTTCCTACGCTATACTATACGTGAATTTTCAATTGGTAAAAGCAATTTTGGACGTAAATTTCAAAAAGCATGATCATAGTATCCACCTCTTCGTCTGTTATAGGTTGGACTGTTTCAGATATTCCTCTTTCAGTACTTCTTTTACCTTAGGGAATAGGAAACACGACGAAGGGTCTGATGAACAAATCGGCTGTTCCAACACACGTATATTATTCTTGACCAAATACTTCTGAACAAACAATGCACACTAAGAAAAATTTTTGTAACTGACATCTAGAATCTAAATTGTGGCTCTAGAAAAAATAGTTCCATGTCATCCTTATAAATGCTAGTCCTCTTGAAAAGCGAGTTCTAGAAGCCCCTATTAGAATTGTAGAGAGTTTGCCTACATTCTCCAAGGCAAAGTTATTTAAAATCTCTGCAAATAAATGAGACTACAAGAGGCGGGTTTCAGCAACTATAATCTTGGTGTATGACCCAATTCTAGAAAACCAAGCGCATTATTCTCGCAATAAAAAAGATTCAAAATATTCAGAATATTCATAATATTGTTTCACCATCTGAAAATGTGTAAACTAGAAATTCTGGAACATTTCGTCTATTCAGTTTATTGGCGTACCTTATGCGTATAGTTCGGAAATCTATATTTCTGGTTAAGGGATTTAGAAAATGGCCATTTATTCATTCTAGAGGAAGGCGGTGTATTTTTATTTTTCTCAGTGAAGTATGGATCGGTATGTTGCACGGATTGAACGAATTGTAATTTCCACTCCATATCATAATGCTGTTACTCTGTGTATCTTGGTTACCGGCAGGCAGTGACCAGGACTACCATCCAAAATAACGATAGTCAGTAAACCCACATTACACACACATTAGATGAGTTTGCTGGGTAACTTAATCCACCATTTTTTTTTTCCAAGTGGTAGCCACTCAAATATTTGAAAATAACATCATAAAGGCTCATTAAAAAACGGACTTATATAAAATTAAATTTATTCGTAGCCTACATCAGATTTTCAAATAAATTTTGTAATGAACTTCCTCAACTTGTTTAAAAATAGCGTTTACTTGAAATAAGTAAAAACTTAAAAATTTGTATTTACGATAAATTTTGACATAAAGAATTAATTCAAATAACATTTGAACAATATACCTATCTTCGAAAAAGCTTTTGTAAGATGCAGTCGTCAGCAAAATTATTAAAGCACATATCCACATTTTTCAATTTTTTTTTCTTTTAATTAGTTTGATTGTCATTTTTTAACATCAACTTACTTTCTCATAAACAGCGTAAAGACTAGGATCAGGAATCGATAAATACTCTCTAAAATTTCTAGAGTGGGAATCTCACTCCTTAAAACAGTGAGCATTATTTTGACACGAATTAAAGTGAGAAAATACTATTGTCGCTCTTGAAAATGTGACATTTCTCACTTTTCTCTAAAGAGAGACTTGTAGTCACTCTGTTACAAAGAGTGAAGTCATCAGCTATTGCAAGATCAACCTTCTGAAGAGTGAGGAATTGCTGGCGCCATCTACTTTCCATATTCCGAATGAAATATGAAAGTCAATTTCTGGATGATCAGATGCATGTGATTTGTTTAACAGAACATATGGAAGATATTTGAGTATAAAAAAGGCAAATAATTACGTTAAAAGCTATTTTGGTAAATATACATTTTTTATACAATTGATAAAATCGAAGTGTTATTAGTAAAGAATCGAAAATCGTAAGAAAGGTATGGAAATTCGTAAATGAAATCAAGTGGTTTTATTCGGAAATATATAATGTAGAAAATAAAATATTAATGCAAATATTTAATGCATACCGTCTTAAAATCTATAGGAATTTATATTTTTATTATATTCATTGATACCTAACGCATGTGAAATATTCATAAAGCTGGCTATAATATTTTGCTAAAAATCAAAATCAACAGCAAAATTCATACTCCTGAACAGACTAGTTTTTCAAGAACTGTGTGTAAATATTTAATTATTTTTTAAACATGCACACTCAAGAATTTTTCTTATCCTCCAAGCTACTTTAAAAATAACTATTTGTCTTAGGGAATTTCTTTTCAAGTATACATTTTAATTTGAAAAATAGAATTATTTTTAAATTATTAAAATTAGAATTAATTTTAGTAATTTAAATAATTCTGATTTTAATTTTAAAATGTACATTAGAATTCTGTAATTTTATATTTTTAATAAATGAAGTAAAAGTTTATAAATGTGATTAATCTCTTATGTGAATGATTTATCACTGTAAATTAAGCGAACTCTGTGTGTCCCCAGTGGTTCAGTGGTAAGACGCTCACCTGCCAAGGAGATGGCTTCAGTTCGATTCCCCTCAGGTCCTATTTGCATCCTTTCGATCGTTTAAGTAGAGACAATGCTAATAAAAAAGATTCCGTCTAGTGTATCCAATTTTTTTAGGAAAAATAAACGGTCATATTCTTTGAATTACTCGGAATAATCTCACTCTTTCAAAAAGAGACTTTTCACTCTTTAGAGGTTGGCTCTATTTTTGCATGTTCAAAGAGTGATATGCCACTCTTTTAGAGTCAGATCTCACTCTTCATATTTCAGAGAGTAATTACTTAATAAAACAGTATTACATGCACATGTTTTAAATATGTATTACAGCTATCGCTTCAATAATTTTGCTGTCGAGTGTAAGTCGCTAACATAATCCGCCTCCTTGTTTCCAAGTTACGGCCAAATGAAAATTTCAAATTCATATAAAAATCGTATTTATGAATTCATTTTCTTTACACTATGCATGCACATAGCTCATACCAAGTTTAATGAATATTAGCAAAAACAAATTTATTAATAAAATTGATCCGCCACCTTTTCTGATAATTGCGATCATTTGAAATTTCAACACAAAGAAAATTTCCGTATTACTAAGTTGACTCTATCTAAAGTTGAAAAGTGTATTTCTAATAGAAATACTTTGTATGAGCTCGTTAACTTTTGTATGTATTCTTTTATTTCCGGAATTTGCAAATTTTTGGTGAAAATCACAAGTGGGACTAAAAGTCAGAATCCTGAAATCATCACTAACATTTTTTTTTCCTTTCAAATCTGTTGCATAATCCTTTTTTTAAATGTTTATTCGTATATAGTAGTTAGTTAGTACGGGAAGACTAGTAGGCGTCCCAGCAAGTAAGGTCAGTTTTATATCTCAGAAGTAGATATCTTTAAAAACGGATTTAGCGGTTTTCCTAAACTCGCTTTTTAAATTACTTTTTAGGTCTCTTTACGGCATTTGCATTAACTTTTTACTACAGAAAAAATGATAAACTTCCGATTAGTTAGTTCAAAAGTATGTTTTTGCACGCTACTATCTCCAAAAATAGTCTATCATAAGTGTAGTAGCGAAATAATTTATTTGCGAAATAATTTACACACAATTTATTACTTTCTTCTATATTCAATAGAAAAAAGTATTAGATTCGTAAATATTTTCAACCTCGGTTTTTTGATGGATTTACACGTTTTGAGAGCTGTAGAACATGATCTGATCCTTTTTAGAAATGTCTGTCTGTCTCTGTGTGTGTGTGTGTGTGTGTGTGTGTGTGACAAAATTTTGTGGCGACTGTATCTCAGGTACTACTGTACAGAATTTCATACAAATTTGTATGTAGTTACACATTGACATAAATTAGTGCCTATGAACTTTTAGTAAAAATTGTCCAACAGCTTTTGTTGCCATCCCCCTTTTCTAAATTTTAACATGGTAGTATAGGACAAAATTTTGTATAAATAGGCATAAAGAGAATTATTTTTTAATAATAATTATGGAATTTAAAAGAGTTATTTGTAATAGAGACAGTCAACTGCTAAAAAAAAATTGTGTATGTAGGAGCCTCGCCTCCCCTCCTGGGGGGGGGAAGTCCCCCTCGAGGGGAGTAAATTTTTATGATGGATATCTTTCAAAAGAGCTCGCCAATACCTTTAAAACGAGTTGTTGAATCATCGATCTGCGATATTTTAAAATAAAGTTATCGATTTTTTTTTTTAACCAAAAAAAAAAGTAATAATGAGAATAAATTAGATTTTTTTTTTTTTTTTTTTTTTTTTTTTTTTTTTTTTTTTTGGAAATTTTGTGTTATACTACTTCTCGGATATAGAAATCATCTGTATTATCATGGAAGATTTTTTTTTTTTTTAAATAAATTAGTAATTTTAATAAATTATTTCTACTGAATAAATTTGTATAGAATATGTATAATTTGTATAGTCATGTGGTGGCCAGAACATACTAGTTTTTACTTTGTGCTAGTAGACTGATAATTGATTGTAGATTGATAATTAATGTTTTTCTTTATTATAAATAAACTTTCTAATTAAGAGATTATTAATATTTAACTCGTTTCATTTCATTTCATTATTTCATTATTTATTTATTTGTTAAAATCTTACGGGAACGAATTTACGAGTGATCCGCTAATTATACATAATTAATTCCCAAATTGTTATGTAATTTTGTTAATATAGGAAAACTTTTATTCTACTACTGCAATAACTACATTAATACTGCTGCTAATAATAATAAAATATCTTTTTCAAAAGAATTTAGCTTATAAATATTTTATCTTTTCAAAATTAATATAAAATCTTTTGAATTATGTAAAATAGTTAATCGTGGAAATTATGATATAATCTAAAAAGAATTTAAATAAAATTTTATATTTTTCCTTGCCGAATCTGAATCTTGACGTATTTTATTTGAAAAATTTAAACAAATATTTTATTTAAAGTGAATTTGTTCTTTTTTTTTTTTTTTTTTTTTACTGTTTATAAAGTAAAATAAAAGGAAAAAATATTGAACCAGTAATATGGAATAGCATTTTGCATTTTACTTTATACATCTCAGGGTATATTGCTGCGAAATACCTGAAACTTTAGACATTGTAAAAAATCAAGATTTACTTTAGAGATATTTGCCAGAGTTCTGAAATCAAATTTGTGCTTTTCTATTCTATTCTATGTATTGCTTTTTAGAAACTTGAATCCTTTGTCTATTTTCTTTGTTTTTATCATATTTTACTTAAAAATTTTAAAATGCTGTATTTCACAAATAAATGCACGGAACTCCATAAAATTTTATTTCGTTGGACCTTAAGATAAATAGATTTCATTTTAGCATGTTTCGCCTAGCAGGTAGCTGTGCTGCGATATCCATCCATTTATGTTAAAACTATATTTTAAGTTCTATGGCGCATTGGTGCAACAAACTTGAAACGTGTGATGAATACTACAATATAAAAAATTTAAAAAAATTATATTTGGTGAATATGGTGAACTGATGGTGCTGGTGAATGTCATAAAATTCAGTTCATGGTTAAACCAAAATTTGGTACAATTGTAGTTGAAAAGTGCTAGGTTAAACCAAATCTTGGTACTACAATGCAACCAAGCAATGATGCAACCAAGCAATGATGCAACCTTCTACCATAATTTGGTACTTCTTGTTGGAAAAAATCACCAAATCATTGTAAAAGATCACACCGACTTATCGCTAAAACAACAATTAATACCGAATTTTGGTAGAACCAAGTACCAAATCATGGTAAAATGTTTCAGCATCTTATGGTCACAACTCCTGTGCACCATACTTGGTTTAAACTAGGGCAATTTTTTTAATAGTGTTCAGTCAAAACACTTCATGATGATGTTCTTAGGAAAAAAATTAATGATCAGTATCGCAACTTCTGTGCATAGAATCTAACCAAACGTGATATTTAAGATACTTATTCTGAAAAAAAAAAAAAAAAAAAAAAACTTTGCAGACTAGATTTTGATGCATATTACATAACAGACTATCTACTAATGCTACGCAAAATTTTTCAAATACCGTTACACACGATCGACATCTAGTGGATATAATTGCACAAATTTCAATATATAAGAAGCATATTATGCAACACTATGACATTTTATTTTGATACATAAAACCAGGGAGATAGCGATGATATTACTCACTTTCTACAATTTTCGAAATAGTATATTTTAGTTAAAATTAGTTTAGTTTAGTTTTCGACCTTAGTATCATTTAGTTAAAATTCTATGTTAAATGTTTATTGTAATATATGTGCTAGATTGATTAAATTTTTGTGCATGTTAACTGATAGTTGTGTGGTCATACAGTTTACGTAGAAGAAAAGTTGCCATGACCACAGCGTACTAGCTTCTATAGAACACGAATTTTAATGTGAAATCACTACAGAAGCATTATAGTATAAATTTGACAAACTGTAAAGGTTTTTTTTGGCAATGTTTTTAAGTAATTCAACTTTTTGTGGTACGATGCCCGGAAAACTGGTGTTAAATGTTAAAATCTAAAATAATAAAAAAAAAGTCATAAATTGCAACATGAAATAATGGTTTTAGATCAAATAATAAACATGACCTTTCATCTGGAGAGATGTAGTAGGTACTTTGATGCGTTCACGTTAAACTTGTACTGACATTTTTGCGTAAGAATGTTTAACCCCTTGAACTGAAATGACGAGTCCAGATCGTCATGAATTTCCCGACACTAACTATGTTCATACATGTATATATAACAATAAACATTCATATAAATGTATGAAACAAATATTATTTTTAATAATAACAAATTATTTGAGCAACAAAACCGTAAGTCTCTATATCAATCCCTCCTCTTAAAACTAAGAAAATTAAATTGTCTGCATGAGCAGTGCTGACTGAAAATAAATTGCAGTTCAAGGGTTAATAAGTTTGATCCAAAAGAATTATTTTTTGTTCGCGTAATTTAGAGTTTTTCATTCCAAAATGCTTACTCCTCTTAAATACGAATATCAGTCTGGCACTTTTACAAACTAATTTACATTGCTATATGCAAAATAAGTTCAAGCTTCAAGGATTTAACCGACAATTACACTGGTCTACAGTGGTTCGGTAACAACGGTCAAATTATTAGTTTTATTATTAATTCCAATTTTTATTTAAATATCTGCAAGCAAAAAAGTCCCACCACGTCACATTTTTCTGTTAGAGTATCAGAAGATGGCAATTTTCACGAGTTTTTATCATTTTCATAGTATCACAGGTTGTAACCCTTCTTGCTGGCAACCCAGAGTCCTGGCAAATCAGAGTCCCGACAACCATGTTTGTTCCATTTTTTTTGTTAAAATATCAGAAAATGGCAAAATTCATTATTATTTTTATTATTTTTAAAATACAGTCGACAGCAAAAGTATCCGAGTACTAGCAAATAATTCCGATATTTAAAAAGTACATTTAATACTATTTTGTTAAATAAATCCTTATCGAATCATTTTCTTAGACTAACTAAGAACATGACTCAACAAGGATTTATTTAACAAAGCAGTATTAAGTGTACTTTTTTTAGACAGGGATTATTGCTTCCAGTACAGATTAAATAATCGTAACAAAAAATCTGTACGTGTTACAGATTTGTCGCTATTATTTTTGAATTCTGCATTACAAAAATTGTTGAAAATAGCTAATTTCATTTTTTTTTTTTTTACCCTCCATTTTTTTTTTTTTTTTTTTTTTTTTTTTTACCCTCCATTTTTTTTTTTTTTTTTTTTTTTTTACCCTCCATTTTTTTTTTTTTTTTTCGACTAGTGTTATTAACACGCTTTTATTAGATTCACCTGTATGTATGTTTGTATGCTTGTATGTTTGTAACCGCTCTGGGACCAAACAAAAAATCTATATCATAAAAAAAAGACCTTCCCCACATGAACGCTGTGGCTGTGAGGTAAAGCTCCGCGCTACAAACCTAAAGGTCTGGCGTTCGAGCCCAGTCAAGGGAGAATTTTTTAAAAATGGTTTTTGTTTAATTCTAAATTATTTTAATTAAAGATTTAAATTTATGTAAATATTATGGTGTGTCACTCACATGATTTTCTCTTACCCTGCATTTTATTACTAAAATATATATTTTGTGCTTTTTAGTTTACATTTCTATAAAAGCGTGTTCTTTAATTTTTTAAAACTATAATATTATTATGTTTTTACTTGCTGAGTACATTTCATTACTCTTGAAATTCACAAGGTAAAATCTTATATCTCTGTGCTGTTTCACAAGCCAGAAAACATATTTTTCAACCACATTTCACTGTTGTCGCAAATTACTTAGTTTTGTTAATCTCATATTAAATGAAAAAAAAAGTATATTAATAAGGAATATATAATATAAAATCATATCATTTTTACTATAAATGAAAGCAATATAACTGAGTAATGGATATAATCTAGTGTGACACCAACACTACTTTCTGTTGCCATTCATTTTAAGGGAAAAGAAGAAGAAGTTTAATGACATGAATACATCCTTATTTAAGCCTTGATGTGCATGTTGAAGCTTTTATACAAAAACTTTTCCTGATCATTGTATAATTGTGTACAGAACGACCTACAATAACGTAAAATAGAAAGGAATGTATACGACTAATTTTGCGTATTTCTGTAGATTGTCTATAAATTATATACGCTCCACATAATGTATGCAAATTTAGCAAACCAAAAATTATGTATACAAATTAAATAAAGCAAAATAATAATAATAATAATAATAATAATAATAATAATAATAATAAATATATAATAATAATAACATAACATGATTTTGAATAATTTAAAATCACATCTTCATAGCTCTTTTGTGTGGCTTTGTAAATGAATGATAAATGATTTTCAGACTATATTCAGACGAAAAATATGCTTTTGTGTACATAAAAAACGTATGTAAATTTCATTAAGTGTAGACAAATATGTTAAACAGTAAGAACGATTAATTATTTTCATAGACATAATGTGTTTGTTATCTTTTTCACATCTCATTAGTGCTAGATTCACCAAACTTTATATATTTCGTGAGACAGTAACTTATGACATGTATATAAATTTTCCGTTTAGACGAATGAGGCATTTAGACGCTATTGCACTATAAGTATTTGGTCTCATGGGCCATAATAATAAAGATTTTTCCTTTATGTCCCTGTAAAAAAAAAAAAAAAAAAAAAACTATAAGTGCTAGATTCACTAAAATCTATAGAATTCGTGCTATGGTGACCTATAGCACACCTACGCATTTAGGCGCTATCGGTTCACTCACATACATACATAGTACATCATCGTAAAAATAGTAAAAATGAACTCAAGGGACCTAAAATGTATAGAAACGCCAACACCTCAAAGTCGAATTTTTGATATGATTACAATACTTTCCTTATATGTATAGTCATCACACACATACATACGTCCTCGTAAAAATAGTAAAAATGAACTCAAGGGACCTCTAAACGTATAGAAACGTCAACATCTAAATGTCTGATTTTTGATATGATTAAAATACTTTCCTTATATGTATATTCGGAAAGTAAAAATATCGGATGAATAAGAAATTATAACTTAAAATGTTATACTTTTATTTTCATTACTTAATTTTTTTTTGTTTGCCTTTAAAATGAAGGATAAAAGCTTTACAGAATAACGTACCACAAAATAATTTAGAAATTGTGTGATTTTGAGAAAATGACGCTTAATTTCATTTTTGTACTGACAAATAAGATTTCAAAAACATTAACTGTTCTAACAAATTTTATTTTTATCAGCTCTTGGAAATTACGAAAAGTATTTTAAAGCGCTAATACATGCCTCGATATATAAACATCCTTATTTTTAAACTTCAAAGATCTTTATACATTTTAAATCGAATTAGTTTTAATAAAGTATTTATAAGTAATAAAATTACTTTCTAAAACAAATAACACAATCGCGTAAATATTATTATTATCTATATAATATCATGGTCCAATTACGATTAAATTTTGTCGAAACGATATCATAGTAATGTAATTAATAAAATAAGCGAGGATAAAAAAATAATAGTTATAAATAGACAATGTTTATAAGCACGCGGACTCAGTTCAATGATCTAATAAGAAAATAATTATAAGAAAACAAACTTTTTATAAACCATGTTTTTAAGTTTTCTGTTAAATCATAGCTATAGAACTAACTACATTAGCACTTTATCAATGTGTATTGTTACGAAATTGCAAATAACTGTATTTATTTTTGTATAAATTCTTTCAAAGCGGCTTAGTAAGTTGATAAATTGTCAATTTTTTGCATTTCAAGCTCTTTTTCGCGTTAAAATACCTTAATTCTCCCTTTAAAACGAATTAAAAAGCTCCAATGGGCAGGTAATGCATTTGGGGCCAAATTTGGCGACATTTTGCCCTTGACGATATTTTTGGCGAATTTTGGCGAGAAAATCCTTATTATCGATATTCCAAAGATGGACGTTCTAATGTGAAATTGGTTAAAGAGTTACGGGAAATTTGAATTTAAAAAAAAGTTGGTTTTAAAAATAAAATATTAATCCTTTCAGAACAACATATATTTGCATCATGAACTACATTAGCACTTTACCAATGTGTAGAAAATCTTTAAAGTGATAATGACGTCAATTTTTGCTAGATGCATAATTTAACTTTTTACAAATTTTTAACGTTCACCTCGGTTTTTTTTTTTTTTTTTTTTTTTTTGTAACTATTAAATTATATTTATTGAAATTTTATTTTTCCGACTGAGTGAAAATAATGCCTAGACCGGGAGTCGAACCCCGGATCTTTGACTTACAAGGTCAAGGCTCTACCAATTGAGCTATCCAGGCCGACACCCGATTGACATTACTCACTCAGACAACCTTTTTTTTAGGCAGTATGATTTTCATGTATGATTATCATGTATGATTTTCTTCCACAGTTGACTGTGTGATTTTATTAAAAATTGTTTTTTTTTCTCCCCCATTGTTTAATGGTGTTTTCCATTACCTGCGGCTTATTTCTGTTGAGATATCCAAATGATAGACCACATTGTTTCTGCCTAAAAATAAGCTTGTCTGAGTGAGTAATGTCAATCGGGTGTCGGCCTGGATAGCTCAATTGGTAGAGCCTTGAGCTTGTAAGTCAAAGATCCGGGGTTCGACTCCCGGTCTAGGCATTATTTTCACTCAGTCGGAGAAATAAAATTTCAGTAAATATGATTTTCTTCCACAGTTGATTGTGTGATTTTATTAAAAATTGTAATTAAATTATAGCTAATATTTTAATGACTATTTTTATTGCTATTAAGAGCGTGTTATTTTCATATTTTAATTAATTAAAAGAAAACTATTCGAAAATTCGAAAATCTGACTTCAAAGTATTGTGTTGTCACCGGGTTCTGAGCTACTGTGAATGTTTCAAATGTCTAGTAGGGAAGTTAGTTAGAAATAGATTGCAAGATTTGTACCGGACAAACAAAAACAAACAAACAAACAATCAAATAAGAATAGAAGTTAATAAAAACATGGTAAAGTGAAGTCATTTGTCTGATAAGAGTATTTTATTGAAAAATGTATTTTAAAAAGTTGAATCTTAAGAACCTTTACGAGCGTTATTTCAAACCTAGCAATAATTTAAAGATATATATAGAATATGAATTATCATAAATTGACTAAAAACAGGTCATAAAAAGATTAATCAAAATAGGAATTAGTTTTTTCTTTTTAATTCTGCCAAAATAAATGAATAAAAAGTCATCGCCAACAAGGCGACAAAAACTTAAAATTCGCTCATGGGGATCCTATATTTAAACAGTACTTCTTTGCGGAAGCATAAAAACTGCGTTATGAATTTTATTTCGAAACCTTTCTTCGTATGATTTTAGTTTCACTATTATACAATATTAATTTGGTTCAAATAGTAATTTGGCGACTGGAGAATTAAAATTTTAATTAAGTAGTAAAATTCATATAATATTTATGAGTTTAAAATTTTAAGGATGAATAAGAAAAGAAATAATACGCGAAAATTTCACATGGGTTTGCTAGATTTTATAATTTACATGTAAGTTAAAATTTAAAAAATTCTGTTCATCTATATTTTAAAATTTAACTATAAATAAGCCTTTATAAAAAATGTTCTCTTATCGAAAAACATTTATAGTTTTACAACGTAGTATAATACAATTTCCATTACTTTGCGGAAAAATCTAATGTTTTGTATCATTATTTTAAAAACTTCAGCTCATCTATATTTTAAATTTTAGCTATAAATAAGTGTCTATGAAAACATTTCTTTTTTTTATAAACTTTTAAACTTTAACAGTGTAAAATAATACAAATTCATTACTTCACGAATAAATCTAATTTTTTTAATCATTTGTAAATTCCTTTGCATATCCCATGGATTAAGATATAAAAGTCACGAAGTGAATAAAGATTCAAAGAATTATGAAAACACATGAATTGCATCTGGTAAGTAAATCTTAAATTAAAATTCAGGAGGCTATTTGCATTTTAAAAGAAAAATAGTCTAAATTTCCAATTAAATGCCCTATTTCTTAGCTTTCTAAACATCTTTAAAATGGTAAATTAGAATCTAAACAATAAAGTGTAATTTAACCCTATAGAAATTATTATTATTTTTTTTTTTATTTCAAAGAAATTAATTTTTCAAAGCGTTAAGATAAGCATTCTATATGGCATTTTTATTTCAATGTGAAACTTAGTTTAATGTAATACATCAACAATAACTGATTTATATATATTTGAATCTGATTTTAAGAAAATAAAAGAGTAAAATATGTTTTTAGTGCTAAAAGATATGATTTACTCTTCTGATATTTGTTTTAACTGGAAATTTGACTTAGACTGGAAATTCTAAGTCATTTCTTCTATCAAAGTTATTGGTTTACCTTATATACTTAGCTCACAAATATATATTTCTAGTTTACGGTTTGAAATACGGTTATTTCTAGTTTACGGTTTCTATATGGAGGCGGTAGCCTTGTCGGTAAAGCGCCGAGCTCGTTATGGGAAGATTGCTTATTCCTGATACTCGAGCCAGCCAAAGACCGTGTTAACACTAATAGTGCACGCAAAATACGTCGTTACCGTAATGTCCTCAATGCTCCCATCTAAATTATATCTCTGGGGGTCACCAAAGCGGGAGAGACATCCCCTCCGTGGAAAATCAGTATTATAATGGCATGTCTCCGGATGAACCTTAGAGGTGCGTCTCAGACCGTCACAAACTACCCATTGCGCAGTACGAGAGCGACGTTAAACCCAGCCAACTATCTAGATGGAGGCGGTATTTTTTTTTTCCCCTCAGAGTTTATATTTTTTTAAATAAACTTTTACAGTAACTAATAATAATTATTAAATTATAATTATTTAATTAAAATTACTTTATAACAAGTGTTATATATATAGCAAATAGTAAATAACAAATAATATTCGTTGCATAGTCAACACTATGGAATATAACGTTTTTAAATTATCAGTCAAAAAGAAAAAAAAAAAAAAAATATATATATATATATAATAATAACAATAATAATAAAGCATTTAGTTAAATGGAACTGTCGGTACCTGCAAAATCCCTGAGCCTCGTATTCTTAGCTGTGTCAGTCAAAAATTGCATGCATTACCAAACATTCTTAATTAGATTTTTTTTTTTTTTTTAATGTTTTATAGCACTTTATATAATACATTTATGAAACGTATTATTTTAACATATTATACCTTGAACGATTGTTATTTTAATACTATGTAATAGTATTAGAAATATATTTTAATTTTACTGCAGATTTTTTTTTTTTTTTTTCAACAGGAATTTTAAAAAATCAAAAACAGGAAAAGAAAGAATGCTTTTTAAATATTTTTGAAACCGCATTTCGCAATCTATAAAATATATTTCTTTGAAATTTCTTAATATGAAACATTTAAGGAAATATTTTGAATTCTGTTGCTATGTTACTTATTTTTGTAGTTTGAAATTGTTTTAAAATGAAATAAAAGAAAATGTCAAAGAATGAAATCTGAAATCTTGTTTATGTTTCAAGAATATTTTCATTGTTTCTGAATGAATTGTGAAAGACTGAAAGTTCGGAAATTTAATTTTACCTCACTAGCATCATTTTAAGTCTCGTAAAAAGTTGCGAAAATGAAAATCTTTTTTTTTTTTTTTTTCCTTCCTCCCTTTCTTTCTTTGTATTTTCATTTATAAGCAAATGCTTGCCAGATTTTTCTTTTCCTTATTTTATCTTTTCTTAAAACTGACATGCAAACAATTTTCATTTATTTATTTATTTAATATTTTTACACTTATATTTTTTTCTTTGAATTGTGTATAAATTGTGGATTTACAAAAGTTTGACTAAATGTGTACTTATTTTAAATTAGGAAGAAAAATATTTTATAGATTTTGAACTAAAAACTTTCTCAAATAACATATTCTGTTGTAAGTCAGTAGATTATTATGTTGAAACGTAAGAAATTTGTAAACGAAAACCATAAAAATCGAAAATCACGCTACAGTTGCTTCGAGTCAAAATAATTCTTTCATCGGGTGAAGAAAAAGAAAAAGAATAAGAAAAGAAAGAAAGAAAAACGTAGGTGGTAATTAATGATTTTGCATTTGTGTTATGTTTTATACTATACTAAAGTTTCAGTATCTTGTATAGTAGGAATGCATTTCTTAAAAAATATACACAAAAGTAATTTTATAATTTCTTTTTAACCCTCTGATCGCCATTGAAAAGGACAAATTTGTTATGTTGTTTTAACTGCATGGTTTTTTTTTAATTTATTAATTTAATGCTCCATTTAACTTTAGATTAAAAATTTAACTATGCACATGTTTATGTTCATTATAGCTATTATTTAAACTTTCAAACATTGATAACAATCTAAAAATTTAGAATTCTATTTGTAGTTATAAGTGTATTGTGGGAAAAGAACAGTTCAGTGAGCGGTATATATATATATATATATATATATAATATATATATATATATATATATATATATATATATACATTTATATATATATATATATATATATATATATTGAATTTATATATATATATATATATATATATATATATATATAAATTCAAGTGTCATTCCCGAAATAAATCACATTGAATATTAAATTATATACAATCAGTATGAATGGTATTGAATGGGTAAATACAGTTAAAATTTGTTTATAATTTATAATACTTCCTGATTTTTCATAATTATTTAAATAAAAACTGTTTAATGATTTTTTTTATTGAGTGTCATTTAAAACTTAATAAAAGAAATAAAGAAAGATAAAGAAAGAAAAGAAAGAAAGAAAAAGAAAAAAACTCGTAGATGTACAGTCGGTAACAAAAGTGTCCAAACACTAGCAAAAATTCCTATGTAAAAAAATACACTTCATACGGTTTTGTTAAATAAATCCTTATCAAATCATGTTCTTAGACTGACTAAGAATGAAACTAGGAAAACGTTTTGGCCACATTATATTAAGAACTAATGTATAAAGTTTAATTCAAATTCATATGTAGTTACATATGACTTAAATCCTTGCCTAATCCTGTTCTTAGTCAGTTTAAGAACAGGATTCAACAAGGATTTATTTAAGAAAACCGTATGAAGTGTACTTTTTTTACATAGGACTTTTTAATAGAGATCGGACACTTTTGTTACCGACTGTAATAATTTGTTAGAAAAAAATATACTGGAAAATTAATTCGTAAAATGCAGTAAAAGGGGAAAAAATAGATAATCAGGAAGTATTTTTCGATAAATTATGATCACATAGAAAATCGCTCCACCTAATTTACATTTCATGAAATAGCCCGCAGTTTCAAATTAATAAATATTTGTGATGATGCGACAATAGAAAACAAACAAATTAACAAGAAAAAAGTTTAAAATATATTATACACAATACAATTGAAAGTATTTGTTTAGGTAAACAATACATTTTGAAGCATTTATATTCTTATCGTAATTTAATTTTGACTACAATAAAATCTAAGTTCACTCATTTTTACTAGTTTTCTTTCTTCCTTGTTATTATTATTGTTATTATTTCGTTATTTTCAAACAATCACGACCACATTCGTACTATTGATTAAACTAAAATTTATTATAATCTACGCAATTTTCATGGATATAAATTGTTTATAATACTATTTTGTTTAAAATTTTACTATTTAAATCAGTTTGCTCTTCATTTCTGGTATATATTATGGTGTAAGTGTTAAGACCAAATGTTCATATTATGTTCTTTGACCTGTACAAAGTGTTCTCTGAGAGTCTTTTTAAGGAGTCCTAATCTGTATTTACGCGAAAAAAAACCATGCATGTCTCCAAAGTTTCATTAAACGAATTTAAATAATCTGGTGTGTTACTTGCACTATTTCCTCTTACCCTGAAATTTAATACAATAAATACAGGTTGGAGATTAAGAGGTAAGATAACGAGTACTGTTATGTAAACCTATGCTAAACAATTCAAATTAGGCGTTTTGAAAATGTTTTATATGATAATTAGTTCTGTATGAAGGGGAGCTATCCGCCCCTCTCAACCCCCCGTTTCATTAATTTACAAAAAACAAAAGAGATAAATATTTAGCTTAAAACATACATTACTACCATATCTCTATAAGGAATTTATTTCAATTCTCAAACAGATTTCCTGGAAATGGTAAAATATTATCAGTAAAGCGCATCCACTAACAACAAATAACTAGTGGACTTTCTTCTATATTTTTCTATACAAATTCACCCAGTAAAAATAATTTATTAAAATTATTATTTAAAAAAATGATCTTCCATGATAATGCACACGGTTTCCATATTAGAGAAGTAGTATAACATTAAATATCCAAAAAAAAAAAGTTGAATTTATTCTCAATATTAAATAAAAATAAATAAATAAATAAAAACCGATAACTTTATTTTAAATTATCTCAGATCGATGGTTCAACCATTCGTTTTTAAGATATTGGCGAGCTCTTTTGAAAGATACCCATCATGAAAATTTACTCCCCTCGAGGGGAGGCGAGGCTCCTACATACACAAAAAAAATTTCCCAGTTGACTATCTCTATTACACAATATATATATTCGTTTTATTTGGTTTAGTGTAGTCTATAGATGTTAAACTCTACTGCATTTTCCCCCATAGACGTAATGTATTTCAATACATTTTTCATACAGCACATAATCTTTCATCTATGCTGCAGAAAGCTTGCAATCTTTCAAAAACGTAAAACATTTAAGTATGCTCGCTGATACCTTTCTGAAACATTCGCCCTTTTTCATTTTCTATCTGTTAAGTGATATTAACGTTTCTGTTACGTATCTGATTTTTTGTTACGATCGCGGACATTTCTACGTTTTTGAAACTAATTGGAAAGCAATCTGAACTTTTTAAATCGTTTCTGAAATGTTTATAATGTTTGAATGTTATATGATTGTTACGTTTCTGGAATATTTTGTGCTGTTAGGGTTGAGTGTTCCTGTACGCGAACCATTTCCTTCATCTCAACGAAAAGCTTAGTGTAGCATCCCAATATGATATACATTTAGAATACCGAGTTTGGAATTTCTGCTACTATTTGTTCTTGAGATATGCTGATAACAGACACACAGACAATTTGCTAAAAACATGATTTTAGTATTCAGAGGACCTCAGAACATGTAAATGTAACAAAAACTCACTTTCGAAAATTTGACCCTAAAACAATACTTTCTCTAAGTAAGAGAAAGTAAAAATTATTAAGTAATTTCGTGAAGGTATTTTAAAGTAAAGTTACATTTATACCTTTATCAAGTTTAGTTGACAAATCTAATTTATTGTGAATTATATAACTATATTAAATAACTGAATAGCAAAATACTTTTTAGAAACTCGTAAAATGAAAATAATAATTAGTGCAATAAAATTTCATTTTAACAGTGTCCAACCACACACAACATTAGTTTGTAGACGATAAAAAATTTAAATAAAAACTTATACATTCACTTTATTTTATAGGTGACAGAAATATATTCAATGTGGCATTAACCTTTAATTACACGCACTTAATATTTTAACAGAAGTACACGCGTGGTGTATTTTATACACCAACAAAATATCAAATCCCTAACAACACAATTGTCCACAGAACATCCTGAGCAGGTCCATAGGATTTCCCTTATATCCACAGGACATCCTGAGGAGGACTTTTTTGAGAAGATGTGTTGTTAGGGAAAATAAATTAAATGAGAACAAAAATGTATGCTACAGTTGTCAGCAAAAGTATCCGAGCACTAGCATTAATCCCTGTCTAAAAAAAGTACACATAATACAGCTTTGTTATATAAATCCTTGTCGAGCCATGTTCCTAGTCAGTTCTAAGAACATGATTCAAGAAGGGTTTATTTAACAAAGTAGTATTAGTGTACTTTTTTATTATAAGAATCATTGGCTAGTGCTCGGATACTTTTGCTGCCGACTGTATAAATTTTACATAAAATGATATCTCATATAGAGACATCATAAACACACGTGTCATTGTAGAAAACCACAAATTTTATGAAAAAAATTTACTCACGTATAAAACGATACATTTCATTAAATTAATCTATATTACATCTTGTCAAGGCCTTTCGCCCTGAGCATCAGGGCATCATGAGGACAAAGCCATTTTTAGTTAGAAGTACAGTAACAGCTTGATTATATATACAAAAATAAATTACAGTTGCAGTTATTATAGATAAAACAGTTGAAACAGATTAACCAATACAAGTTCTCTTTACTACAGACTATAAGCTGCTCCATAGAAGCATAATAAAATTCAACTTGATTTAAGAAAGCCTCAACCGTTGCACAACAAGTGCCACCATGGTTACCAAGGGAAGCTCGACTAAATTCAGAATTTACGCTTTCAGACAGTTTCATCTGTGGTTAATCTGTTTCATCTATAATAACTATAACTGTAATTTTTTTCCCTTGTATATATAATCAAGCTGTTACTGTACTTCTAACTAAAAATGGCTTTGTCCTGATGATACCCTGATGCTCAGGGAGAAAGGCCTTTACAAGATGTAATACAGATGATTTTAATTAAATGTATCGTTTTACACGTGTTTTAAAGTGAATTATTTTTATAAAATTTGTGGTTTTGTATAAGTTTTAATTATCAAAACTTTTTATAAAACTATTGAAAACCCTTCGAATAAATAGTTTAATAATAGGTTAGATGTGCACGCAGCGTAGGGGGAGAGATCCCGAAGTCATTTATATTTTGTTTACTATAAATGGTGTATTTTTTTTACACCAGCGCGTGTAGTTAAGGGTAAATAAAATTAATATTCAAATAAATAAATGAAAATATAAATATTTAAAATGAGATGATTTGTATGTAAAATTGCTATAAATGCAAAATAAATTATAAATAAATATCAAATGAAGTGATAAGAATATATCAAATATGCCCAAAATAAATAAATAAAAATAACATTTTGCTTTTTCTTAACTCCAGCTAAATTATATTCTGTATATTCGCCTTCACTGGTAGCTTTACACAATTTCACAAATCCAGAGTAAACCATTAGTTGCGTTATTAAATGTTTCAATTTTAGTGTTATTATTTTTGTTTCAACAACAATGACATATTTATTAGATTCATTATAAACAGTGCCATTTACTTAATGTTTGTCAAAATAAAATAAATAAATAAATTCGCTTTGAAAAATACTTAATCCATTTTCTAATCAAGAGCTTTCTTAACATCTATTGCTTACTATGCTTGTAACCCGAAACATAATCCTAGTATTATGAAAATTGAAACTTTAATAATTAACTGCATTTTTTGAATTATGTTCTTTTCTGAAACCTATGTTTTTTATCTTAACTATAAAGACATTAATAATGAAAATCACCTGTAATCTCTGCAGATGGAAAATTTTGTATAAGTAATACATATTTATGTTTCATAAGCTACTTAATTCCTGAATTTCTTAACTTTTATTAAAGCTTTCTAACTGTTAATTAATAAATGAAAAAAAAAAAAAAAAAGAAAGAAAGAAAGAAAGAATAAATCAATAAATCATTTATGTAGGTTTATTATTTCGCTTTATTTTTAAGTATTTTCTTGACAATTGGAGCTTACCTTCAATAAAAGCATAACATTTAATTTCTGAACTTTTCCCCAATTTGTGTTGTTAGTGAATGTACAGTTAATTACTTTTTTTTTTCTGAGCAACACTATAATAACTTTTTAAATAATTTAGCAGTATACCATCAGGCTATCTTCTAGTTTTGATTTTATGATTTTAAATTTTCAAAAAGTTCACAGTTTATTTTTATTTTTTACTCGGCTAATTTATTTTTTCAAGTGGCAGTAATTTCTGTAAATATATTTTTAAATACATATAAAATAAGGTTTACAAAATGTTTTTTTTTTTTTTTTTTTTTTTTTTTTTTTTCTCCCTTGAATTTTCTGAAACATTTCCTTTTTATTCTATACATATGATTTCTTTTATGAAATACCTTAAAATGAAAAAAAAAAAAAAAAAAAAAAAGGTAAAAGGCAAAAGTTCTGTCAAAGACAGGAGTTAGTACGGAGTTTTAGTTTTAGTTATTTAGTTATTTAGTTTAGTACGGAGGACTATTAATTTTAATCTGTAAAATTTTTATTTTTATTTTTTAATTTTAATTTATATTTTTATCTCATTTTTTGACAGTAAAACTGGGCCACGTACTTTTTAAAATGACTGAAATGAAGTAAAATGAAGTGTTTTCACCTAAATTTCATACTTAATTAATTTTAAAAAATCTAATTGACATGTCGAAAAACTATTTACATCCCTGGATTCAGAAAAATTGCCCCTTTCAGTTAGTACCGAATTTGTAACGATAAGACTGATATTTCTAATTTATTTTGGTGTTATATAAAACTGGTCTACAAAAAATCCAGATTCAAACTAATATTCTTCCGTCCTAAAACAGAAAGAAACTTTTTTTTGTCTTTTGGAAATAAATGGAACAATTTAAAACTTTACATTAAATTATTTTTGTTTATTCATAACATTTAAATTATTTATAAAATTTACAATTTTAATTTCTAATGATGCTTTGTTTGTTATTTTTATTTCTTTTGATTTCCTTCTACATTCAATAAAAGAAAGTATTGGATTCGAAAAAAACATTTCCGGATTTCGATGAATTTACATTTTTGAAATGTACAGAACATGATTTCACCTTTTTTGAAAAAATTCCGTTTGTGTGACAAAAAAAAAAAAAAAAAAAAAAAAACAAATCAATCGTGTGAGACTTGTTTACAGAATTTAATAAAAAATTATATATATATATATATATATATATGAATTTTTCATATTTTGGTGCTGTGATATAGTAGGTACGTAGCGTGGAACACATGATAGTAGTCAAAAATTGGTTGTAAATACCACACAAGGAATAACAAGGCTTGATTGCAAAACTTAACATAATTTTAATTTAAAACTACTTTTAGCATTTTATAGCATTACATGCATCACAGATACCTGTGAAAACCTAACATGAGTATCATTTTTAAAAGATCCAGGAGAACGTCCGTTCTCTTTCAAGTCATAAATCCAAGTCCCCCATTTAATAATCTGGAATTCTTAGTCCTTCCAAAAATCTTAGTGACCTGAAAAGGGGGAACAATTTTTCCCACTCGACAAACACCAATCAAACAGTCTTTGGTCAGGAGGAATATCCTCAGGTCAACAGTTCATTGGAGTTTCAACTGGCGACAAAACGGCGGGGTACCACCCTAGCGTGGGGTGCCCAAGCGGCACATCAAAGCCATCTGTGAAATCGCGGTTACTTTGTAGCCATGAGGATGAGAAAACCCCTGGTATGCCCGGTTTCTCGAGACTGCAGACAATCCGGCACCAGAGACCTCACGCAGGCAGTCGAACACAATGGACACAACCTTGACTATGTCACAGTGCCTATAAACTTTTGGGACATATCGTTCAAAGGTAGCGTTACTATTCCATTTTTTCATAATTTTTAAATGCCAGTATAGATTAAAATTTAATATGATGTGAAAATTGAGAATTATTTATAACCAATTACTGTGAAATTAAAACAATTTATTTATTAAAATTAAACTAGGAAATAATAATTTTACAGAAGCACAGCTTATCCACGTTAAAGAAGTGACGCCCCTGTAAATTTTTAATGTAAGTATTTCATATAAGAAAAATATCATAATTGCCTTTAAAATGACTGGTTGGACTAGAAATAAGTAATAATTTCAAACAAAGTTATAGTTTAAGGGGGAAAAAAAATCTGCATTTCTTTAAATGTCGTCTCTAGTAATGAAGTTGACCCACATTCAACATTTAATGTGACCCTTCTCTAAGGTGAAAACCGTCTGCATTCATCATGAAGAACAATTTAAAAAAATAATAATTTTAATGAATATTTTGTACGGCATGATTTTCTCTAGGAAAATACTGGTGAAAATTTTGTGATGACTAAAACATACTAAATTTCATTTTCTAATGTTGTAGACTTTATTATATGCATAATATACTTCTTATTTCTTGCCACATGCATCGCTATAATAAAGAAGAATGTGTCCTAAGTTATTAAAATTTTTACACATGATTAAGTTGATATTTAAAAAAACGTATTCTTATAATTTTTATATAATATCTTTAATATTACATTAATAATACAATGTTCAATATACTAAATTAAAATAAACATTCTCAGAATTGTAAAGTGAAAATAAGTTAAATTTCAATTATATAAAATATCTTTTTTGTGTAAACATTATGATTTGTTTATATACAACATGCTTGCATTTTGGATTACAAATGTTTCTTTTAATTATAAAGGTTTTTTTTTTAATTTAAGAAATTAAAGTTTTATTTGAGATGAAAAATATCAGTTTTTGTTACAACAAATATTCTCTAGGCTATATTAAGTTAAAATTGAATGTTTTCTCCTTTACAATGTTTAAAAATATAAACCTGAGTTTAAAAATAAAATTCTTGTATTTCTATTTCATTCTGTGTTAAAATAGAAAATTAAACTGAATTTTTTAATTCATTAACAGCCTTATTCACCAAATTTTTAACACCGATGTTAACCTTGGAATATGCTAGGTTATCTCAAAATCGGTATTCACCACGCAAAATCAGCGCTTTAACACTCGAGTTAACCCTCTTTTTTTAATCCTCCTAAATTGGTGGGTTAACTCTGGTGTTAAATGAGCATGTTACAGTTACAGAGAAACCACTCTTGTTTACTTTTTTAATGCATTGCGTTTTTATTAACCAATCAGCGAGACTTTTACAGATAATACTGGGGTCAACTAATCCACGGATGGTGAATACGAAAACTTTCTAACCCAGGGTTAAGGGAGTGTTAACTCTAACACAAGTGTTACGTGAACCATGGGTTAACACTGATTTGGTGAATAAGGCCGTAATTCGCTTACATTTCAACAATTTTATCATTATCATCATTCAAAATATCTACAAAACAACGAGTGAAAATTTGAAATATTGTATTTATTCTTTAGAAGCGGAAATTTAACGGAAATTGATGCTTATTGCATACATATTTAATTTTCTATTTTTAAACAGCATATTTTTATATGTGCATGTACTTGGTATTAACCACGTTCCCGCCGGTGCATTTTGTTTACATAGTCTTCTGAGCTAATTTATTTTTATTGTCGTTTATTGATAACGCATATACATCAGATTTGTATGCTTGAGCCGGGGAGTCCGCTAGTAAACCTTCGTAAGATTAAAACAGGGAGCACATGACAGAATTACAATACGAAGAACAGAAAAAAACACTCAGGACCAGCGCGGGAATCGAACCCACTCTCCTACGCTTGAAGGCGATTAGCAGTGTGGTGATATAACCACTCGACAACGGAGAGCCCACTAATTTCTAAAACAGAGGTACTGGAAGTATTTGGTGAAATTTCCAAGCGAAAATGTCAAATTCTTGCAGCCACACTTTTTGCATGTTTTATCAGTCTATGATGACGAACTACAGTGACGAGGTTGAGTTAAGTGTGTTTTAGCTCTAGGTTTTAGGTCTCAGTAGAACTACTAGTGGATCTGCAGATCAGGAGCTTCAACGTCCTATTTGCACCAGACATTTTTCAATAGGTCATTTCTATTTATTTCTTATTATATAATAGTATATATTGATTCGATCGACTTATTACCATAATCAGATACATTCCTGAGGGGGGCTGCCGCCCCCCTCGACCCCCCGCTGTATCTCTCTTTCTATACCTATTTGTATATCATATAAAGTGTTACGGAATTGTAAATAATTGCATTTATTTTTGTATAAATTTTTTCAAAGAGGCTTAGTAAGTCGATAAAATGCTAATTTTGTGCATTTCTAGTCGTTCTAGCGTTAAAATAGCCTAATTTTCCTTTAAAAACGAATTGAAAAGCTCCAATAAGGGAAGAAATGGATTTGGCGCCAAATTTGGCGACTGTTTCCCTCCTTGGCGATTTTTTTGGCGACCTTGGCGAGAAAGTCCTTATTAGGGATATACCAAATATGGAAGCTCTAATCTCATTGGCTGATGAGATACGATAATTTTCCAGAACAGTCTGTGTTCGATAGAATAGTATAAAAGTAGCATTTTTTTAGCCAAGGCTTCCAATCTCAGATCTGTGTCGGTTTCGTCAAATGCTTGCTTTGCTTTGAGCCTCTTTGAATGAGACTTGCTTTATGTGTTACTAGCAGGCTTTGCCCGCTTCGCTGGTCATTATATTGAAATGAATCCCCAAAACAGCATATCATTAATAATAATAAAATATCTTTAAAAAAAAAAAAAAAAAAAAAAAAAAAAAAAAAAAAAAATGAAATCCGTCAATATTAATTTTAAGTTGCCCAATGCCTTCGGCAGTCCCTTACCTGTTTCTTACTCCCCTTCCCTCGCGGTTACAGTTGAAAGTTTTACAAAATCTCATCAAAGTGCATATTTCGCACACTTAATTAACACCCATACACCAAAATTCGCCATTCTTAGGTAATTTGGACGGATTTAAGCTTCAAAATGTGGTTTTTGCCCCGCCCGCCACAAGAGGAGGGGGGGGGGGTAAATTTCCAAAATTACTTTATATTGCATGTTGCATACACATACCTAACCGACACATCAAAAAATTGAGATCATGAAATTATTTAAAGCTGAGTTATGCTTTAAAACTTTTTTTTTTTAAATCTCTCCTCCCGTTCTTAAAGGAGGGAATTTCGCAAAATCTCTTCATACTATGAGTTAGATACATATAATCGTCCCTTACATAAAAAATATCCAACATTAGATAATTTAGTGCAGCGTTACGCATGAATACATGTTTTTGCCCCCCATTCTCCAAAGGGCGGTAGGGTGGAATTTCATAAAATCCCTTTGTAGTGTGTATTCAGTTCGATTTCCTCGTGTGTTGAGTACCCTTCTTCCAAAACCTTTTCCCTTCCCTCCCCCCCCCCTTAAAAATCCAAAATTTCAAAATCGCAGAAAGTAATTTTTTTGTACTCAAGTCTGGTCTTTCCATCTGCAATTTCTTCACCGTTAAGTAATTTGGAGCCGAGTTAAGCCTTCTGCCCCCCAAGGGAGACAGGGGGGGGAGGGTATTTTGCAATATTCCGTCTTAGATGGGGGTCAGGCTCCGAAAGCTAACCTGGTCACTAAAATGTGTGACCCTCTTTCCCACAGAATCGTCATGGCAGTGTTGAGTCAGTGAATCAGTGAGTTTACTCTTTTATATGTACAGATTTGTTTATATTTTTTATGGACTACTTGGCTTAAGGTTGCTGTCACAAAAATAGAGTCCTTGGCGAAAAAAGGCCTATATACTTCAGTATTAAAACTAAAAATATACCCAGGATTATCAACTAATAAAGCTCTTTAATACAGATCTGAATTAGCTTTCATTTTCTTATTATTTAATTTTGATAATGACGTTATGTTGTCATGTGCCTAAGCAAATTTAATATTTATTGTTTCTTTTTTATTATTATTCGCGTGAAATATTCTTTGGCAACAATTAAAAATTAAAATAAATTATTTTAAAGTTTTATTATAGAAGAAATATTTATATTATATGGAAGATTAATTAAAAATTTACATTTTTTCCGGTATAAATAGAAGCCTATGTCTTATTCCAGACTATTATCTATCTCTGTACAAAATTTCATCCAGATCCGTTTAGCCGTTGTGGCGTGATTGAGTAACAAACATCCATCCAAACTTACGCATTTATAATATTAGTATAGATTAGTTATCATGTGCATGTGTTAGATTGAGTTATTTTGCTGTCAAATTGACAAAATTTTAATTTTAAATTTCAAAAATCTGTCGTTCTTGGCGCTTATTGTATTTGGTGATCAAAAACGTAATACGAAAATATGCATGCCAGATGTATATTTTCGTAATATGCATTGTACGAAATATTGTTTCATATTATTCAATAAGTTGTTAAAATAACCATGATTTTTGAAAGGAATTAAATTATGTTCGCCAAATAATTTGTCGATATATTTTTTTTTTTCTGCTAAGGATGACCGATATCAAATCTATTCCGCTGCAACATATTAGTATGTTATATCAGATACTTTAATTACACATTTGAAAGCAAATTTTACTTCAAATTATGATAGAATATTTATCATTTTCCTTTTAATTAGTATATTAGTTGGATATTTATTGTGTAAATATCATCTTTTGAAATGAAATGTTTGTGTTTTCAATCGAATATGGAAATTTTCCATTTTTCCCCCTAGAGTTTTGAAATTAAAAATTCAAATTTTGTCAATTTTACAACAAAAATAACTTAATCTAACGCATGAACATGATAATTAATACATACCTATACCTAAATATGGGGATTAAAATCGGGAAATAATTTTCCTCGATTTTTAATAATTTTTTACAAAAAATCCAATGGACGTTTAACATAGGAAATATTTTTCTTGCATCCATGAACGGCCAGTGACGTCATCACTTCGCTTGCGTATTAGCACTTTATCAATGTGTAAAAGAAATTTTTAATTAAGAATGACGTCAACTTTTGTGAGATGCATAATTTTTTTTTATAATTTTTTATCGTTCACGTTTAGATAAATGTATTTATTTTCCTGTTGAAAAAAATAAATTATTTTTTTTCTTTTTTTTTTATGGCAACAATTAAATTATGGATAAATTTAAATGGCTAATTTTTTGCTATTATTAGCTTACAATATTGCTATTTTATGCATAAAAATCGCAAAAACAATTTTTTTTTTCGGAATAAAAGGTAGCCAACTTTTTAAGTTAGGGTATAAGCTATCTCCATAACAAATTTTATCGAAATCCATCGAGCAGTTTTAGCGTGAAACTCAGTCAAATAAACGGACATTCACATTTATAATATACTAGCAGGCTTTGCCCGCTTCGCTGGTCATTATATTGAAATGAATCCCCAAAACAGCATATCATTAATAATAATAAAATATCTTTAAAAAAAAAAAAAAAAAAAAAAAAAAAAAAAATGAAATCCGTCAATATTAATTTTAAGTTGCCCAATGCCTTCGGCAGTCCCTTACCTGTTTCTTACTCCCCTTCCCTCGCGGTTACAGTTGAAAGTTTTACAAAATCTCATCAAAGTGCATATTTCGCACACTTAATTAACACCCACACACCAAAATTCGCCATTCTTAGGTAATTTGGACGGATTTAAGCTTCAAAATGTGGTTTTTGCCCCGCCCGCCACAAGAGGAGGGGGGGGGTAAATTTCCAAAATTACTTTATATTGCATGTTGCATACACATACCTAACCGACACATCAAAAAATTGAGATCATGAAATTATTTAAAGCTGAGTTATGCTTTAAAACTTTTTTTTTTTAAAATCTCTCCTCCCGTTCTTAAAGGAGGGAATTTCGCAAAATCTCTTCATACTATGAGTTAGATACATATAATCGTCCCTTACATAAAAAATGTCCAACATTAGATAATTTAGTGCAGCGTTACGCATGAATACATGTTTTTGCCCCCCATTCTCCAAAGGGCGGTAGGGTGGAATTTCATAAAATCCCTTTGTAGTGTGTATTCAGTTCGATTTCCTCGTGTGTTGAGTACCCTTCTTCCAAAACCTTTTCCCTTCCCTCCCCCCCCCCTTAAAAATCCAAAATTCCAAAATCGCAGAAAGTAATTTTTTTGTACTCAAGTCTGGTCTTTCCATCTGCAATTTCTTCACCGTTAAGTAATTTGGAGCCGAGTTAAGCCTTCTGCCCCCCAAGGGAGACAGGGGGGGGAGGGTATTTTGCAATATTCCGTCTTAGATGGGGGTCAGGCTCCGAAAGCTAACCTGGTCACTAAAATGTGTGACCCTCTTTCCCACAGAATCGTCATGGCAGTGTTGAGTCAGTGAATCAGTGAGTTTACTCTTTTATATGTACAGATTTGTTTATATTTTTTATGGACTACTTGGCTTAAGGTTGCTGTCACAAAAATAGAGTCCTTGGCGAAAAAAGGCCTATATACTTCAGTATTAAAACTAAAAATATACCCAGGATTATCAACTAATAAAGCTCTTTAATACAGATCTGAATTAGCTTTCATTTTCTTATTATTTAATTTTGATAATGACGTTATGTTGTCATGTGCCTAAGCAAATTTAATATTTATTGTTTCTTTTTTATTATTATTCGCGTGAAATATTCTTTGGCAACAATTAAAAATTAAAATAAATTATTTTAAAGTTTTATTATAGAAGAAATATTTATATTATATGGAAGATTAATTAAAAATTTACATTTTTTCCGGTATAAATAGAAGCCTGTGTCTTATTCCAGACTATTATCTATCTCTGTACAAAATTTCATCCAGATCCGTTAAGCCGTTGTGGCGTGATTGAGTAACAAACATCCATCCAAACTTACGCATTTATAATATTAGTATAGATTAGTTATCATGTGCATGTGTTAGATTGAGTTATTTTGCTGTCAAATTGACAAAATTTTAATTTTAAATTTCAAAAATCTGTCGTTCTTGGCGCTTATTGTATTTGGTGATCAAAAACGTAATACGAAAATATGCATGCCAGATGTATATTTTCGTAATATGCATTGTACGAAATATTGTTTCATATTATTCAATAAGTTGTTAAAATAACCATGATTTTTGAAAGGAATTAAATTATGTTCGCCAAATAATTTGTCGATATATTTTTTTTTTTCTGCTAAGGATGACCGATATCAAATCTATTCCGCTGCAACATATTAGTATGTTATATCAGATACTTTAATTACACATTTGAAAGCAAATTTTACTTCAAATTATGATAGAATATTTATCATTTTCCTTTTAATTAGTATATTAGTTGGATATTTATTGTGTAAATATCATCTTTTGAAATGAAATGTTTGTGTTTTCAATCGAATATGGAAATTTTCCATTTTTCCCCCTAGAGTTTTGAAATTAAAAATTCAAATTTTGTCAATTTTACAACAAAAATAACTTAATCTAACGCATGAACATGATAATTAATACATACCTATACCTAAATATGGGGATTAAAATCGGGAAATAATTTTCCTCGATTTTTAATAATTTTTTACAAAAAATCCAATGGACGTTTAACATAGGAAATATTTTTCTTGCATCCATGAACGGCCAGTGACGTCATCACTTCGCTTGCGTATTAGCACTTTATCAATGTGTAAAAGAAATTTTTAATTAAGAATGACGTCAACTTTTGTGAGATGCATAATTTTTTTTTATAATTTTTTATCGTTCACGTTTAGATAAATGTATTTATTTTCCTGTTGAAAAAAATAAATTATTTTTTTTCTTTTTTTTTTATGGCAACAATTAAATTATGGATAAATTTAAATGGCTAATTTTTTGCTATTATTAGCTTACAATATTGCTATTTTATGCATAAAAATCGCAAAAACAATTTTTTTTTTCGGAATAAAAGGTAGCCAACTTTTTAAGTTAGGGTATAAGCTATCTCCATAACAAATTTTATCGAAATCCATCGAGCAGTTTTAGCGTGAAACTCAGTCAAATAAACGGACATTCACATTTATAATATATATATAAGATATAAGATTGCTAAACAGTTTGTACTGTTGTTTTCCTGTTAACGGCTGTTGTTTAAGCTATGTTTACTGGTTGAATTGAAGCTGATACTTTGTTTATAGACCTGTATTCTTCTGGAACTTTCTGTAAATAAATCACTGAATTTTTGCAAGTTTCGCCTTTCATTCTCGGACAACTTACAAACCCCCAAGTACGCAACAATATGCATTCTTATTAAACGACGGTCTTGTATTATTTCCCGGAAATTCATGAATTTCACACAAAAAAAAAAAAAAAAAAAAAAAGACATAGCATATCGGAAATATTTTGCGTAACCTTTAAACTAATTATCAATTCTATGCCCACAATTTTCAACATGAAAACAGGCTTTTAAAATTCTAATAAAATTTCATTATATTTGGTGGGGTGTAACCATGTTAAAATACACTTTTAAGAAATACCGACTATACACCATAAAAGTACGAAATTCCTTTATGTATCCCGGAAAAGTAGCCACAGTCATTATAAAGGCCAATAATAAGAATAAATCTAATTAATTATAACTCATTAATCTTTCAAACTAATTTGACATCATTTGGATGATTACAGTACATACTCGGAATTATTTTGTGTGGTCCCATAAATTATTTAGTCTATACATAACCGTTTTTTAGAGTAAACATGATTTTAAGCATCTTTATAATGTATGTTAACTTTATTAAGTTCAATTCAGCATAAACGCATTAAAGTGCGCGCTTAAATTAAAAATTCGTCCATAGGCTCTAATGTTACGAAATTATTTCGTGTGTCTTTGTAAACGAACCATAAACATTGTATACACCAGTAAAAACTATTCAGCTTATTTTGCGTTTAAAATTAATAATTGTTCTAAATTTAACATCGTTTGGATGACTAAGTGACATTGTCAGAACACTTTTGTAAGGTCCTGTACATTAATTAGAAAGCTTAAGAGCACATATTTTCTTCAAGCAACATAAGTTTAAGCATCTTACTCACGTACTCTAGTTTCATTTTCTTCATTGCAAAGTAATGATATTAAAATGCGTTTAAACGAAATTCACCCCATACGCCGTAATGTTAAGAATTTTGGCGTGTCCCTGTACACAGTTTATAAAAAATATAGCAATGAAAATTATACAACTACTTATATGGAAAGCTGGAATGTGTGCGCCAATTTGCAAGTCAATCGAAAGATTTTTGCGGCCGCTATTGCGGTACATACAAATTCTTCCCACAGGCCGTAAGGATAAGAAAAATTTTGGCGTGTCCCTGTACACGAACAACAAAGGGAATACACACCTAACACTATACAGCTAATTCCGTTGGGCTCGTAATTTTGTACACCAAATTGCAAGTCTATAGCGTTATTTTTGGGGCTGCTATCGCGGTACATACAAATTCTTCCCATAGGCCGTAATGATAAAAAAAACTTTGGCGTGTCCCTGTACACGAACTACAAATGGAATGCACACCCAAAACTATACAGCTAATTTCGTGGGGATCATGAACATGTGTACAAAGTTTCAAGTCAATAGCGTGGTTTTTACGGCCGCTATCGCACGACAGACAGACAGACAGACGGACGGACCGACGGAAGAGTCTCAACAGAGTCTCTCCTTTTGAGTCTCAACAGAGGGCCTCCACTGACGTTTCGGCAAAAATTGAAGTCAATAGCTTGATTTTTGCGGCGGCTATCGCAGTACATACAGATTCTTCCCATAGGCCGTAATGATAGAAAATCTTTGGCGTGTCCCTGTACACGAACTACCAATGGAATACACACCTAAAACTATACAGCTGATTCCATTGGGCTTATGAACATGTGTACCAAAATGCAAGTCGAAAGCGTGATTTTTGTGCCTGCTATCGCGGTACATACAAATTCCTCCCATAGGCCGTAATGATAAGAAAAACTTTGGCGTGTCCCTGTACACGAATTACAAATGGAATACACACCCAAAACTATACAGCTGATTTCGTGGGGCACATGAACACGTGTACCAAATTGCAAGTCAATAGTGTGATTTTTGTGGCCGCTATCGCGATACATACAAATTCCTCCCATAGGCCGTAATGATAAGAAAAACTTTGGCGTGTCCCTGTATACGAACTACAAATGGTGTACACACCAAAAACTATACAGCTGATTTCGTGGGGCTCATGAACACGTGTACCAAATTTCAAGTCAATAGCACTATTTTCCGGCCGCTATCGCGCGACAAACAGACAGACAGACAGACACAGCCCAAAACCGTTTTGAGTCTCAACAGAGGGCCTCCACTGACGTTTCGGCAATAATATGGACAACCCACGGTGACAGTGAGAGATTTGATTGGTTTACTTCGGTTTCTTTGATCATTTGGTTTCCAAGAGAAGAAATTTTGTTCTTAATGAAAAGTAGATTGTGTGGGTTTTACTTTTACGTCAAACTAGACCTATGCAAAGAGATTATCTACTTGGGTATTATGCGTTCTTTTTTTTTCCCCTTGAACTTTTATAGCAACTGTTCTCTCATCAGGTAATTCTGTTCATTCATGTTCACCACATTGCAAAATGCAAAAATAGGATTATAGACGTCGAAGGAGGAACATCTGGAGAAAATCTATAATTTCAGGTTATGCTGCTAAAATTGATAGTTTAAATCAGTACCCTTTTATTAAAATGTACCCTATATATGCATCATGGCTATGTGAAATGTATAAATAAATAACAATAAAACCAAACATTTTATATAATTCATTATCAATGACATGTAAGAATATATTTAAAACGAATTATGCAAATAAATAAATGTAAAACACACATTAAATAAGCTATAACATAAGTCATATTTGGAAATATTACAACAAAATTAGAACTGTCATGGCAGGTGAGAGTAAAGTTAGACGAACATATCTCATTTAATCCGATTGATTCCTTTATTATTTAAGCTCAGATTCTTTTTCAAAAGAAAAAAGAATTAGAATATCAAAACTTGCCTTTATGAAATATTTTCAATGAAATGTCTAAATTTAAAAACTGATATGCTGTTTTATCCCAGTGTCTGAACACGCTTAAATTCAATTCGTGCTTTTTTTTTTTTTTTGATATTTTATAATGAAAGAAAACAATGGAAACATATAGATAACCATGTGAGCTTCATTCTCTGAAGTTGTTACAATAAATCATTACAAATATATATATATATATATGTGTGTGTGTGTGTGTTTATGCCCTATAAGTAAGGTAACTTCAGAGGTCTTTGTGCTTAAGTTTATTTTAAAAACCAATAATTGCAATTTGTAATATTCGTTGCAGGAAACTGCTCAGATCTAAAGGAAAACTATCAAAATTTTTCTGTCAAATATTGAAGTTGGAAAAATTCTAGATCATAAACATGCGTGTAATTTTATTTTTCAGAAATGCTGAAAAGCATTTTAGTTCCGCAAGGTTTATTACTACAATGTACATGGAAATATTTCGTAATAAACCTATTTCAGTAATTGTAGATGCATATGAATGTAAAAAACATATTTTTTAAAAAATAACATCTTCTAAAAAAATACAGATACCACATAGAAAAAAAAGAAAGCTGACAATTGTGTTTAAAAAGTATTAGGAAAAAAATTACAATCTTCTTTTATGAGAAATCTAATACATCAAATATTCCTATATTTGAAGACTTTACAAGAAATGTTTAGTTTAATGTTGAAAGATTCTTTAAATTTCACAGATTTATTTAAGCTTAAAAGATAAATTTATGTTGAAATGTCAGAACACGTTACCGTTAATGCTTCCATTGTGAATGTATTTTGCTGGGCTGTCTAAATTTTAAAATCAAATATTAAATTTTTGGTAATATCAAAAAATATACCGGGAGTTTGAATTTATTTGATCAAAGTACAATTTTTTAAATTCCTTATATAATGTGCAAGGAAGTTTTGTGAGAAATGGATTTTATATCTTTCATAAAAAGATTGATCGGCTTTAGAATGTTGTAAAATTATATTTGTGACTGACATAATGTCTAGTTGTACACCATCCGTTTTGGTCTTGACACGAGTTCTCACTTTAGAGATATCTACGATTTTTCGTGACGTCTTTATGTACGTCTGTGTGTATATGTATGTGTGTATGTATCTCGAACAACTAAAAAAAGTTGGACGTAGACCTTTTCAAATTCATGTGCAGTCTAGTCGTGACGTCTAGCTGTGAACCTTTTTTTAAAATTTTTCTGTGAGTTTCCGTTTTTGAGATATGCACGAAAGTCATATTTATAATGACAAAAAAAAAAAAAAAAAAGACCAAATAAGGAAATTAAGGATCAAAAGGTTTTCACCATTATATATGACCTACCGTCATAAATATTTCAATAGAAACTAATGCGGAGCCCGTAATGAAATTGTTACGAAAGTTCTTGCATCTAGAAAGTATTTCTTAAATACAGTCGGTAACAAAAGTACCCGAACACTAGCAAAAATTCCTATATAAAAAAAGTAGAGTTAATTCTGTTTTGTTAAATAAATCCATGTCGAATCATGTTCTTAGACTGACTAAGAACAGGATTCAATAAGGATTTATTTAACAAAACAGTATTAATTCTACTTTTTTCATATAGGGATTTTTTCTAGCTTTCGGATACTTTTGTTACCGACTGTACATAGGCAGGTTCTAGTCGACAAGTGCACTTTATTTGATAAATATTCTGGAAACAAACGAAGAATATATTTTTTTCGTTCGACAAAAAAGACATTAATCAATCAATAATATCGAAGCAATCTAATAAAATAGTCATTCGTACCACAAAAGGAAAATAAGCAGCTTAAATCAACTTAAGGCAAATTAGTCTTATATTAACAGTAATAATACGAGTTGGGGCAGTGTCTTTATATTCCAGAACTATTATTTTTTATATAATTAACCAAACTTTATAATACCGCAGAAAAATATCACTAAATAATTCTATTGAAAAACGGCGATTCTGGAAGGTAAAGAACACAGGTTACATATTAATAAAGAAGGAGACCTTTTTATTATTAGCAATAGTGTTCTAGATAGTTTTAAGTGTGAGATGTTTTGTAGCATTAAGTTAATCCTTCTGATAAGAATTTTATACTTTAATTTTTATTAAATCATTTTTATTCTAAATACTTTATAATACTCCACGTATCTTTAAAACAGATGACAATTTTAAGCAGTTTAATTTTTAATAACTTTTAAGCAAAATTTTATTCCAAAGCTTGTATCTTATTCTTTTACATAACGTAAGTTAAATTTGCAGTAAGATTACAACAATATTCGAAATTCTATGAATTTTAATTAATTTTCTTTGTAGTTAAATCTCTGTGCTCAATTTTTATCAGGAATTTCACCTACCGAAAAAATCATATTCAACATGTATCTCTAAAATTCTGAAAAATCTCGCAAAATTCAATAAAACCTACCATAACATTATGCAATTTTTTATGTCTAATTAAAAAAAAATCATATTTAACAATTTAATACCAATTAAATTAATATTAAGTTCGTGAAAAATATTAAGAACAGAACATATGGGATGTTTTTCTAGATCAAGGTATTAAAAGTATTTTTGAATTATTTATGTTTTGGTATTAATCCTAAAATGTTAAAATTTCTTTTTATTGACGCATAGTGTGATTAAGTATTCATAAAAGATATCCTCGGTTTTATACTAGTATTAAACATATGTACACTCTTTAAAAAGTTAATGTAGATTATTTTATTAAAAATAACAAAGAATGGCAAATTAAAAATTTAATTGAATACATTCTCAATGCAATTTTGAATTACACATAGTTTCAAAAAATAAAATTATCTCACTCAAAAATCTTAATTTATTCCTACTTAAGAAAATATATTATCGCATTAAATTAATAAAATTCTTTACGCATTGTTAAACAATATTTGTCACCAGCAGGCATTTGAATCTTTGTTGAGCTCGAAAGCTACATCTGTTAGTAATAAAAATAAAATAATCCTTATAAATAAAAATAAATGTAAGTTTTATTGTCCCATTGTCTGTATGTGTTCTAGAACTCACGCGACTAATCTTGTGTTCGCAGAATTATGAAAACTGGCAGAGACAATGCAGGGTTGTACTCCATTCAGCATTTTCAATTTTAGAATTTGATTTTATTTTTCTGATTTTTTTATCCATTGATTTTTCTCTTATTTATTTATTTATTTATTTATTTTTAATCTGAATTGCGTTTCTTTTTTTTTTTTTTTTTTTCGTCGTTTTCGTTCCTTTGCAACTGTTACTATGTTATTTATTTCTTGTTTAGTTGATTACTTTTTATTATTTCATAGTCAGTCACATCATTAAATATTGTTAATACATAATCCCGATTTTAATACCAAAATACTGATTCGATTTTTTCATTATTGGTACGTTTGTATTCCCTTAACTTGCTGACATAGTTTCTTAAGTAATACCATCATTATATTTTTAAAATTAAATAAAATAGAATAATTAATGTTAACCATTGTTATTTAAAAAAAAAAAAACTTGTTTATGTGGAAAGATAAAAATTTCTTTGGGAGCGAAATATCATTTAATTTAATTTCAATCAGAAATGAGCTATTAATAGTGAAACACTGTAATTTATAGGAGTGCGATTTGAATATATCTTGTTACAGTGCCTATGCAGCGCCCTCTAACCACAAAAATTTTAACTATATCTTTTTCTTTACAATCTATCTATCTATCTATCTATATATATATATATACACACACACATATATATATATATATATATATATACATATATATATATATATAAGAATAAAAGTAACCGCGTTCAATACTACTAATTCCTTCAATCTTTATGAATTTGTAAATATATATAGACATTTTAAAAATTCATAAAAATTGTGAAGGAATAGGTAAAATTAAACTCAGTTTGCGAAAAAACTATCCTCATGAAGTTTCTTTCTTTCTTTTCTTTCTTTTTCTTTTTTTTTCGGGGGGGGGGGGGATATATAAAGAAAAAATAGTCAAATTTTTCGTCGACAGATGGCGTTGCACAAATACGTAATGAGAAATATGCAAATCAGAGTCCTGTAAATTGCGCGGTTTTCGATTAGCTTATTTCTTATTTTGCCTCCTACATGTGCTTGCATGAAGTTTTAATTGCAGTGCTGACTTGGTGGGTAAAACGTTATTGGTGAAGATTCTTTTCCTCAGGTAAGATCCACCGACTGAAGCTGCTGTTAGTGGTATTGTAACTCGTTTGCAAACTGTAATTTGTGGTTTTGGCAGACACATAGAATAGAATTTGTATATCTATAAACATATGCATGTAAAATGTAGTTTTCCACGGAAATGCGGGATTTGTTCATGTGCAGCGCCCTCTATCGATGAAAATTTTAACTATTATTATTTTTTACCTACAAAAGAATCCCTTTTCACGAGAACAACGTTCTCGCAAACCGCGTACAATTATACCAAATCCGAAACTGTTTAAAAGTTTTACCATGTTTTTATTAACTTCTAGTATTGTTTGTTTGTTTGTATGTTTGTCTGTTTGTTTGTATGTTTTTTTTTTTTTTGTCCGGTACAAATCTTGCAATCGAATTTTGACTAACTTCCCTACTAGCTAAACATTTGAAACTTTCACAATAGCTCACAACCCGGTGACAACACAATACTTCGAAGTCCGATTTTCGAAATTTCGAATAGTTTTCTTATAATTAATTAAAATATGAAAATAATAACCTAATACCTTATAATTAGCCAATAAAATACTAGCTGTAATTTAATTGTTGCCAAAAAAAATTACGAGTTCATTTTCTTTCGACATAAAAATAAATACATTTAATTAAACGTGGAGCTTTAAAAAATTGTAAAAAGTTAAATTATGTATCTCACTTGACGTCACTATCGGTTTAAAGATTTCATACGCATTGAAAAAGTGCTAATGTAGTTAGATCTATAGCTATGATTCAACAGAAAATTTAAAAACATGGTTTATAAAAAGTTATTTATCTTATAATTATTTAAATGTCTATAGATTTATGGTACACCCGATATTTATTATTATTATTTTTATTATTATTATATAAAAAAAAATTTGCTGCTTGAAGTTTAAAAAAAAAAAAAAGTTAATCTGTTTATCCGGAAACAAAAATAAGTCAATGTTTTATTTATTACCATGTTTTTATTAACTCGCATTCTTGTTTGTTTGATTTTTAACTAACTTCCCGACTAGCTAAACATTTGAAATTTTTAGAATAGCACAGAACACGATGACAATGCATTATTTTAATGATTTTATTCAACTAATAAATGTTTTCTTTTAATCAATTAATAAATTGTGAAAGTAGCAACCTCATAATAGCTTTTAAAATTAGGAATTTAAGGTTTATTTATAATTTAGTTGTAGCCAAAAAAACTTACGAGTTCTTTTTTTCTTTTTTTTTTTTTTTTTTTTTTTCGACAGGAAAAAAAAAATACACTTACTTAATCGTAAACAATAAAAAAATGTGGAAAACTAAATTATGCAGCTGACAAAAATTGATGTCATTATCACTTAAAAAAAAAAAATATATATATACAGTGGTAATTATAAAGTGGTAATATAGTTCTATAGCTATAACTTCCCGACTAGCTAGACATTTGAAACTTTTAGAATAGCTCAGAATACGACAACAATGCATTCTTTTAACACTTTTATTCAATTAATGAATGTTTGAAAATTACTTATAATTGCTCTCTTTATTACGGATTTGATCATTTTCTTTCAATTTGATTGGGTAATTCATAAAAAAAAAAAAGCTTTTAAAAGTATTTATTAACGCATAGAATGGTCAAGTTTATATGATTCAACAGAAACTTTAAAAACATAGTACATAAAAAGTTTTTTTTTTTTTTTTTTTTTTTTTTTCTTTTTTTCACCTTATAATTATTTATTTATTTATTTATCAATTTTCAATAAACTTTATCTTAAAAGAAATATTTGGATATTACTTAAAACTATTTAATGATGTTTCCGAAAGAAAAATATTTAAACTTCAGTCAGAACAAATTCGCTCTATTAGAAAGTAGTCAGAATGCTTATTTTAGAAGGAAAAAAAAAAAGAGTTTCTCTAAATTAGACGTATTTACTTTTCGAGGTGAAATCACTATTTGTCGACCATTAATAAGATTTCGAAAAGACTAAAATTCTTCTGTTGACAGATACTGAATTCTTTTTATCATTTACAGTAAATTTTTACTCCTGATTACACTCAAATGATCGCAAGTTTATTTTATAAATAAGAAGAAATCTATTAACAATAACAAGATATAGTGGTAGTACAGGCAGGGATCTTTTAACTCTTTTGTCTTCTTGGTATAAGGAACAAGAAATATTTTACAAATTTTTTGATAAAACTAAAGATTTTAATATATTTTTTGTTTGGAAGAAAGTTTAACTTGTTTTCTGAATATATAGGGTGAAATTAATATTTAGCATCTTTATTTTATTAAATGTTAATGTTATTTTCAAATGCATTATTTAAAATAATAATATTTCTTTAAGATCAAATTGAAATATTAGGAAAAAAAAACAGTAAAGACATTTAAAATAAATTAAAAAATATACTTTTATTGCACATTAGATGTAATTTTTTAATAAACATTAACTAAAATAAATAGCTTTTTCACAATAAATTTCATTCATTTATATATAGGAGCATACACAAAATGCGTTTTAGTTTCAAAGAGATCGTAGCAAGAAATAAGTCATAAATTAAATATTATTTAAAAATAAATAAATAAATTAGAATAAAAAATCCTTCTACAATAACACAAAAATAATAAAAAAAGAAGTTCATACGTATGTGTGAGTATGTATGTAACTAAGCATAAATTAATATTTATTTTCTTTATAAATAGTATTATTGTCATATATTCAGTGCAATTTCCTTCTAAATAATTCAATATTTTTTTCTCAGCTAACACAAAATTTACACATTAATAATAATAATAATAATAATAATAGATCTTGAAGAAATTAAAAATATAATATAGTTGAGAGAAAATGATACTTTTTAAAGAGAAATATTTAAAAACCTGTTTTTTTTTTTTTTTTTTTTTTTTTTTTAAGAAAATGGTTTCTACTACTTTAAAGCAAACGATAGAATAAACAAGCATTGTTGCTTTTGCTTAAATTCGTTTTTTGAAATTATTAAACATTTGAATATAATTTACTTGTAATTTTTCAAAAATATGAAAAAGAAATAATGCTTATTTGTAATGGGATTTATTATTAATTTCTCCCTTTAAGAAAAATATCTGCACATTTAGTATAAATAAATAAAGAGAGAAAAAATATTATTCATAGAGTAATCTTAAAAGTTTGTAACATAGAATTTGAAATATAGTCTGCACTCAAAAGCCTGCTGACTGATATATACCTAAGTTAAATTAGTTTATTTTTTATAATATTCATATCAAATCCAAAGTTTGGAGCATTTATATCTTATACACTTTGACTGCGTCGGATTGATCCCCGGTTAGCAAAGTGCCAGGACGATTCCAGCAAAGGAAGACAGAGGGCAATTGTCTGCTATGTGTAGAATCATTGATACTCCCGCTTCGTTTTCTGTTACGGACACTCCTATTTTATAAATGGACCAGCCATTTTCATTCATGCGCAGATGACGCCAGGGATCTTTCTTCCGCAGTTTATCAGTAAAATGTGTAATATTTAATTTTCTTAAATATGATTAAATTGCAGCATAGCAGCGCTACCGATATAGATTCACAATGAATGAGCATAGTTTTACACAAAAAACATGTCACATGGATTTATACTTTTTAAAAGGAGAGATGTAGCCCACCATTAAACGGAGAAATTGCAGCAATGTAATGCAACCTGTGTCTTAAATTGCAAAAGTGGTGTAACTCCATAATTTTAAAGTATGTATTTTGTTACTTATTTGCATTATACTTAGTTATATTTTTAATTAGAAACGTGATGAAACTCCAGTAATTGCATGATAAATCTTACAAATGGCATTACTTGTTTTTTCAGGAAACTAAAATTTCTAAATGTTCATTATAACTGTGAAGTTTCTAAGTTACTTCAAATTAGTATTCTTATAACTTATAAATTCTTATAACTCTGATTTGTATTAAACAATAAAAAATAGATAACATTGACTGAATACTTGTATATTTTCTCTACACTTATATCTGCAAAATGCTGGTTATTCATAAATTCATTCACAAGGAGATTATTAAACTTTACAATGAACAATTCACCTGTCGGAAAGTACAGTCAATAACAAAAGTGTCCGAACACTAGCAAAAATTCCTATATAAAAAAAATACACTTATTACTGTTTTGTTAAATAAATCCTTATCCAATCCTGTTCTTAGTCAGTCAAAGAACAGGATTCGACAAGAATTTATTAAGAAAAAATGTATTAAGCGTACTTTTTTTACATAGGAAAATTTTGCTAGTGTTCGGACACTTATGTTACCGACTGTTATTCCCAAAAGATTATCAGCACAATTTATACCAAGGTACAATCAAATATCGTCTTTGGTTAAATTCTCTTCATTGTTTGTAGAATATAACGTTCACAAAAATTTTCCGAACACACAAACACACACAAACAAAATGAGACATACAGAGATATAACTTCTAAATTGGCCTAAAATCGTGTAAATCTCAAAGACACCCAAAAGTGTGTAAAAAAACTCAAAGTGATTAAGACACATCACATCAAAGAGTGTAAATCAGTGTAGAGCTGTAATTTGAAAATTTTCACCATTCAATTTACTATATATAATATATGAAGAAAAAAAAAAAAGAATTACGTACACATTATATCTTTGTTGGAAATAGCGTTATTCTATAAGTATACATAGCGTAAATTTTTTATACTAAATAAAATACATATCTTAGTATTAAAAAAGTGTAAACTAAAATATAAAAAATGTTTTAACAGCGAAACTAACGATAATTTTAAAATTTGTCATCTCGTCCCGCATGAGTCTATAGAAATGTCGAGAGAATAGGGCTGCACATTTGGCAGATTAAATCTAATTCAATTTCGAACCGCCAGATTTTCTTGTTTAATTTTAATCAATGTAATTATTTCACATATTCATTCTGTATAATCAATGCTGATTTTATGAAATATCAAACAAACCTGGTTCGATTAATGTCGCCATATACGTTTCAATATAATAAAAGTAATTGTTTCTTTTCCCATTTTCTCAATCTGCTATGAGCTCTTAAGATTTATTTTTAAGATAAAACAATATAAAGGCATTTATTCTATAAAATTGAAAATGGTAAATGTACCTGAATATTTTAGCAAATTTAAAGTATTTAATTTAAAAAAAAGAAAAAGATAATCTCTAAGAAATTGCTTTTTTTTTTTTTTTATGGAAATTTATAAATATTACTTATCTTTAAAAATTGATTTAAAAAACTCTTTGAAAATTTAATCGAGGGTTTTTTTTTTTTTTTTTTTTTTTAATGTTGTTGTTGTTTTTTTAATTAAACTGAAGTCAGTTTATTTCCCTCTGCAATAAAATGTTTTTTAATAAAATTAATTAAGGTTCAAATTTTTATCATCAATCAACATATCTTTCTATCTAAAAGCACACACATATATATATATATGTATTTTAGAGTAATCAAATGTTTCAAAATATCATGTTTAAAGTTATTGTTTAAGTTTCTATGTCATTTCAAAGTATGTATAAAAATTTAAATATCGTCCTGTTTCTTACCTACACTGTAAAAAAAAAATTGTAAAATCACGGTATTTGACCGTATAATTTTAGGGGAAATGACCGTTTTGCTACCTAAACGGTCATAATCCGTAAATTAATGTTTTGGAAGCATAATTTAGGAAATAACCGTATAATTGTACGGGAAATAACCGTTTTGCTAACTAAACGGTCGTAGCCCGTAAATTGATGTTTCGAAAGTATAATTTTTTTAATTTTTACGAGAAAAAGCCGTTAATCTACGCAAATTGCTCTTATCTTTCACCAAATTATTTTCTTATGAGAAAATCTCTTCAAATGCTATCATTTCAGTGACATCAAGAGAAAATTCCCTTTTTAAACTGAAACTATGATTTTTATTTATACTAATTGAATGTGTTTAATTATGCACGCATGACGCATAGAAACATCCATTGGTTTTAATAAGCTATTGTTTTATTAATTTAATTCAAAAATTCCATGTGACTGAAACTGAGTAAATGATATTGATGAAATTGATTATTTTCTTTGTCTATTAACACGAAAACATTAAAAAAGAAAGCTAAAATGGTTTCTTGATTTGAAGCCAGATTTCAAAAACACAAACTACAACCTAATAATTGTTTTATCCACTAAACGTATTTTTTTAATTTTAGTTTTTTTTTTTTTTTTTTTTTTTTTTTTTTTTAAGCATGCAGCATTCTAATTGCTCTTAACCCTTTAGTTAAGCCTTTAAAAAAACGGAAAATTTTAATGGTGTTTCCACAATGCATTTTTTACAATATGCTAAAGTAAAGTTTATTTCAATATGAAATGAATATGTAATTAACCATTTGAAGGTAAGTCTTATGATTATTATGTATGATCTACACTGTTAAAAAACAAAGCTGTTTTATCTGAATATGACCATCAGATATATACATTACATCATATATAGCAGGTTTTGCTCTCGAAATACTTCAGTAATTTCTCCATTCAATGGATTTGGATTTTGGGAATAAGGCCGATCGACTGCTTTAGGTCCTAGGCCAGAGGGGAAGTGCCCTCCGTTGGGGTCTTTCTAAAGGATCCTAGCCCGTATTTACTCAAGTTTCGAAGAAGACCACGGAAAACACCGAACAGCTAGGCCAACGAGAGCGGCATGGGATCGAACCCGACACCTTATGTCTACCAGCCTTATGTTTACCAAGCGCAGAACCGCTCGGCCGCTGGTGGGCTCCCTTCAATGAAATACAGCTTAAAAAAAAAAAAAAAAAAAAAAAAAAAACTTTTCTGCTATTCTAAAAAGTGCAAATACGCCTAACACTTCATAAACACAGTTTCAAATCGGCCTTATAATGAAAACCTGTTTGGATGAGTAAGAATTAGGCTCTAGTTATTTCTTCTTTGCACCCACTACTGAAACCATAAAGATCGAAAACCATGAAAAAAATCGTATTAATTGGAGATACAAATTCTCTGTATTTATGTAAAAGATTTATTATTATTATTCAAAGTTTATTCTGCGTCTCAGTTAATTTTCAGAGATCTCACATAGTTTTCAAAAGTTTCATTTTGTTTTTGAAAAAGGGTGAGAAATTCTCACCCATTATTTACCTCTAATGTGAACCTTGAAATAAGACTACCTATTTAGTGCTAATGTTTACCAATAAAAAAAGCCCACGGATCTGCGCTTAAAGCTGGTAGACGTGAGGTGCCGGGCTCGATCACAGGTCGCTCTCGTCAGTCTAGTCGTTCGAAGTGAAGTTTTTCGTGGTTTCCTCCGAAACTTGTGTGAATACGGACTGGGCTAGGACCCCTCAGAAAGACCCCTCGGAGGGCACTCCCCCTAAGGCCTAGGAACTACAGCAGTCAATCGGCCTTATTCCCAAATCCAATCCAGTCCGTTTACAAATAACTATGATTTCGAAAAATAGATTTTCTTTCACAAAATTCAGTATCGTAGTCTTAAAAGGAAAAAAAAAAAAAAAAAAAAAAAGCTTTTGTTTTTTTAATATGAGAATTGACTGACTTCTTAATTTTGTCAAAAATAGCAAATTTAAATTTAAAAATTGTCTTAAAATAAAATAATTTTTATGCATAGTTTGAACGTTAACAGTTTAATCCCTGTAAAAAATTCTGTAAAAATAAAGCACTTTTTTTTAACATAAATACAGCGTAGGTTGCTGTAAATTTGTATAGCTAGTTCTGTAAAAATAATTGAATATTTGTTACTTCACATTGTGCTGTAAATCGGTTTAAAAAAGTTACGAGAAGTCTTTTGGTGCGTACGACAAGATTTATCAAGTAGTCAGTTCTGATTTCACTTTATCTGTTTTTGTAAAGTCGCTGTGATTCCAACGGCGCGGTGCAAAGCGCTGACCTCTGACACAGGTGATTGTGAGTTCGAATCCCGGGCTACCCAAGACGGTTTGTTTCGCATGAAAATTAATAAGTTAGCTTTTGCGTGTAAAAAAATAAATAAGTTTTTTAGTGTTGTGGATTTCTCCCTGCACGCATGTGTAATAATTGCAAGAAACTTTTTTAAAGCATTCGAGAAACTCTAACTTTAACTTTTAACTTTACGGTCAATGCTACTTTTTTTGCAGGTTAGTTGTATGTTTCATCACAACGTAAAATTACTGGCGATACATCATTCATCGTCTAAATGTATTTTTACGGGTTTTGACTGGAATCTCTGCTGCCGGGTTTTGCCCGTAATTTTACTGCAGCATTTTTTACAGTGTACAGTTAAAAAAAAAAAAAAATTAATTAAATGTTTTGTTATATATGACCAGGTGCTCAAAAAAATTAAAGAACTTATTTCATTTGATATTTAATAAAATATTTAAAGTCCCATATATTTCATTTCTTTACAATTATAAGTAACATTAAAATAACTTGCGTAAAAGGAAAATCACTTGTAGACTCAAATTTATCCGTTAGTATATGGCACATACATGTTACAAACGTATTAGTAAAAATTGAACAATATATGTGTTGTTTTTCAAATTATTCTGATAATATTTATGAAAATATGTGGTCGCATTAGCAAACCTGCAGAAGAACTAATGCTGTAAACACTTTTTAATTTTATTAGGAATCATTAAAAAATGAAATAATTACGATGAATAATTTAGTTGCAACAGCAATAATAAAAAAACAGAAGATGACAATATGACAAGAAAAAAAAATTTAAAAATGAAATTTTGACTAACTTGTTGTGGCCCTCACAAAACTTTGTTTTATGTCATTCTATATAACAGTGCTATCTTACTGTTAATATCCGCAAAAAAGTAACAGTCTCTCCCTATAATAATTATACGTATGCAGTTTGGTGTAACTCTACCCAATAGATGCAGAGATATAGATATTTTAAAATCGTAAAAAATAAATTACGGCAGCTCCACCTGTTATCATATAGACGCCCAAGTTGAACCAGCATATTTTTAATGATTTTTATCGCATATAAAATGTTCGGTGCATTTATACCTCAAAGAAGTTGAGATATAGCTTTCCCATAATAGGAAAAACTGCAGCATAACAACTAATACGTCGTACTATAATCTCACAAGTATAATTGCATTTGTTTTTAATAATTTTTTAATAATGTCCAGTTTAAATACCAACTTCCCAAGCAGCACCGAAACGTTCTCTGAACGTTCAAAAATTGTTCTGCAAACACGTTCTAAGAACGTTCACTCTGAACGTGTTATAGACGTCTATCTGTCCATCTTGAAGACGTACAATAGTACGGTTCAGAGAACGTTCAATGAACGTGTAACTATCACCATCGGTGTTATAGAAGCGTTCTGAGAACGTTCTATGTACACGGTCTCAGAACGTTCTAAACGTTTTTAGAACGTTTTCAAAACGTTATACACATTTTCAGAACGTTCTAGAAAACGTACTGTAAACGTTCTAAAATAGTGTAGAAACGTTCTGAAAACGTTCTATACACACGTTCTCACAACGTTATGTAAACAATTTTTGAACGTTCTTTGTACGTGCTAAAAATGTCTTGTATCATAAAATGGAAGAACTCGCAACAATTGTTCCGGGTCGAAAGAAGACACGACCCTTCGTCAGACGAACATAGTAGGCACGAGTGCTGAAAATACAAGAGCTACGTTGCAGTTTTTTTTGCAGCATTCGTGCCTACTTTGTTCGGTTGATGAAGGGTTATGTCTTTTCTCGACCCGGAACAATTGTTGCGAGTTCTTCCATTTTCTTCGAATTCTTGAATTTTATAGTGTCTATTCAAAGTTCTGCACTTGTTATTTTATTTACTTATTTTATTTTTCTTTTTTTCCTTCCTTTCCTTATTTATCTTTTCTTTCCTTTTTTCCTTTTTGTGTAGTGCATTGTAATATGGTATAAGAAACGATCAAGTATTTTGAATATTCTGGATAAATATTTGAATTCAAAAACGAATAAATAAATTCAAGATTTGGAATATTTTGAAAAAATTTAAGATATATGCCCCCTGCTAACTAATTATTATTCCCCCCTTGATTTTGCATCATTATAATTTAACAATAGAATATAACCATATTTTGATATTGATTTTAATAAGTTAAGCAAAAAAACTTAAATATATTTTTATGTCTAAATTTTGAAACTTACTGCAAATTTTAGCATTCAAACACAAAAATTTTTTATTAAATTTTAAATTATCAATGGAATCTCAGATTAATGCCCAGATATGTTACATATTCTATTTTTAAACTATAATAATGCAGAGTCAATGGAAAACAAAAAATTAAAATTAGTTAAAAGAAGTACCCAAGTGTACAAAATTAAAACAATGAACTGTTTCCTCGTTTTCTTTTTTTCCACATAATTCTTAAACAAATAAACACAGAAGTATAAAATTTGGATAGCATGTTTTTTAAAATACCATGAATCGAATTTTATATAACTTTAGCATAAGTAATAATTCTTAAACTAAAAATCAGTAAATTTTTCTCGAAAATAAACTTTGGAAAAATGAAAAATTTCAGCAATTTTAGAAAAGAAAACTTAATGAAAAATGGTCATGAAGGTGCATTACAGATAGGTTAAAGATGTACGTGCATCTATATTTTATTTGTAGATTAAAACCGAAAATTTTTTCTTGTAGTAATTTTTTTTTTTTCTTTTTTCTTTCTTTATTTTTTCGCGTGTGAATATTTTTTTTTAATTTTACATAGAAACATGAAAATCGGATAAAACGTTCATTATTAAATTATTTATCGACGTTTTTATTATTCTAGTGATGGTCACAGTTTATACAAATTAGTAATTATTATTATTATTATTATTATTATTTTTTTTTTTCAAAAATTCCATTATTAAAGTAAAAGAGAAATGAACACAGAAAGAAAAAATCAGGATTTTGTTTTTAACATTTGAGGGCATGTGCGTGTTCACTTGTCTATAATGCATCATTAACACAATTTTTCATTAAGTTTTCTTTACTAAAATTGTTGAAATTTTTCATTCTTTCCAAAGCTTACTTTTGAGAAAAATTAATAATTATTACTTTAAAATTATTGCTTATGCTAAAGTTATGTAAAATTCGAATAATGGTATGATAAAGAACATGCCAGCCAAATTTTATGTCCATGTGTTTATTTGTTTAAAAGTTATGTACAAAAGAAGAAAATAGGAAAGCAGGTTTGTTCCTTTAATTTTGAACAGCGGTGTATTTTAAATACGTTAAATAAATAAATAAATATATATATATATATTTAAATAGATTCCGTGAAATTTCCTTAATATTTTCATATTTCAAATCATGCGTATGCAAAATTTATTTAAATTATTGATTTTGAGTTTATAAATTTTACATACACCATGCAGTGAAATATAACAGTATAAAATGTGGTAAAACTTTTTGAACAATAAATAAATAATTAATTAAAAGTTGTTTCTGCAAACAAAACAAATAATAAAATAATAATAATAAATAAAATAAAATAATTTAAAACATTTAGAAATATTAAGAATCACCTTCATATTGTTTGTCTATGTTTGTTTGTTTTTTTTCTTTATTTCTTTTCTTTCTTTCATTTTTCTTCCCTTTGGATTTTGTGATTCATTTGTATGTATGTGTGCCTTTGTGTTATAAAATTTTACGTACATGTCTTCAAATATAATAACATACAGTATTTTCATTTTTTTTTTTTTTAAACTATAATTAAAGAAAACTGAAAAATTTTAAGATGCTCCTTACTGACTAATTATTATTTTTCCCTTTGATTTTGCATTAATATATTTTAACAATAGAACCTAACCATATTTGGGTAATTAATTTGCGAAATTCTTCTTAAGTTAAATATATATATATATATAGAGATATATACAGTCGGTAACAAAAGTGTCCGAACACTAACGAAAATTCCTATGTAAATTAAGTACACTTCGTAAGGTTGTATTAAATAAATCCTTGTCGAATCCTATTCTTAGTCAGTGTAAGAACATGATTCGATAAAGATTTATTTAACAAAACCGTATGAAGTGTACTTTTTTTACATAGGAATTTTTGCTAGTGTTCGGACACTTTTGTTACCGACTGTATATGTTTAAATACTGAAACTTATTGCAAACTTTTGGCATTCAAACATAGAACTATTTTTAAAACTTTAACTTATCAATGAATTCACAAATTAATACCTAGATATGTTATATATTCTATTGATAAAGAGTAATAATGTACAAATGATGGGAGAAAATAAAAATATTTAAGAGAAGTATTAAAAAAAAAATTAAAATTAGTTAATTAATCTATTTATTATCGATTTTGTGAAGATTTAATTTTAAAGTATTGATTTAGAGTTTATGAATTTTACTTACACATGCATTGAAATATAACAATATAAAATACGATAAAAATTCTTGAAAATCTTTTAAATATAAAATAAATAAATTTTAAAATTTAAAATATTTTTAAAATTTTTAGAGAGCCGGCTGCTAACTATTTTTCCCTTGATTTTACAATACTACAGTCTAACAATAAAATCTAAACTAATATACTTAAATATATCTAACATTAAACTGTAATAATACAAAATCGAATGGGGAAAAAAATAATAATAATAAATAATTAAAAGGTAGTTAGCATGAAAAATTTAAAAAATTAATGTTTTCAAATTATTATTATTACTCTTTATTTATTTATTTATTTATTTATTTGTTTATTTTTTATGGTTTTTGAAAACTTTAATTTATTTAATTTTGTTAAATTTGAATGCAGATTTGGGCAAAACTATGGAAATCCTAGACTAGACATATGAAAATTGTGTAGAATAAACTTATCTGTAGATAGTGTATCCAAATGTCAGGAAGAAATCTCAATTCTCAAACCACACGCAATGAAAATAATGACAGAAAAAGTTACCGTTATCTATCTTGGACCTTGGAGTCCAAGTGCTTCCGTTGTCATAACTGGCAAACCCAATAAAAATTTCACAGTTTGGCGAATTTTTTCGTTTTTTTTTTTTTTTTTTTTTTTTTTTTTTTTTTTTTTTAAGATTCAAGATTCAGCAAAATGTATATCACTTTTATATTATTAATTGAAAAGGAATTTAATTTAATTATATTTATTATTTTTGTGAGAAATACAAAACTCAAGATTTTTATTCAGATTTTTTTTTTTTTTTAATATTACGTGTTATTGCGTATCTATTTAATAATATTTTGCAAAATAATTGACGTTTATTATGAAGTAAAATATAAAAATTTGATCGCAACTAAAATAATCGCATGCCTGCTTATATGAATCAATTACAATAAATTACAGGAAATGTTAAACTAGTGTCTTGTGACTATCACACAATTTTTTTCTTTATTTTCTAATACAATTCACATAGTTTAGATCAAATCACACATTTTACACAGTAAAATTGAAAAACAAAATAAAATATATATATATATATATAATAATAATATTAACTTTTTTTTTTTTTAAATATCGATAACTTTGTTTTACATTATCACAGATAATTGATTCAACCGTTCGTTTTAAAAGATATCAACGAGTAATTTTGAAAAAATATTATAAAAATTTACACGCCCGAGGAGGGGGGAAGGATTGCTATTCTTCTTGTTAAAAGTCTTGTTCACCGTTAATATTTTTTAAAAAATCAGTTTGACAATGTTCAACTAAAGAAATCCCTATTGTGTGTATTTATAAGAAATTTTTTCCTTTATTGTAATATTAAAAATTTTGAAAAAAATAAATGACAGTGCGACCTGTTGAGCGTTATATGTGTAAAAAAAAAGGGGGGGGGGGGGTAATAATCACTAACTGATATCAAGGGGGAGCAAAATATAAGTTTTCAGGAAATTCTGTTCATTAGTTTTTGACCTAGAGATGACACAAAATTCTTATCACACATGTCCAAACACACAGACAAACTGGCATTTTCTAAGAAATATCAATTTTTTATTAGAACATCTTAAAAAGGGAAAAATCTATCGAAACGCGGGAGCCAAAAATATTTACGAATCAAACCTTTCTTCTTTTTATTATAGAAGAAAGTAATAAATAAATAAGGAAAACAAAATTTTTAGCTACTTTATTTATTATTTTTTTCTTATTGTTTCAGCTTCTAAATTTACAATATCATAGATTATTTACAACGTATGATCACTTCACTGTTTATTATTATTATGTTTGTTACTTACATAAGAAAAAAGCACTAGATTTGTGAAAATGTTTAACTTCCGGTTTTCGATAAATATACACGTTTTGTGACTTCTGAGTATGATTTGGCTTTTTTTTTCACTTGAAAATGACTGTGAGTTCGTTAAAAAATAAAGAAATAAATAGAAATAAATAAATGTGGACGCGGTTTCTCTAGAAGCAATTGACGCAAAGTAACATAACATTTGAATGGACCAGGAAGTAAATTAGTGCTTATTAGCTTTTAAGATATTATTGTCCATTTTGTGGCGCTGATATAATGTGATCCCATATAAGGAAAGGTTGTATCAGAACTTGTATGATACATAAATGCACTAAAGTTATATATGAGATCAGCATTATGTAAATCTCTGCTGATTCAATTTGGGTGCATATCGGTCGACAGGTGCTTCTGCTATGCTGCAATTTAATCTTGTTAACGGGAAGGCAGTATATCAGTTTCTATGATATTTAAAAGCATCACATTTCGTTTGTGAGATGGCTATTGTAAAGTTAAATAAATTAATTTTCCATATCGGCTATGTTAGGTGGCGCTACTACGTTGAAGTTTTACCCGTTTAGTTAAAATTTTATTTCAACTTTTGTCATTTAAATACCACAAACTTGGTATGTGAAAAATATATTATTAAAATTTATTCTGATTGAATTCGGATACAAATTGGCAAACAAGTTGTGCTGCTATTACTTTTTACGATTTCTAGATGTCTACAGTCTACATTTCAGCATCTATTGCTGAAAATTACACGAAATTACATATATAAAAAGTTTTTTATATGATGGTAAGTTGATTAAAATTCTGTAAATGCTAATCGTAGCTAACTTTGTTCATATAGAATGATATAAAAGAAAGTTTTGTGATGGTCCCAGCGTAACTAATTTTGTATTATAGTTGTGTCACTCAAAGAAAAAATAGTTATATTTTTATTGATACGAGTATAATACAGAAATTATTTATTTTTTAGTAATAAATTTCGTAATTAACAAAAGAGAAAAATAATTCGAATCTCATTGTTTATAAAAAAGTTTCCATCTCTTCTTCACTATATTGTTTAATTTAGTGATAAACCCTACAGTTAATGCCTTAAAATATGCTTGATTTCAAATGAAGAAGAAGAAATCTCCTGAAATCTATCTTTAGAGCTTTATATGGAAAATAAAAGTTTAAAATAGGTTATTTTTTATATAGCTCTTATATCGTATAAAAATTTCGTGCACATTATTGTTTTCTTGAGTAAATATTTATCGAGTCATGGTCTTAGTCTTATGCTGTTCATAGAAAAGTAAGTTTGTGATAAAAAATAACGGTCAAACTATTAAAAAAAAAAAAAAAAAAAAATGGTATATGAAAAATGTGGATGTGTTCAGTAATTTTGCTGCCGATTGTATAAAAAGTTTTCTTGAATGATTATCAATATTATATGAACAAAAGAAAATTCATTTCACAATCCTTAGTTTAAAAAAAATCTGTGCATTTTTATACAAAATGTTATACCAGAGGTCTGCACGAGCCGAAAGTTTAAGGCCTGAGCCCAGTCCGGACGAAAACCGATAAAGTCAGGCTCGATGAAGAAAGGGGGAAAATGAATAAAAACAACAAGAAAAAATTGCATGCATTTCTACGCTTTTTTATTTTTATTTTATTTTATTTTTATTTTATTTTTATTGTATTTATTTATTTATTTATTATTATTGCTATTATTATAATAAGTATTAGTATTATTATTTTGTATCTAATTTTCAGAGGCTTTATTAGATTAGAATTTTTTTATTCAGAGGCTAAGCAATTTATTAATGGAAAATGATGCCATTCTCATGTAATATCCTGACAAAAATAGCGTTATAAACATACACACAATGACACACACATGCACTCACATATAGAAAGAGAAAGTTTTCTGAAATCATTTTTGGCTCTCATGATGTGTGGAACTTCAAGATATCGCAAAATTTTTTAATTACGAAAAATGTACAGACAAAAGTCAGATTTATTAATATAGATTTATCATAAAACATATTTTTTTTTTTCATTTATCAGACCCTTTCCAAACCCAAATAAATAAATAAATAGATAATGAAATAAAAATTACTTTTAGTTCCCCATCATACTATAGGTATGGGGAACTTAGGTATCGTGAAAATTTTCGACCTCGGTTTTTTGACTTTTTTACACGTTTTCAGGTGTGAGGAATCCGAAAATGACAAAATTTGTATGGTGTCTGTCTGTAGGGTGTCTGTTAGTGGGTTAGTGTGTTAGTGTGTTAGTCTGTGTACACAATATCTCAAGAACAAATTGTCGCAGAGAGGTCAAATCAGTTTTAAAGTATTACTTTCGACACTGGCAAGAACCCTATTCATTTACAACATTCGAATTTAAAAACTTTGTAAGTTATTAGAAATTTACGATTTTCTTAACATGGGAGAATAGGACAAAAATTCACTTAAACGTGCATTAAATGGAAACTTTTTACTGTAAAAATGTCAGACCAGTTTTAAAATAGTTTTGATGCCGGAATGAACATCAGTAACTATAAATAAGCTACTTTGAAAATTTCGCAAGTCATTGGATATTTACGAATTTCTTAACATGGCAGAATAGGACAAAATTTGACATAAATGTCAATTTTGAGAGATATTTTCATCGTAAAGATGTCAGACTACTTTTGAAATATTATTTAGGATACTGGCATGAATATTATTGACTATGAATTTTCCAATATAAAAATTTCGTAAGTTATTGGAAATTTACAAATTTCTTAACATGGCAGGATAGAGCAAAATTTCGCATAAACGTCAATCTTGAGGGATGTTTTCATCGTAAAGATGTCAAACCACTTACGAAATATTATTTAGGATACTGGCATGAATATCATAGACTATGATTTTTCCAATTTAAAAAATTTGTAAGTTATTTGGAATTTACGATTTACTTAAAATGACAGAATGGGGTAAAATTGAGCATAAACTTCCATTTTGAGGATCATAAATACATTAGACAACTTCAAAATTACATTTATAATATTTTTTTTGAACATGATTGAATACAAATATTCTAATAGGAAAATTTCGTAAATTATTCGTAATTTACGATTTTACCAGCATAGCGAAATTGTAAATTTTTCATACAAATATGAATTTTGAGGATTATTGCATTGGAAATAGTAGCATGAAAACTAAACAACGGAATTGACCCTGATAAAATAAATTAATAGATTAGAATAAGATAAATATATCGAAGTGAACGAAGGATAGCCTATTAGGCGGGGATTTCATTCTGTCACTCTATCAAGCTTTGGCGAAATTCATTTCTTTTAACATGATTATAATATGTCTCGCACTAGAAATATATGAGAACATAAATAAGATGGGGAACTGAGCAGAGTCCACCTATGCCAACTAACTAGTTAATTATATATTATCAATATTAAAAAAAAAAGACTGTTTTTTATTTAAATTTTAATAATAATCTGGTGGCACTCATCCGACTTTTTCTTACTCTTACCTAGCATTTGAATGCTATAAACACAAATTGCGGATTAAGGTGTAAGGTAACAAGTACTATATATAAATCTACGTTTCAAATATTTCAAACTACTTTTAGGAACAAATAAATTTTGATGAATAACTCTCTTAGTGAGGGGGTTAAATATAGTACTTACTATAAATAATTCTTGGTTGATATTAAATTTAAAAGTTCATTTGAAATTATTCAATCAACTTCGATCTCACCACTTTTGAAGCTTATTAATCTTAGTCAAATATTTTAAGTAGCAACCTCATAATCAACTTCAAAATACAAAATTTAAATTGTCTGCAAATATATGTTCTAAAGTTAGCTGATAACAGACATACACAAAGATTAACATTTTAAAATTACATTTTAGTATTTAGGGACCCTCAAAACGTGTAATTATGCGCGAAACAAGCCTTAAAAATTTCACTTTAAAATTTTTTTATTTTGTTCTCTGCATAGGTATAAAGAAATTTTTATTCCTGGGTAGACCTGTAAAGGAAAGGAGAACGATTCTCATACCATATTTTCCACAAAACATGCTTTTATGCATATAAAAAATATATGTTCATTTCATTTTGTTTAGTACAGGCTATAGATGTTAAACTGTAAATAGCAAAAAATTTTACCCACATACTTAATGTATTTGAATTATTATGGATATCCCTGTACACGAACCATTTCCATGATCTCAACGAAAAGCTAAGTGCAGCATCCTTATATGACACTGATTTAGAATGTTAAGTTTTCATATTCTGGAATTATTTGTTTTTTAGCTATGCTGATAACAGGCACACACGCATAGACATACACAAAGACACACATACACACTCAGAGATCAAACGTAAAAACTTGATATTTGGAGTCAGGGGACCTCAAAACGCGTAAGTATTAAAAAAACGCAGTTTTCAAAATTTAACCCAAAAAGCAATACTTTCTCTATCTTATCTAAGGATAAGAAAATGCATAAAAGAAAAGAAATAATTAAGGATAGGAGAAAATATAGCCAAATTAGCGATAAAGTTGCCAAACCGTTTGGTTTGACTTCCCGCAACAGCTGCAAATTAAAGCGCGAAAATCTTTGTGACTGCAATTCTGCTGACCATGCACTATATTACTCATTCAATAACATCCGGGATTTTCTTTTTTGTTCACGATTTCCATTCGACTCAAATCTTAAACATTTTTAAAACTTGTACATTGAGGCCATCACAAAACATTCGTCCATATTTTCCCATTCAAACTTTTGCAGTACAGAACATGTTATTTATTAAATTTATTATTTATCTAAATACTTTCCTCTGGCGAATGCATACGATTTTCATAAATCAGAATACAATCAGTTTTATGCTAGATCTAGAAAATATAATCTTAGAAAACATAATTTTCTAAAGATTTTCATTTTTGTTATTATTATGAAAAATGATAAAAAAGTAGATAAATTTGTTTTTAAATCATCAGAAATCGATGGTTCAACCATTCATTTTAAAGGTAAACATATTGAAAAATCTTCCATACACCCCTTCTCCTCCCTCGGGAATGATGGATACTTATTCCTTGGAGAGAAATTGATGTCCGATGAATACCCCCCCCCCCAAAAAAAAAAAAAAATAAATAAATAAATAAATAAAAATAAAATAAAATAAAATAAAGAAAAAAAAAGCATTGAGTATTACTGGTTATACAACCAAGTTGTATCAACAATATATCAAATGTATGTCACACACAAGGTTTGATGAGTATATATATTATAGAAGCTGAGATATAGTCTTTCCGTAAATAGAAAATATAGGCTTGCTATAAATTGGAACGTGGCAGCGCCACCTGTCGTCCGATAAGCACCCAAAGTTAATCAGTAGAGTTTTATATACTAGCAATTTTACGTACAACTTTTACAACATTTATAAATCACAGAAGTTGAGATATTTCGTTCCCGTTATGGGATTAAATTGCAACATAGCTACGCCACATGTTGGCCGATGTGCATCAGTGACGTTTTACATAAAATCGATTTCACATATAACTTCAGTATATTACAAAATTTAGAAGTTTAAGTTTTGTTTTAAATCACATGAGCTGAAATATTGCCTTTCAGATAACGTAATTAAATTGCAGATTAGTAACGCCACCTGTTGGCCAATGTATACATTCAAAATGTATATACACCTCCTTATACATACACCCCGTGTATCAAGTTTTATGAATTTGTACACTATAGAAGTTGAGATATAACCATCACATAACTGGTGGGATTCACTACGTAGCAGCGCCACCTATCAGGCGAAATATCCCATATGCAATTAAAAAAAACACCAATTGAGGGCAAGTTCCAATTATATAACAAATTTCGTTAAATTCTGTCCATTGATTTTTGAAATAAAATATCCACAATTTTATTTTCACCAATTTAAAATTTTGTAATTTTTTTCACTTCACCGCTACTACTTCTAGTTGAGCATTCTTCATTGACGTGCTAACAAAACGTTAAACTGAAAATATAAAAAAGGCCCTATCCGCTATCATGTTAAAAAATTATAAATTTCGAATAACTGACGAAGATTTTAAATTAGAATGTTGCAAATCTCTGAATAGGATTGATATCATACGTGATATTTTAAAACTGGTCCGATTTCTCTGCAATCATTTGTTGTTAAGATTTCGTTTACCTGGACTAACAGACTAACACACTAATAGGCACCGATACCCATTAACAGGCACCATACCAACCTTTGATTTTCGGATTCTTCACACCACAAAACGTGTAAAAAATTCAAAAACCGAAGTCTAAAATTTTCATGATTAAACTAGTTTGCCTACCAATAGTATACTTAAAAATCCTTTTGTCATGTTCGTTATAATTACACTGTTACAGAACGTGTTATGACGGTCATATAGTTGAACGTTCTATATAGAACTAGAATTGTACGTGTTATAGATGGTACAAAGCACACATTTTCAGAACGTTTTAAATAATACTATTTTTGAACGTACAATAGAACGTTCTATTGACACGAAACACGGTGTTTGAACTACTGTAACCGTTATTAAACGTTCAAAGAACGTTCTTGTGCTACTTGGGTTAGGTGATATTTTATATTATAAGAGTCCGTGGGACTAAATTATGCTTAAAAATTAGGTTTCGTTTGCCATGTCTAGTAACAAAGAAATTGCTCATTTTTGTAAAAGGTAGATATATATAGATTAGGAAAATACAATGTTCTCCAAAACATAATTGCATATATATATATATATATATATATATTTTACAAGTACAATATTTTCATAAAAACTCTTTAAATGTTTTAAATTTTTATATTTAAAACTTTAATACAGGATAAGTGCTCCAGTGATTAAAACTTTCAGAGCAATTTCTGATGTTTTTAAATCAGTAATTGGCTGGCTATGTTCCAGTGTTTGACACTGCTAGTTTTTCATTTTATCAGTAATAGGCACCCTTTGCTCCAGTGTTTGACATACAATGTTAAAATTCTAAAATGTAAAACATTTGTTTCTATTTATTTTTACTTATTTATTAATAATTTCGGGGAAGGTGTCAATTACTGGAGCATGTCAATCACTGGAGCACCTACCCTATATTTAATTTAATTTCTTCTATTGAAGAAGAATAAAAATATTTTAAAACTGGTTGTAAACAGAAAAAATATGAAAAATAATTTTTTCTAAGTACGTTATATGTGTTTTAAGTAGAATGCCAAATAATTAAGCAACTGAATAACTTTTACTTTTAAAGCACATTTATTTAAATATATATATATATATATGTACTGAATTACTTATATCTTCTGTTTACCTCCGAGTTTAATTATTTGTGCATTATATTTGTGTTTTTATTTATAGAAGTACAATGTGTAATACTAATGATAACTATATTTAGTTGCATGCAAGTATGCAATTCCTAACCTATGTGATCGACATCACTACAAATTACAGTTTTCAAATGAAATAAAACGTCACTAACTGCAGATCCATAGTGGACGATTCTTATCTGAGTTAAAACGTGCTCACGAATAACGCTTTATCTATTAAGTCAGCAATACAATTAAAACTTCATGTATTCGCAAGTAGGATGGAAAATAAGAAATGAGCCAATAATCATAAATCGTGCACTTTATAGTACTCTGATCTGCACATTTCTCACTACGTGCCCTCTATCGACGAAAATTTGAACTATTTTATTTTCTATACTAAAAAGAAATCTCCCTTCACTAGAATAACTTTTTCTCAAACCGCATTCAATTCTACCAATTTCTTCAATTTTTATCATTTTTTAAAATGGCTACAGGCTTATGGGACACCCGGTATATATATCTTAAGTGTATTTAAAAACCAATCCTATAATCAACATTTTTCTGATATTTTTTATGATTTAATATTATACAGACTAAAACTCTTCAATATAAATATCTCTAAAAAACGTCACAAAATCCAATCTAATTCATAGCTTATTCTAAATTATTCTAATCAAATATTTAATAGCATTAATATTTCATCCATTCTTAATGATAAAATATGCATGTTTCCAATTAAAGACATTCATATTTCTCGTACCTTTAAATATCCTATTACACTTGGTCGCCTGCTTTTTAACTATAATTCAGTCTCTAAATCTAATTTATCTTCTCATGTGACTTGTAGTTGTGCTCATCCCTCTTATGTAAAATATGTTGACAGAGATCATGCACATATTATCACTGGTGATCTTAATATTATTAATGACTCTAATTTAAAGAAATTTATGGAATATGGTACTAAATATCGACTCCCTTCAAAAACTAATATTTCACAGATCATACAACAGTTTTCATATGATATTGATTTGTTTATTTATAAACTCTCCATCTCTTATAATAAACCTATTGAATATTTCAATCAATGGAAATTTTTAGTGATTTCAAAACTTAAAGCTGAATTAATTCAACATAGATCAAATCTCACACATTACAATAAATCAAATCTCTTTAAATCTATCAAAGAATTGCAACAAAACTTTGTTATTACTTATGTAGATAAATCTCCTAATAATTATGCTATAATATGTAAAAATTATTATCTTTCTTTGCTAAGTTCATCTATATCTAATAGTACTAACTTTCATCCTACCTATAATGATCTTAAAATCAATAACCGCAAAATTCACTGCTTTTACAAATTGCTAAAGCTTCCATTTAATAATTTTAATTATCCTTATATTGTACTTATCCCTAAATTTCACAAAAATCCCATTAAATTTAGAACCGTCACCGTAGGGTGTAATACTTACAACAATAACGCTAACAAAATTCTCCTTGATATTGTAAGGTTGAGACGTTAGAACGTCACCACAGTTGTTTCAATTAAGCTGGATCCAGCAAAGTAGGAAGTGGGGACGGTTAAAATCACTCCGTCGCCAGTGGCTCGGTGACGGTTGAGGTCGAGCTAGTTTTGTGTCGGCAGGGTGCTGCATTAAAAGACTTAGATTTTGAATATTAGTTAAATTAGAAGTGATTTTTAAAAGTATGGATTGAAATGTAGTGAAAGGAGGGTGTAGGAAGAAGTATAAAAATAGAGATGGTTTTAGTAGATGGTGTGGATGTTGGAGGATCGATAGTGGAGGTTGGAGGATATTATAGCGAATGTGATGATTCTTATTTTGGTGAATATCGAAAGTAGAGTAGAGGAGATTTAGTTGTGTGAAATTAAGTAGTGTTGAGCGTTGGTGAGTGTCTACTAGTTTCCGGAAGGTTCAAGCTGGGATAGAAGGGAATCCTGTATCCCATAGTGAAGCCGTATTAGTGAAGTACGAGTGCAATCGTCTCTACACTTTCGACTATCTGCTGTGGTGAGATATTTAAGATTATCTACTTAAATTGTTGATTCATATATTTTGATTAAGTAAAACGCTGGCTGAGCTATATAAATTTACCAGGCCGCCCTCCCATTAATCTGCTCAAATAAACTTTAGTTATTGTTATGTTCTTGTGTTCTCTTAGTAATCTAAGTATCTAGTTAAGATGGAGTTTGCAGGAACGCAAACTCCACAGTGGCGCCCAACTTACTTCGACATCCCCCCCACTCGGGTTTATTTTACTGGCTCAGACAATGTACTTAAATTTTTTGAAGATCTTGAGCAGTATTTTGATATATGTAAAATTGACGAGGATGATAAATTTAATTTATTAAAATACTCCTTAAAAGGAGATGCCAAAATCTGGTATGAAACCATTGCCTCTAGAGCTCTAGGCCAAAATCCTACGTATGAGGATTTGAAGCTCAAAATTAAAAATTCATTCTCTTCTATTGTGGATAAAACCAAACTCCGTCAAGAACTTTATACGACAAAGATGTCGTTTTATGACAAACCCACCACATTTTTATTACGAATATTCGACGTTATAAAACAGCTGGATTTAGTTTTATCTTTTGCCGCTGCAATGGAAATCATAACCCCGTTTTTGACTATTCCTATTCAAGATTACCTTGATCTGAAACCTGTCACCTCTTACGACAGTCTGTTTCAAACATTAGCCAAATATCAAGAACGACATCCTCCAAGGGCGGAAAACACCTTTAATCGCCAACGGGGTAATGCAAATATGCAATATTCTAGGCGTGAAAATTTCACCCCCCCTCAAAATTTCAATCGCTATCAACAAGAACGTCAATCGCCGCAGACAAGGAGTAATAACTTTCAAAATTCTCGGAACGATCGTTCTAATCAAAATCAGTCTCAAAAATTTTCTCGAGCTGATAGAAATAACAGAAATTTTCATAATTCTCGTAATAACCAGAGTCGTCAGTTAAACGCATAAGTGGCTCTTGTGAGGAGGGTCAACAGCCACTGAATAACTCAACCACCTCCATATGTTTAGACACAATTTGTATCAGTCCGGTGGACCTACCTAATTTAAATGCAATAATTCATGATACTTTCATACCTACTTATTGGGACACTGGTGCTGAACGCTCCTTTCTAGCGTATGAAACTTATAAAAAGTATTTTGACTTTAAAGCTTTAAAGCGGACAAATTTAAATATTACAACGGCTCAAGGCAAGTCCTGTGTTAATAGAGGCGAAGTTAGCCTCAATGTTAAAATTCATAATTAAAGTGTTAATTGGCCTTTTTACGTCATCGACAATCTTCAGCATCCCTGCATTATCGGGTTAGATTTTATAAAAGCAAATAATGTTGAAATTAATTTTGCCAATAAATCTTTACATATTGATGATTCTATGTCAAATTCTAAACCTGTCGAGCCGACAGAGTTAATTGTTAATTTAGAGGAAAGTGCCCTCACTCATATTGAAAAAATTGATTTTGTTAATTTTCTTAATCAGTTTAAACAGTTATTTTCTGATACACCTGGCTTAACCCATGTTCTTTGCCATGAAATTGACACTGGAACTAATAAACCAGTCTTTAGTAAGCCTTATCGTTATGATCAAGCCAAGCAAGATATTATAAATTGGCATATTGAGAAAATGTTGCAAAATGATATTATTATGCCTGTAACTTCTCCTTACGCATCTCCTGTTGTTTTATGTCGTAAGAAAAATGGTAAACCTATGACTGACCCTGAGGCATGGAGATTTGCAATCGATTATCGTAGGCTAAATTCTATTACACAATATCCTCAGTATCCCTTGCCTATAATTGATGATTTGTTAGCACATATAACAACGACAAATTTTATGTCTACTCTTGATCTGACATCGGGTTATTTTCAAATTGCAATGAAACCCGCTGATATATCAAAAACAGCGTTTATAACTAAAAATGGCACGTTTGGTTTTAAACGAATGCCTTTCGGATGTTCAGGAGCTGTGGCGACATTCCAAAAAGCCATGGAAACTATTCTAAAACCTGTTTTGAATAAATTTGTACATGTTTATCTCGATGATATAATAATCACGTCCTCATCTTACAATGAGCATTTAGATCATTTAAAAACTGTTTTTACTCTACTGCAAAATGCAGGATTAACTTTAAATTCCTCTAAGTGCCATTTTGCACGACAGGAAATTAAGTACCTAGGCGTCAAAATAACGCCTGCTGGTATTTCTGTAGACAATGAAAAAGTTCAGCCAGTTTTAAACATGCCCCCTCCTGCAACTTCCAAACAAGTTTCGAGATTTCTAGGCATGTGTGCTTGGTATGGGAAATTTATACCTAATTTTGCTCACATATGCGAGCCCCTCTTTAAACTCAAAAGGAAAAGAGTTAAATTTCACTGGTCAAATGAAGCACAAGAAGCATTTGATAAGTTAAAAACTATACTTAGCGCTCCTCCTGTACTAGCTCATCCTAATTATAATATTAAATTTCAAGTAGCTACTGATGCTTCTTCGTACGGCATTGGTGCCGTTTTAAGCCAAGAAGGCCGCCCAATAGCATATGCGTCCCGTACGCTTAACACTGCAGAAAGAAATTATCCTGTAACTGAACGTGAATGTTTAGCAGTGCTTTGGGGACTGCAAAAATTTCGTTTATATTTTACGCAACTTCCAGTAACAGTTGTTACGGATCATGCGGCATTAACTCGGTTAACAACTGGAAAGAACCTCTCCCCCCGCATGATTCGATGGACTCTTAAGTTATCTAACTTTAATATAAACATCGAACACCGACCTGGTTCTGATAATATCGTAGCTGACGTTCTTTCACGTACTACTCAAACTCAAGAAAATAAGATTGAATCTAATCTTACAATTCAATCCCTTGCTTTAAATGAAAAGAATGATCAGTTAAATTCTACTGTTAAAGCCTCATATATTCATCATTCGCATTTCAACGCTGAACCGGTTCAATCCGAAATATTAGTAGACGTGACTGAAACTCGTGTAAAGGAAATTGAAAGTGAACAAGTTAACCCATGTGCTTCTACAGATCAAGTCACTACTTTAAACAATAAATTCGTATCTGATCAGGAAAAAGTAGCTTTAGCGCTTATGCCGGCATCTGTGTTAAATTCGAGAGATTAATTAATCGAAGAACAAAAAAATGATCCCGAATTTGGATTAATCTATAAGTATTTAGAAGATCCTGAGTCAGTTTCATTAATTGAATCAGCCATTGCCTTAAACTGGTCCCAATCTTTTTCTTTAATCGATGGCTTGCTTTTTTATTCAAAAGTATTATCATCTTATGGCGAATTACGAGTTGTAATTCCCCAATCTCTTCGTCAAGCCATCCTATTTGAGTTTCATGACTCTCCAATTTCGGGGCACTTTGGCATTAGGAAAACTTATAAAAAGCTCAAAGATGCCTGTTACTTTCCTAAAATGAGGAAGTTTGTTAATGAATATGTTTCGAGTTGTCGCTTGTGCCAGCAATATAATTATAAAAATGTAAAGCCGGCCGGTAAATTAATTCCTATTAAAGTTGATTTTCCAAATCAAATTCTTGGACTCGACTTAATCGGTCCTTACCCCCTCTCTAAACCAAATAGATTTCGTTATGCGTTAGTTATGGTGGATTATTTTAGTAAATGGGTTGAATTTGTGCCTTTACGTAAAGCTTCGGCACAAGCAGTGGCCACTGCCTTCTTTAACAATTATATTTCTCGTTACGGCGCCCCCTTCAAATTGTAACGGACCATGGTCCTCAATTTATAAGTAATGTTTTTAAGGCACTTTGCGATACACTCGAAATTAAACATGTCTTCACGGTTCCATATCGGCCGCAAGCTAATCAGGCCGAACGTGTTAATAGAACTTTAATGAACATGATTGCGACGTTCATTGGTCAAAATCATGAAAATTGGGATCAGTTTCTCTATCATTTTGGCTATGCGATCCGTACAGCTGTAAGTGATGCAACAGGAAAAACTCCCGCTGAATTGTTTTTGGGCAGAAAGATTCTGACCCCCTTTCAAAAACTGGTATTAGTACAGCAAAACGCATCTCAATTTTTACGCGAAATATTGAAGAATTGCTACCAGAAGTTCAGAGAAATTTGAGAAAAGCTCAAGAGCAGCAGGCTCTATACTATAACTTAAAACGTAGAATTTTAGAAGTAAAAGTGGGAGATAAAATACTCCTAGAATCACATTTTCTTAGCTCTAAAAAAGATTCTAAAGTAGCTAAATTTGGGCCAAAATTCATTGGGCCTTTCTCTGTTTTAAAGGTAGAACATAAAAATCTAACAATCGATTTTAACGGCACCCCCACTACAATAAATGTTGACCAGATACGCATTTTTAAAGAGCGCACTCAATCATGTACTGAAACTCTTGATAGTGATAGTGTGCCGGGTTCAAACCCACCTGACGAACAGTCCGTCCTTAAGCCTAACCTCACTCCCCAGCCTAGTGCTCCTGATTCTTGTACAGCTGATGAACTACCTACTCCTACAACACCCGAACAATCTGTTCAGGGCACTTCCGCTGACCAATCTAGTGTTAGCAGACCCGTCGCACAAAAGCGATCTCGTAGTGGGTCATCAAACCGTTCTACTGTGAAATTTCCTAGGCAAACTGGTCGCAAACGCGACTATTCTTTTACTAATGGCTCTTTTATACCACAGATTAAAAAGAAAAATGCTTGGAACAAGGGTTCAAAACGCCCACAAGCCCCCTCCTCAAAGTCCTCTGGAACACATCGCCCACAGAAGGTACTAGCAGTTCCAGATTCAGTGCACACCGACACTTTCCGACCTAGGAGAAAGGCAAGGGTTCGAAAAAGACCTCCACCCTCTTCGTCAGCTAGCGGACGGCACATGGAGAAATTCCTAGCAGCTCCTGACTCGATCGACAAAGACGAGTTCTCTTCACACCACCGATTTAATACTCGGCGTCAAGCCAGACTCCGACAACAGGCTCAGCCATACGAATCACCTGCCGAGCAAGCCTTTGTACAAGCCTTTTGGGATAGCCCTAGACCCCGGTCTGAAAGCCTGCAACCCTGTGGCCTAGCTGACGAGCACATCCACCAAGACCTCTAACCTTGCTGAAGTTACAGCTGCAAATTCACATCAGGTGATACCGTTCTCTATTTTTTTTCTATTACAAGTGCATTTCTGTCAGAGCTGTACAAAATGTTCGACGTACCTTGAAGCCTTTTCGGGACTTTATATTTTAAGAACTCTTACGAAAGTTATGGACTTTCCCAAACTAAAAATACAAAATTTAACTTAGCCATGAACTTTCAAATCAAAATTAATGTTCTGCTTCACTGTCAACATTTTTGTTCTCTCTTAAATATCTATTTTATGTATGTATTAAGTCTTTTACCTTGTAGCCATCTCCTGCAGAAAGCTGGTAATATAAACTGTTTTTTTGGCCCCTTTGTAAATTTTCCCCCCTTTTCTTTTGTCTTTCTATAAATGATGTTTTTATAAACTGCATATTTGTATTTGTAAAATTTTTACATATTTGTCTCAAAGTTTATCTGTATGTACTTTTAGAGGGGGTAAAATGTTTTTTTTAGCTATTAGCATAAAAGTCGTGTTTAACTATATAACATTAAAAAGACTAACTACTCAGTTTTTTCCGCTTATGCTTTAGCTAAGGAGGGAGAAATATTTCTGTATGTAACCTATCTATTATGTTAATAGAGACGAACATGTCTCAGTTTCTTCCAGAGATGAATTGTCACTTTTTTACTATGCATACTGTAAAAGTTTTTCCCATTTCAGACACACTCTGATGGACTATGCTCTTAAGCTGATGTTAAAACTATTTTTATCTGAAGTGAAAGAGCTCTTAATTTGATGTCAAAAAGTTCTTTTTTCTGGATGTGGACAGCCTGCCCATTCCGACGTCTGCTCTAGTATGAAGAAAGTTCACCCTCTTCTTCGTTTAGTCATCTCCCTTGCAGACGTAACGCTCCAGATACCAGTCCAGCCACTACATTCCTACTAATAAAGATTTTCTCATGTTTTTCTTTAAAAAGAACTATTATTCTTGTGATTATAACAAACTTTAAATGTCGCATTTGTCCCAAGCGACTTACTATGTAAAGACACGCAACATCAAGTTTTAATATATTGCCTTCCTGGCCTAACAGGGAGACGTATGTAAATCCTACTGTAAGCCTGGTTTTAGCTCAGTCAGAGTCCCGGAGTTCTCGGGATAAACGTACGCCTTTTATTTAAAATTTTAAATTAATTTTTTTTGCGTCCCCGAGTTTTCGCTCAGGGACTTAACAAATTTTTAACTTTTTCTCACCCGGTTAAAATTTAAGTGACGGCTGCACTCACACTTCAGAGATTTGAGATAGTTAGAGAGGGAATGAAGCTATTTAAATTTAATCGATCAAACCCGTTGGGGATTTTCCCGACTAAATTTTTTTCTTGGAGGGGGACTGTAAGGTTGAGACGTTAGAACGTCACCACAGTTGTTTCAATTAAGCTGGATCCAGCAAAGTAGGAAGTGGGGACGGTTAAAATCACTCCGTCGCCAGTGGCTCGGTGACGGTTGAGGTCGAGCTAGTTTTGTGTCGGCAGGGTGCTGCATTAAAAGACTTAGATTTTGAATATTAGTTAAATTAGAAGTGATTTTTAAAAGTACGGATTGAAATGTAGTGAAAGGAGGGTGTAGGAAGAAGTATAAAAATAGAGATGGTTTTAGTAGATGGTGTGGATGTTGGAGGATCGATAGTGGAGGTTGGAGGATATTATAGCGAATGTGATGATTCTTATTTTGGTGAATATCGAAAGTAGAGTAGAGGAGATTTAGTTGTGTGAAGTTAAGTAGTGTTGAGCGTTGGTGAGTGTCTACTAGTTTCCGGAAGGTTCAAGCTGGGATAGAAGGGAATCCTCTATCCCATAGTGAAGCCGTATTAGTGAAGTACGAGTGCAATCGTCTCTACACTTTCGACTATCTGCTGTGGTGAGATATTTAAGATTATCTACTTAAATTGTTGATTCATATATTTTGATTAAGTATAACGCTGGCTGAGCTATATAAATTTACCAGGCCGCCCTCCCATTAATCTGCTCAAATAAACTTTAGTTATTGTTATGTTCTTGTGTTCTCTTAGTAATCTAAGTATCTAGTTAAGATGGAGTTTGCAGGAACGCAAACTCCACAATATTCTCAAACAAATCTATACTTAATCAGTAAATCAAAAAATTTCTTTTGCCTTAAAAATAGTTATCAACTTAAAGCCAAATTATTATATATGAATAATGTGACTGATTTCATGACTTATGATTTTGCTGACCTGTTTAATAATATTAATTTAACAGATCTTAAACATATCATCTTTAACCTTTTTGAAAAATTTAAAAGTCAAATCTCTTTACCAAAATGCTTTTCGGCAACATCATTTAAGACACTTTTAAATTTTATTATTCATAACAATTACATTCTACACTGTAATAAGATCTATATTCAAAGGGTCGGTATTCCACAAGGAGGATGTAGCTCGAGTATGTTAGCTGATTTATACCTTTACCATTATGAACAGGAATTATGTATTGAAAATGTTTATTTTTACCGATACATTGATGACATTATAATTTTTTATGTCAATAATTTTTCCCCTAATCTATTTAAATTTGAATATCCTTCTCACCCTACCTTAACTCATAATCTTCTCAACAATAACTGTATAAATTTCTTAGATTTAAAACTTAAACTTGATGGTAGTAAAATTTATACTGATCTGTATGACAAAAGACAAGATTTCAGTTTCAAAGTAAATTTATTTACACACTTTACTTCTTGTCTTCATATCTCTGTTTACAGAAATATCATTCTCAATCACCTCTTTCGTATACATAATCTTTGTTCATATAGGTTTAAAAACAAAAATATCTCTCACATAATTAATGTTGCTAAAAAAATGTGTTATCCCAAAAAATTTCTTTATTCAATTGTTTATCATCAAGGGTCTCTGTCTAACACACACACACACACACAAAAACTACTAAGGTTTAATTAAAAAAAAAAAAAAAGAAAAAAAAAACTACTAAGTTTTAATTTAAAAAAAATGGTGGATGGGTGGGCAGATGTTTGATTAAGGAGGAAGGCTGGTGTTGTTTGGCTGGTTGGTTGGGAGGGTATGATGCTGAATAAAATTAAAAAAAAAAAAAAAAAAAAAGGTGGGGGGGGGGATTACTGTAAGTTACATTCTTATTTTTCTAGTTGATTACTATGAATTATGATTTCTTTTATCCTTAAATTTAATTATGTGCATCTGGCTACTGAGGCTTCCCTTGTTAAGTTTGAACAATCCATCTATTTGCATAACAAAAATAAATAAGATCTTATATTATTAAAAATTCTTTTAAATTATAATTTTAATTATTGATGACTGCCTTTTAATGCTTATCCTTTTATGTGTGCTCTTTGGCATTATTGCTTGTATTTGAGTCTTCTTAAAACTTAACATTTAATACTTTGACTTCAAGATTACTTAATGTTGGGTTAATCATAAGTTCAATTCTTCTTAATACTTAATTGGTGCTAAAAATTCTTATTATTACTTGATTGGTGCTAAAAATTATCTTAATCTTGCAGTCAATACTTCTAAATTATCTTAATCTTCCAGTAAATACATCTTAATTACACTCCTTATTGCATTGGCTTATTCTCCTGAAATTATTTAACTGACTTAATGTTTTTAAAGCTAACCGAAAGATGGCGCTGGCACTCTGATGTCTTATGCCTTCCTTCTTCAGTCCTTCACTTAAACGATTTAATTATTAATGTATTTGGTACGATTTAATTTAACTCTACTAGTTTTAATTTTAATTAACTCTAAAATCTATTTTAACATTATCATTTAATCTTTACTCTGTGTTTTTTATCTTTAATAAAAATGCTCTGAAGTATATTCGATTAATCGATAACTGTCGAGCTTTTATTTTACTTAAATTTAGGTTTTGGCATCATTCTTTCTCCAGTTGGTGTTAAATGTTATACATGTGGTTACTCAGCTTTATTCATGATATCACTATGGTTTCAATTAAGTTTTTAATTAATCTTTATTTAATCTTTGTTTTAATTTAATATTTCACATATTTCTCATTCTTTATTGTTCTTACTGCATCGATCTTTCTCCAGTTGGTGTTAAATGTTATGCATGTGGTTACTCAGCTTTTTTCATGATATCACTTTGGTTTCAATTAAGTTTTTAATTAATCTTTATTTAATCTTTGTTTTTATTTAATATTTCACATATTTCTCATTCTTTATTGTTCTTACTGCATCGATCGGGGCGTGAAATGATATAAATTGCTATGAATAGCAATATCGTTTTACGAAATCGTTGCAGTTTTCACAGCTTTATGAAGTATACGCCCCTTGAAATTTATGCTTCTAACTTTAAGCATTTACGTCCAATTAATTCTGTGATTTTTTATGTTTTTCTCTCTCATAAGTATAATGGTCCTTTTTTATTATCATTCAGGTCGGTGTAAGTTTTTCATGTTACTATCGTAACTCATTGGTTCTTAATCTATATCGCAACTTTTTGTGTAATTCTTTCCTCTATGTTAAATTCAGTTCTATATTTTAGTGTGCTGTTATTGTTTTAGTTCTATTAATTGCTAAATTTTAAGATAAAATTTTATTACGATATCTATTATATGTATATATACATATATATATATATATATATATAATGCATGCACGTATATGTATATATTGTTATTAGTTATTGTGGTGAACATTACATACAATATATTTCTTCTAAAATCTAATTCTGCTTTTTGAAGGATAAATTGTTGTATTCGATCTTTAATCCCAGTTTTCAGAAATTCATTACTTTTTTTTTTAATTTTCCGTCTCAAGTGAATCAATATAGCTACTTTCTATCAAGGTGTCATAAGTACTATGTGTGATACTCTCTACGATTTTATATTTCTTTAGAAAAATCAATGTTGTTCGAAACAAGAATTGTAGTATACATTCTTTTAAATCCGGAAGGAAGCATATTACTGAAACCAATTGCATTTGAACAAGTGCTGCGTCATATTTTGAAGTTGCACTATGAGAAAGAGAGTATTCTAAGCTATTTAAATGATTGATTAGTTTTGACGATCCGGCTAAATGTTTTACAGACATTATTAAAGATAAATGCTCGGGGGTTTGTTTCTTACCTTTAGAAGAAAAAATTATAATATCTAAAGAAAAATAACCTAATTATTTATGCAGATTTTTTGGAATAACGGTCTTTTTTTTCAAATTCTACTACATTTGTTATTCCTACACTGTTAAAAAATGCAACTTTGTTGCCAGAAAGTCTCTGTGATTATAGAAAAGTACGTTTTGTAAACGTAATTTTTCCGTAATTTAGACTTTTTTCTCAAATTACACAGAGTTTCAGTCCACATATCATCAGTCCAGGTGGTGACTCAGTATGCAGCTACCAAAATTATGATTACCCTCAAAACTGCATCATTGATATGGGCGCCATTAATACGTGATCAACGATGAACCTGGACGAAGGAATGGCATGAAGGCACCTTTCAAACAAATCACAATCCTGTTTGCAGCATCAAGATTGCCTTATCCGTATATAACAGCATTCGGAATAATGCACATTGCCAGCTGAGATTCGACATCATCATTCTGTCCATCATTTGCAATTATGTTATGTTTTCCCATTGGATACACATCTCGATTACTTCTTGTTCGTATTCCTTGCACTCTGAACAGCGGTCATTAAATTTCTGATGAGTTATGTCCGCCCCTCTGCCCTGCATTCCAGGCCTCCGTAGCGCAAAATTTAAGCAAGATAATGCACGACCGCAAGTTTTTTGTATTGTCCGGACCTTCTTTGATATAGAATGTGCTCGATTGTTGCTCTGGCCAGCGCGTTCTTCTGAACTCGCACCAATGAAAATGACTCTTTAATCGTCGAATAGTGACTGACCCCCCCCCCGCACCACCACCACCACCACCACTCACCAGTAACTTCGATCGATGAATTGTGGAATCGTGTTAAAACTTCATGAAGCGCTCTACCCGTACACGTCATCCAGTCGCTGTTCGATTCAATGTGTCGTTATTGCTCACAGAGGGTGCTGCTTTATGTACTGATTTCTCAGTATATATTACTCAAAATTTCCTGAAATTTTAATCAATTGTCCTTCCTACTATAATGTATGTGTACAACAAATTTCCTTCCATTATTATCATTCCTTCTTGTTGTAGCAATTTTAATGGCCAGTAGTGTAGTTAAGAGAAGGTAAGAGTTCATTGCAGAAATGAATTTTTTTTCTTGTTGATCTTTTAAGATGGAACAAAGAGCTGTAATTAAATCTAAAACATAATTTGGTAAAAGGGCTTCGAAAACCTACCAATTCATGAAACAAGTTTATGGTGACTGTTGTTTAAGTAGATCAAATGTTGTTGTGTGGCACAAATGTTTTTTGGACGGAAGAGTTACGTTAGAAGATGATCAGCGTAGTGGAAGACCAATTTAATATAGGACATATGAAGTTATTGAGAAAGCGCGAAATTTCGTAACAAACGATCGCTGTGCGACGCTGAGAACGACGGAAGACTCTTTAAACATCAACAAAGAAACAATTCGAACCATCCTGCGTGAATATTTGGGCAAAACAAAAGTGTATACGAAATTTGTTTCACACGTGTAACCCCTGATTAAAAAGCGATGAGAAGTGCACATTCCAGAGACCCCATTTCAGCCGCTGAAAACGATCCAAACTTCTTGAAGTCCAATGTTACAGGTGATGTAACGGGGTGTTTCTAATATGATCCTGAAACAAAGCGACAAATTGTGAAATGGAAGTCACAAAATTCACCGCAAGCAAAAAAAAAAAATAAATAAATAAATAAATAAAGATAAAAATAAAAAATTCCATCCAAAATAAAAACAACACTCATTACATTCTTCGATAATAAAGGCATTATCCACAAAGAATTTGTTCCAACTGGTAAAACAATTGCAGGTGAATACTGCTTAGCTGTTTTAAAGCGTTTGATGTCCAGAATTCATCGCATTCGTCCAGACTAGTGGACTGAAAGCAAGTGGTGTTCGTTACACGAAAATGCACCCAGTCACACCTCCCTTAATGTTCGTCGAATTTCGGAAAAAGAAAAATGTCTGTGTGTTGAACTATTCACCATATTCACCCGATGTAGCACCGTGTGCCTACTCCTTATTCCCAAAACTTAAAATGAATTTAAAGAGTGGTATTTTTAGGATATTTCTACCATAAAAGCAGCTTCGACGCGTGCTTTGCAGGCCATTCCACAAAGTGATTTACAACAGGAGTTCAATTCAATAGTAAAATACTGCATAAAGTGCATTCAAGCCGGAGGGTCTTATTTTGAATATAAAACCAAAATAGGTATTAATTTCTTGTTTCCATTTCTTTTTAGAGACCAAGGTCTTAAAACTTATTTGACGCACTGTGCATTTATGGACTCTAGAAGCAATCAGACGACAGACGGACAATTAGACGGATAGAGAGACATTTAGATAGACTAGTTAAAATTATAATGACACTTAAACAGGATTGGAAAGTTTTTAAAACGCTTAACACAATTTATAACTCCATTCCTGAAATTTCCAACAATATAGCTCTAATTGAAAGTTTTTGTGTGGCGCTGTAAATCTTAATGTTAATCATAGAAAATCATCAAATATTAATCATAGAAAACCATCAATGCTATAAAAACCATTTTTTTGTGCACATAAATGATAAATATAAACTTCAGTATGATTTCTCAAAATAAGTGTTTTAAAATGTGGTTTATACAAATTTTTCTCATAGAACGTAATGCATTGGAATTCTTTCGAGTGTCCCTGATCACGAACCATTCGCGGTATTGACTCTATTTTCTGTAGGGAACATACCCTAGTGAACTTGAATGAAATATATCAATTTCAAGGAATTCCATGAGTATTTACGGGAGTTAGAACATGGAGGCAAACTCAGACAGACATACAGAATTAAGAATTAAATATTAATGTGAAAGTGCCCATTGAAGAACATTGCAAATTTTTTAATAGAAGTGCCATGTTAAACCCATGTACAAACATTCACTTAATTGGGTGACATGGTAAACGAACCTGGCAGCTCTCGCCCCATGGACTATAAAACTAATATTTTTCCTTTCTGTTAATGTACAGCAAATATAAAGTTTACTCTTTTCTTTAAAATTCCGTCCATTCATTTTTGAATTATAACGTTTACAATAATTTGGTAGCACACAGACACAGATTAATAGGCCCACAGACAGACAATCATTTTATAAAAATAATCTAATCATGATTAAAACATTTTAAAATTAGTATATCCGTTGGAAAGATGCAAATCCTATACTTTCTTTTTATGTGTATAGAATAAATTAGCAAATTAATAAAATATTTAAAAAATAATTCTTTAATTAAATAAATATATATTTAATATCAAGATGCATCTTTTATATTGCATGTATGTGCTATAAAGACTATATATATATTTGCTTTAAAATTAATGTAATTAAAGCAATTTGGTTTATGAATTTTTATATCTAAATAGATAATAAAAAAATTTAATGTTAAAATGGCTTTTCCTGCGATTAAGTTGCCAACTTAGCACTTTTTGGTTACTGAAAAATTGTAAACGAAATATTTATTATGTTTAATAAGCGAACTGTAACGGTTCTCACTAATAAAGTTATATATATATATATATATATATAATTTTCCGGTAGCCAAAAAGTGCTAAGTTGGTAACTATGTTGAAATGATATTGATCATAATAATAATAGGAAAAAGAAGACAAAGTATTTAATAAAAACCACAAATAAACCTTAGATCTATTTTGTAATATTTTTACTTTGAACTATCTTTCCAAATTATGCATACAAGGAATATTTTGTAATATTAAAAGAATAATAACCTGTAAAAATAATATATGTCATGAAGTCAAAGTAAAATTTATCACTAAAATTTAGATCTTAAAAATATCTGTATTAAATTCATAGTGCGGAGGAAGAAAAAAAATATATATCTATTTTGTTTACATACTGAACACGAAGTTGTATTTTATAAGAATGCGTACAAGAGAAAAAATTTATTATATTAAACACAAAAAAAAAATATTACGGATCACAAAGTTAGAGTAAAATTTATCTTTTAAATTTAAATGTTGTTAAAGTTAAAAATTCCACATTCATTCAATTTCATTGATTAAAAATTCATATTATGCTTGCTTTTATAAAAATGCGCTTATGTGCTACAAAAAAAAAAAAAAAAAAAAAAAAAAAAAAAACTGTACCTAACGTTATGATAAATAACCAATATTTATCTTTCACATCTTCATTAATACTATTAAACTTATCTTACATATTAAAATAAGAATTATTCTTTACGAAAATTTCTTTTACTTTCTTATTGCTTAATAAACACGTCAAATTCAAATGAGCTTCCGTTTAACTAATCTGTTAAACAAATATTTAAAAGTATATAAAGAAAAAAATTCTAATGAACGTTAAACCCCACATTTTTAAGTTAACATTTTGACAGATAAAGCTTTAATTTCAAAAGACACTTAGTATATTAGAATAATTTTTATTTGGAAGAAAACTCTTTTTTATTCAGTTTCTGAGAATTCATTCCTTTAATTATTTTGTGCAATGCTGTAAGTTCTAATAATTATTTTAATAAATAAGTATTCTTATGTAATTAAAATATTTTTTGTAGCAGACTGTTATTATTCAAATGCAGATTGTTATGCATTGTGTTTATTATTACTATTATTATTAAAATCATCAACGCTATATGTAACAAAGATTAAACATGATGTTTACAGAAGTAAATAGCAAACGGACAGGTACAGAATGAATTAATGAACAAAATAACAACAACAATGATAATAGAAAAAAATTAAATAATAATAAATAATAACAATAAATGCATACACACAAACATGCACATTAGAGTTAAAAGTCCTTTTCTTTTTTTTTTAAGAAAATAAAATTGTTATAAGCTATGTTTTAATATTCAGAAGTTTGTTTTAAAGCAAATAATAATATAATCTTAAATAAATCTAGCATACTTTGAACTTTATGTTTAAATAAGGCTCAATATAAGGTTTATGTTTTTTATTTTTTTTTCTGCATCGTTATCATATTTATTCAGATACATCTGTACAGTTTTTATAAACATTAAAAATTATGCTATTTCTATCAAATAATTATAGTGTGAAAAATATTGGGGGAAACAGCTTTAAATTACGGTTGTAGTGCAAAACTGTGATGCTTTCAATCGAAATCAGTGTTTCATAACATCTGTCATTTGTTTCAAAACATCTTTTATCTTTTTAGTTTAACCTAACGAATACGAATTATAAATATTTTTTTCTTTTTTCATTCGCTGATCAAAATAATATGTTTTATTTCAGATGCATAACAGTGTATTGTAAAAGTAATACAAAATAAAGAAATAAATATAAATAAATAAATAAGCAAAGATTCAGTTTTAAATGTCCAGATTATATGCATTAAAAGAAAAAATGAAAAGCTGCAGAAAGGTGTGATTACGTTAGCTACAAAACAATATAAGTGTATCAGAATGATTTTATCATGATTTTGAAGACGTGCTTCCGAAAATAATTCTCACGATAAAAATTAGGAGCGATATTTGTTATTTATTGTTTAATTAAATAAGGACCTTGAATAAGTTCTCGCTATTTCCTAACAGATGCCATAACTGGGACTACATGCATGTAATTTCAGATGACAACGCATCTGCAAAGAAGTACTGTCCATATGCTTGAACTCCAGTATTGTTAGTTCATCACAGTGCAAACATCGTCTATTTTTCTTAGTTCTAAATTGTCGAGTTTTGTTCCAAGTGAAGAGCATTTACGGGGAATTTTTTTCCACTATTTTATTCGAAAGAAATCTGCAACCCACAGAATTTTTTTTGAGATTTACGGTGACCATTCTCGGTCGGAAACGGCATGCAGAGACTGTATTTGTCTTTTCAAAAATACTGATTTAGATCTTAGATATAAACAACGCTTTGGCGCAGCGAAAAGCTTGAAGACGAATAGGTTGAAGAACTACTTAACGGCCCTCTTCACTTACCGTCGCCGGAAGCCCGAGCCAATGTTCTTCTATGGGGAAATTTTCTTTACAAATAACTTATAAACTAATACATATTTTTAAATTCTGTTTTCACATTCAGAAAATTCCCAACTGTTAAATTGACGGACTTTTTCTAAAAATGTATTTTTTAATTTTTAATATTTTATTTTGAAATTGCAAAACGAAAAAATAAAAAAATCACATATTGAAAATTCGTATTTTGCAGCTTCAAAATAAAATATAAAAAATTAACAAAAATATTTTTTTTACAAAAGGTCCGTCAATTTAACAGCTGGGAATTTTCAGAATGTGAAAACAGAATTTAAAAATATGTAATAGTTAATAAGTTATTTGTAAAGAAACATTTCCTATAGAATAATATTAGCTTTGGCTTCCGGCGGCGGTGAGTGAAGCGGGCTCTTAATAAAGACCTATGTCAGAAGCTAGCAGGAACTTTCAAAATTTTTAAGAGTAGATGACAAAACAGGTCCGAAACCTTTGAAAGCATTACAATATTTAAAAGCATTCGAAGTGTTTAAAAAAAAAGGAATTTTTTCATGGTCCTAATATATGTTTTCGGTAATAAATGCTGTGGTCTATATTTATTACCATTTGCTACTATTGTTACGGAACAGATCAAATTTATCAACTGTAACTATTACTATGTCAGAGAGGAAGTAATTGATTGTAATAATAATCTACATGTTAATATATTATATTTTTAGCAAATGTTTAATTATAATTAAACATTATACATACAGGTACATTTTCTATGATTTACATAATATGTATATATGTATTTTTTATTATAAATATTAATTTTGACATTGTACTTTTATTTTGCACTTTAAACGAAAATATGCACAAAGATTTCACTCATTTTGATCATAATCGCATTAACATTTAACAGCAAATGTTCATTAAAAGGAAAACATATAAAATGTTTCATCAGAGAAAACGTCAAAGTTATGCAATACAAGAAAACGTGAGTGTAAATGAAAGGATTTATACAAATAACTGATACATAATACAATTAAACTTTAATTCCTGTTTTCAATGCATTTGTAAGAAATAGAATATAGTTACTACAGCACTAATATATAAACAACATTTTTAACAATTGTTTACAAGAATTAAAATCTAAAGAGTCTATCTTACAAACAAGTAAATAACATATTAAAATGTTTTCTTTTAGTAGGAACTACTTGCGCTTACGCAATGATTTCGGAAATAATGTAAATATGTGTTTATTTTTCTAAGATAAAACTTCATTCACATTTCAAGAATATAATGAGATAAGAGAAGGAATTGTTTAATTTATAAAAGGTTGTGTTTTCAGATCTTTTTAAGCATCTTATTAAATACACAACGTAAAATAATCTTTCTTATGTAAGGAAAACATTAATCTTATTCAAACATTTTAAGATTTTCTGCAAGAGATCAAATGTAAACTCCTGTGTTAATTTCTATTGTAATTATTGAAGGTTTTCTGTATATGACAGCTCAAATTTAAATAATATAACAATCTTTGTGATAAAATTCAAGTTAAAAATAAATTGATAAGTTTTTCTTCGGATATTAAGTGATATATCTTACATGTTTTAAGAATTCGACGCACAATAAAATTAGATTTTCAGATGAATGTCAAGAGCAAAATTAAATTTAACAAAATATTAGATTCTTCCTAAATGCTAATTTGAGAATTTCAGTAAAAAGCAAATTTATCAATATTGCACAGTTTATTTGAAGTAAATAAGTTTCAAAATAATTCTCATAATAATTTAATAAAAATGATAGTATCTGTTAGATAGTTGTTTGGTAATTGTCATATAATTGGTAATTATTTAACAATTATTTATTTAAAATTACATTAGTATCAAAATGATTTCTTATCAATTAACAACTAATAACCGTAAAATAATTAGAAAAAAATATATGAAAAAATATATGAAATAATATTTGAAATAGATGAACAAGATGATCATGCACAATTTTATATATCCATAAATTTAAAACACCATTAAAGAATTTAAAATATATATATATATATATTTTCAGAACAACACAAAATGTGATATTTAAGTTATTAGAATTTTACTTGACTATATAATTATTGAATTAATTACCGTTACTACATCTACATTTCATTTTTAGTCACCCTTATATCTCACTAACCTCTTTCAAATCATGAATTTTAAACCTATATGGGATATGTATCATAATATTGTAGTGTACACTGATTAAGGGGAAAAAAGAATTAGGGGAAGCAGGGGTAATAAGAGACAAAAGGGGTAATAAGAGACAGAAAATATTAATAAAATCTATACTATTAATCTAAATAACTTGAAATAAATGTCTCGTATTAATTTCATTAAATGGACTCCTCTTGATTTTTTAGGTGATTTTTGAACTTAACTTTTTTGTTAAATTCATTTTTTAAATTTTCATTAAATCCTTGTCTCTAATAAACCCACGTGGGGTAATAAGAGACCAGGCTTGTAACTGTCCATATATAGCAACGTAAAATCATGTGAGATAATTAAAGATATCTGGAAACAATTCTGAATCAGCCAATAGTTTTAAAGTTTTATTATTTCCATCCATTCAAAAAATATGTTTGCTCGAAAATTAACTGTCATAAATGTGTTTGTGAAATTCATTTCTTTCAATATTAGGTCCTAAATAATATAATATTGTACTTAATGATAGTTCTACATAATCAACATAACTTAGAGATTAACTAAAAACATCAATATAATTTCTAAAATGGGCAGAAAATATTTTACCCATTTTCTAAAGTGTAGTCGAAAATAGGCAAAAAAGACGTATCTTTGAAGTGTATACAAGCGAACAAAATATTTTTCTAGTAATTATAAATGAACTTATTTATTATGTAATGAATCATTAATGACTAAATACTAACTTATACACATTCTAAACATAAATTTACATAATCATATCAACTAAATATGGTCTAGTCTAATGAGTGAAACTGCTTTTTGATTTAAAGTGAAAAAAAATAAAAAATAAAATAAAATTTCTCTTGGTAAACTTAGAGTGGGCCTAACTCTAGGTAAACTCTTCGTAAACTAGTCAGACAGAATTAACAGGAACTACAATTGGGGGGGGACACAGGAATTAACAGTGGGGGTAATAAGAGACTTATGTCTCTTATTACCCCCACAAAAAATAAAAATGAGGTAATAAGAAACATTTCTAGAACATGTAAATAAAGAATGCTTTCAAGGTTTTAAAAAATTGTACATCAAAAGTCATAGTCTTGGTCAAAAGGTTACACATTAATAAATTCCAAACATCTTACTTACAAAAAAAAAAAAAAAAAAAAAGAAAGAAAAATTTAGAAAAAGTCACGAACTTTCAGGGTAAGTTCAAAGTGACGGTTTTTTTCGTCGTATAAAAATAATTCAAAATATGTTATAAACTTTTCAATAAGTGTATTGTAGCAAAGAATACACATGATACTTAATATTACATATTTTTAATGCTGTCTAAGTGTATTTTTTGGTGGGTTTTTTGACTGCGTCTCTTATAACCACTGTCTCTAATAACCCCGGCTTCCCCTAGATCAAAAATGGAAAATTCAGCATAAAAGTGGAACGAGAAAACAGAATGGCCTCACAGACCAATCAGTAACTCGAATAGAGACTGCCGCTGTAGAATGTATGGGTGTACAAATGTGATGCAGCGGGGGCATACATATATAATCAAGAAAGATGAAATATATTACACACTCTTGTTTCGTTCCCAGACCCTCAGAAAATTTTGGGATATACGAATATAGCTGTAGAAATGTTTCCTTACATAAACAAGTAGAATGCAACAGAGTTTGCAAAGCTCTAGAATGCTTTTGAACTGCTACATGTACCAGGTAATTATGATCGCTCGAATTTATTTATCTAACCTCTATCCTCATTTTCAGAGTGTTATTGTATCTAAAATTACTAAAAAAACTGTGTGCGTTTTAATATATTAATAATATTCTCACATTTCTATTTTCTATAAAGCAACTAGTGGTGTACTTTATGTAACTAGATCGTGTTTGCAAATATTTATTTATTTTATTAGAAAAAGTAATAACTAAACAATATTTTACAAATGACAAATAAATGTAAACATACGTTAATAAATTACTTATTAAAGCAGCATCAATAATAGAATTAAAAATAAAATGAATTTGATGTGGTATTAGTGATAAATATTCTAAAGAAGCACGCGGTAGTCATTCTAAAGTAAAAATATAATATGATAAATATATTGAAAATAGTGGAGGCAACTAAATTTTTGTAGTAGAAAATAAAGAGAATTCTCTATACAAGGGATCATATTTAAACTTGGTCTATTCAGAGCTCCCTGTAGCTTTAATATAAATGCGGATCAAATCGAAATATTCTATGTAGACAATTCAAATGATTCACTTAAAGATTCTGAAAAAAAGCAAAGAAAAGAAAGAAAGAAAGAAAAAGAGAGAGAGGGAGAAAAAAAGGAAGTTAAAAAAATATTTATGTTTGGGCCGTAATACATCAAAATACAATCAAGCTACAAATTACAATACAAACATCTTTATTTTTTATAGGCAATTTTGTTATTTGTTAGAGACTGTTTCGAGTTGTAAATAATATTGTTTAATTCGTGTGCAACCAATGAAGAGTGACAGATCAACAGCTGACTGCAGCTGATCGTTGAACACATTGTCCTTCAGGCCAGCTTCATAAAACAGTTCTAAGACTACCGTAATTTTTGTTCAACTAACAATCATCCTTACTGAAAGACTGTTACTCACTCGATTTCCTAATTCTATACTCCGAACTTAACACTGAATCCCTCTGCTTATGCTCTTCACTTGCAGTACCACAATTATCATTCTTTGTAGTGGCATAATGCTTCAAAAGGTGAAAACAGCAATTTTAAAAGTTGAAATGTTTAAATGTTAAAATAGACCACAGATATTTATTACATATCATTTTAAACATTTTTATTGTAATGCGCTAATTAGTGGATTTTTTGCAGAATCGCATCTTTTGAAATTTCTATCTACAAAATTTCGATTCAAAACGAATTTTAATTACTGGAAACGAGTGTTCTGAATAGGTCAAGTTTAAATACGATTACCCTGTATATAAATATGTGAATGAGGAATTCTTAAGAAAATCCTAGATCCAATTGTACATGGAGTGACATTCTAAAATCAGCCTTTTTTGAAGTTATTTCTTATAAATAAGATCATATAAAAAATAATTAATATAAAAAATAATATGCACAAGGAAGGAAGACATTCTACATTATAATTTTAACAAAAATACAAGAGAGAAGTAACTTTTACATTTCTTTAAATTTGTCTTTGAATATATTATAACAAAATAGATGTAAATACAATGCTTAATGTTTCTTACAAACTTATACAAGATGCATAAAAATATAATTACACTCCTGCTCAAAAGTTCAGCAAGATTTGCAAACGATCAGTTTTTTTTTTTTTTTTTTTTTTTAATCTCTTGATCAAATGTTTTCGAACATTGGGTATTTAAATAACTGGGTCTTCCTCATATTTTCCAATGAAGTCTGGTTTAAGACAATAATTTGGGGACCGGTAACAAATTGAGCAAAATCAATAATGTTTGTGATCACCCTGTATCGTTAAGCGAACGAAATGAACTGTAATTTTAGGGCATATTAATATAGACACAGTTCAATTTGTCGATGAATTTGTGTGACGATAGAGTATTAAATAACTGAGATATAAGCATTTATTTTAAAACTTAAAAAAAAAAAAATCAACGCTTTTTTATTTATAACAAACAGAGTTTTTAACGAAATTATTCAAAATTTCAGATAAAATAGAAAAACACTTTTAAAACAATATAAATATCTTATTGGAATATAAATATCTTAATTGTCTCACGAAATATGAGCATTTTTAAGAAAAATGTTTTCATTGTGCATGTGCGAAAGATTAATATATATATATATATATATATATATATATATTGCATAGGTATGATATGAGAAAGACTATATATATATATATATATATATATATATATATATATATATATATTGCATAGATATGAGAAAGACTCAGTTCTTTAAATACCCAATGTTCGAAAACATTTCACCGAGAGATATGTTTTTAAATTTGGGGGAAAAAAAAAACTGTTCGTTAGCAAATCTTGCTAAACTTTTTAGCAGGAATGTTGTATTTTATTTTATGTAAAATATACGTAAGACACAATAATTAAATATTTTGTTGATATTTCCGAACGAGCGTCCATTCATGCGATAAAAATTTATACAGCTCACTGAAGTTTAACTACTTGGAAACTAACGTTTACGCGTTACAAAATTGGGCAACAAAACTGAAAAATGTTTTACTTAGAAAATTAAATACAGATTTACTTGACTAGCTGAAATTCATTAAAAACTTGGCTCGTTAATGTAAAAGATAGAACAAAGCATCACAATTATGCGGTGTGAATTAAATTCTCTAATCTTATATATCATTAAACTTTATTCATCTTGTTCTGTGTTCAATGTTCTAGAATAACTTTTGCGTTCGCAGTAAAGAAATCAGACAAGCTTGAAAAGAAATGTGACAAAATCAGCGTCCCGTAACTTATACATGTAATGTTTAATCAGCCATTAGCTTGTCGTCACTAATACGCTTGATATGAAAGTACCAAAACTTATTGTCAAGCTATATACATTTGTTTCGATAAGTGCTATAAATATAATGATGCTTTACTCACTCATAAAACATAATTAAACTAAAGAAATGACAAAGTAATCAAAAGAGGCTTTCATTATATAGATTGGTGTATTCGTGAATGTATATTTTAGTTAATATTAAATTAATGTCTTTTTCTTATGTGATATATATATATATAAACAAGTATTTTCAGGTTTTCGCTTTGAACAAAATTTAATTATGAAAGCACTTCTATGAAAATAAGGATGAAGGGGTTTTTTTAAGGGGGGGGGGGGGATAGAGCGGGGGGAATTTGAAGTTGAGTTAAATTTGGGATGTCATTCTACAGTTATTTTGTGCGCATGAGACTCTTAAAATAGCGATTTGGATCTGCATTCCGAACCAGTACAATAACCATGCTGAAACCAGGATTCGAACCTAGCACCCAATGTCTGAAATCCTTACAGCTAACCATAAAGTGACCTAATGAGTGAATGTAGAGTAGAACTAAAATGGTTATAAAACACCTTTTAATATATTTTAAATGACTGACATAGTCATTCAAGTAAATAAATAAATTTTTCACAAGTCAGGCAGAAACGTTATCTTAAATCACACTGTCAAACATTCAAATATACACCCTATAACAAAAAAGAAAAAAAAAAAACGCACCAAGAAGGAGTTATCCGAATGGGACAAAAATTGGTAGATGTGATGTACACGTGAAGAAAAACCATTCATTATAGTTTCAGAAAATTTGAATGATTTAATCAAGAGAAAGGGCCTGACAAAGTAAACAAGTCAACGCGTTGTTCCACATCTGGCCCTTATGTATGCAGTTATTCGGCTTGGTATTAATTGATAGAGTTGGCGATGTGCTCCTGTGAAGTATAGTGTCAAATTCTGTCCATTTGGTGCGTTAGATTAGAAAAATCCCGAACTTGTTGTAGGACCCTTTTTATGATGCTCGAAACGTCCTCAGTGGAAGAGATCTGGGGACTGAGCTCAACCCCATTTCACTGAGCCGTCTATTAAGGGTCTTTGAAGTCACTGAAGTACCAGTTGAACGTAGGATCGACGATAATGATGAATTGGAGCTTTGAGTACAGCTTTGCGAATGACTAGTTCTTACTTTCTGTCCTCTCTTTAGGCAAACCGCTTCCTCCCTGACGCTGTGTTTGGCCATGGTTCACTCATTCCTGTCAATATCATCTAATAGTGATACCGATCCTATCCAATTGCCAAAAATTCGCAGATTAGACCAACCGTTTTCTTTGAGCCCAACTACACACCACACTCAAATGCTGACATCTGCGCAGGTTGTTTGTGCACCTGTATGCAAGGCATAGTTACTGAACAGGGGACAGTCCCCGCTCATCACTCTTGGAGCGATGTTGAGTGCTTCAGTGTCTCAGGAAACTAGTGTCCGAGACAGAGGGAACTGCTTCGAACGTTTATTGAGAATTCAACAAGCGTTTACAAAATTCGCCAGGCATTGAGCCTCAACCAACAGAGGGCGATAATTTATTTATTGCAGGTGTGCCGGGATTAAACTCCACGCGACAGAGGGCACAAGGAGGAATAAATAGCTTTGTTAAGTCTTTGCAATGAGAAGTTTAGTCTATGATTTTATTAGCTGAGTCCATATTTAAGTATTTCAGTCCATTCGTTTTAGTCTTTGAGTTGATTTAGGAGCATTCATAAAAGTCTTTTTGACATTTGCATGTTGTTGTCGGGCTTTCTACCCACGCAACAAGGGGATACAATGGTTAATTTGGTAACTTTGCTATACAAGCTTGGAGTAGTGCTGCAGAACTGAGTGGCTTGGGATGATCACTATTACAGGTTGCAACTTGAGCCAGTAGGAAGAAGCTTGGAGGTTAATCTGTTAAATTAGTAATATCTTTTAAAAGTGCGTAAATTTTATTTATTTTTTGGATTAGGGAGGGTCCAGTGATGATATTATCTAACTAGTTTACTGGTCTTGGGGATGGGTTTCGTTGGTGAAAACTGGATGTAAGGGGACAGTTGAAGTAGTAATGGGAAGCAGTGCCTTCCTCACCAAAAGGACACAGGGGTGAGTGTTGTCAGTGAAACCTATAAAGGTATGCTTGAAATGGGCCATGACCCGTGAGAAAGGCCGTGATAGGAGGAGTAAGGGTCCAAGTGTTTGAAGTGGGATTTGGGATCAGGTTATATCTACCTTTGATGGCGTTATCCCATAAGGATTGCCAATTTTGTTTTAACTTGTCCTTGAGTCTAGATTTTACATAGGAAGAGGGGCGGGTAAGTAAAAATCACTCGTTGCATGTTCTGTGGCCGTTTTTGCTGAATGATCTGCCATTTCGTTGCCGACGACACCCCTGTGGGCAGAAACGTGTGCCAGGGAGATGATTGATTTTATGTTATAGAGTTTAAGTTTTATTTTCTATATTATGGGGTGTTTGCTCCTGTAGCGGGGCTGTCTCTAAAGATGTTAATACTTGGATAAGAGTGAGCATTTTCCTCAGCCCATTCGACAGCCTTAAGGATGGCAAATAATTCCGCCTGAAAGACTGAATTGAGGTTTTCGAGCCTGCAGGACCACTGGAAGATGGTTTCATTGTTGTCTAGGACACCTAGAGCAGCCGCTACTCCGTGTTCAGTCTTGGAGCCATCTGTAAAGATCGCCACAGGAGCTAGGGGTGAAAAGCTATTAATGTTACAGTTGGTGAGAGAAGATGCAACATCCTTTGCCGGATGGATATTCCAGCTGTTTGTAAGGGATTGTATATTTAGATTAGGGAAAAGATAGTTTGCAAGCTGATTATTATTTAATTGAAGAACATTATCTTTTTGATAGCAGTATTGAAGTTGTAGGTGGCCATGAGGAATTCTTGTGGCAACGGTCAGGGCGTCAGTGGAGATAGTTTTATAACATCGGGTGAATTGAAGGATTAAAGGTCTTTGAACTGAGTCGAGTTTGGTTTTGTTTGCCGCCAACAGGTGACCTCCCCAGACGCCCGCGCCATATGTCAAGATCTTGTCTATAATGGAATAGTATCATATTTTGAGGAAAGTGGTAGAGATTCCCCACCTCTTTTCTACCATTTTTGTGGCGTTATGATAGTGGGACATCGTTTCCAGTGTTAGGTCGTTTGTATGGGCCTTCCAGTTGAGCTTCCTGTCGATGGTTATGCATAAGATTTTGAGGTTTTGGACGTGGTGAACACTGACGCCATTAATCCTCACCGCAGGAGACCTTTTGAAAGTTTTGGGGAACGCGAAGGTCAGAGCTTGTGTTTTTGAGGTAGATAAAGTTAGGTCGAGTTCGTTGAGAATATTACTGAAGAGGAAAAGTGCGCCCTTGGCTTGGTTCTCCAGGTCAGTCCTCACCCTACCCGTGAGAATTACCGAGGAATCATCAGCGTAAGCACATGTGTCATATCCTTCTGTATTCATTCTTGTTAAGATATAATTTGCTATTAGATTCCACAGAACCGGACCCAGGCAGGAAGCTTGAGGGTAGCCCTTTGTCTGAGGCAGTTCTGTGGAGCCATCACCCCAGTTGACCTGGATCTTTCTCTTAAAAAAGTACGAGCTGATGACCCCCGCGATATTTCTAGGACAGTTAAGTTTTTGTAATGTATGTAGAATGTGTGACCATTCAATGTTGTCGAACGCTCCTTTTATATCTAGGGAGACCAAAGTGGTGTCTTTGCTTAACTCTGAGTATACGGCGCAGGAGCTTTTAGAATGTTGCAAAGCATGTTCGCAGGATCTGCCCTCTCTGAACCCGTACTGATTAGGAAGGAGAAGGTTATTAGTTTCGAGATGGTAATTTAGTCGAGTTACTATTAGTTTTTCTAATAATTTGTCAAGAGTAGGTAGGAGACAGATCGGTCTGTACGAGGATGGTTCAGAGGAAAGCTGTCTTTCTCAGTAGACGGAATAAAATTCTCGAAGAATTTAAGACCTGGAATCAAAATTTCTCATTTTTAATATTCTACCAATTGCGCAATTAAGATGCGTTCTATGGCATTCGATGCTCATTCGGTGGCAGTCAAACTTTAAAATTCTTCATTTATCCCCGAAACCTGTATGTATGTCAATTTGTCTCCAGTTTGCATTGCTTCTTGGTGCGTCTTTTTTTTTTTTTTTTTTTTTTTTTTTTTTATAGGGTATAGTAGTAGTAAACTAACAAGAAAACATTCAAAAGGTCTCGTCTTCAAAAAATATCAAAAAATATTGAAAAAAAATATATATATGTGATTCTACTCATCCTAAAACACCAGAAAGTGAAAAATATATCGGCTGAAATGATCTACAGCGACCACAAAAAATATCAAAATTAAGCATATTTGGCGATTTAACATTGTTAGGCGATTGCTTTTGAGTACTTGGCGGAGAAACAAAACACGGCTCCGTTCGTACACGGCAATCTCGGTGCTAGCGAACTGAACGCCTATAGCGCTAAATCGCCAAATCTGCTTAATTTTGATAATTTTTTGTGGTCGCTGTAATTCATTTCAGCCGATAATTTTTTCACTTCCTGATGTTTTATGAAGAGTAGAATCATATATATATATATATATATATATATATATATATATATATATATATATATATTTCAATCTTTTTTTAAGACTACACGTTTTGAATGTTTCCTTGTAAAAAAAAAAAAAAAAATGGATTAGCGATGTGCACCCCTTTCCCGAGAGGAGCAAATCTTCAATATGTGTACTTTTCAAAAAAGTTCGTCCATACCTTTAAAACAATTTATTGAACCGTTGCACAGTGGGGTATTTGACGAATCTGGCTTGCCAAAAGTCGATTTCAAGTATTACAAAGAAGGTGTAAAAAATATGGGTGTGTGATAAAGATAAATAAATGGGGAATCGTGTGATACCACTTTTTTCTCGTATAAGCAAACTAGGAATTCTCGGTATCAGTTGAAATTCAATTGTTTCGTTCAGCAGAGGTTCTGCTTGTTAGTTGCCAACTGCAGCGTTTCATTTTTGAATGTGAATTATTTTAATTCAGGAATTCTACGAAATGTAATTGCTATGGAAAGGGACGTGGCCGATAACTGGGAATTTTTTTTTTATTATTTTAGTTGAGGAAAAATATTTTTAAAACTTGTAGTAAAGGAAATTTAAAATAATGCATTTTTTCTCTATTACTTTTATACTGTATTTTCAAAATTCGAAGGATTTAGTTATATTTCCCGACATTTTCCGGAAATGGTTTTTCTTCTGACAACAAATGTAGATTTTTATCATTCATTTTTTGTAAAAACTAGTTCTGCTTTCGTCTGCTTTTTAAAATAAATGCTGTTTAAAAAATGAAGATCTAATTTTTTTTTCAATGCATTTCAAGTGGATAGTTATAAAGCTTCGAAATTTTTACATTATATAAACTTTACTGTGAACAAATTCTTAGAGATAATAATAAAGTGACCTTATGCGTATATTTTTCAGACATTTTTATTTGAATAAAGTAAAGTATTATTTGTTTTAAAACTAGATTAAATTGATGCATTTATGAAATTTAGCTTTTGCATTTTCCAGCAAACAAAAGCTGAGCATTTGAAACCAATACCACTATATTTTCTACCAAAAGATTGTTCGCAATATTGGAATCTCCTGCGATTTTGCTCTTTCCATAAAATATACTGGCGATATAAAAGCATTTCATAAGATGTTTTTCAAACTAGAGGATCGGATAACCACAAAAGAGATAGTCAGAATTTAATTGTCTTCTTTATTCCTAATTCAGATTGAAATATAATGAGATAAGGTACTTGTATCAGAATAATATTGAAGATTATTATCGGCTAGCGACTAGTCTTTCTTTTACATGCATTTAATAATATGCCCATTATGTCGACTTTTGAATTGGTACAATTGTAACCTTTTATTTTAACTGGTTTCAAACTTAATGAAGTTACAATTTTTTGTTTCTTTGGACTATACGATAGAATTATTGCTTATTTTAAATACAAATAATACTGAATATACTTTTATTATTTTAGTATTAAAAAATGGAGTATTCCTAAACATACCCAAAACCTAGCTTTTTTTTTTTTTTTTTTTTGTCCTTTTATTATGTTTGTGTATGATTCAAACTTGCAAAAAAAAAATTGTCTACAATGGTATTTCATTCACTTTTTCGTATTCCTTTTACCATCTATAAATAATAACTAATCTTATATTTTTCAATGATTTAATTCTTAGACATATTTGTTCATTTTTTTCTGTACACACTTACATATTACCCTCCTCCCCCCCTCCCAAAAAAAAAAAAAAAAAAAAAAAATGTGCTATCACAACCAGCACAAATTTTAATACTATACTTTCCTGATTTAGGGGATATACACTGGTGGACAATTACTAAGGACGGATGACAATAACTAAGCTATTGTCATCCGTCCTTAGCAATTGTCCACCAGTGTATATTGATGAAATTTGACATCTTTCTCTAAAGGTTGCTAATTATTCTTCAAGTGTTACATTTTGAAAAGGGAGATATTTATCTTTAAGTTCACTTGTAAAATGAGAATACACTATATTTCTAATTGGTGAGATATTATTATCTGATATATTTTTTAGGCTCAATTCAGCTTCCCCAAAGCTTATGCAACTAGATATTAATAGGAATCTGTTTCTTGCTATAGATTTCTCGAAATTTAGACGACCCTGATTTTTATAGCATATACCTAGTAATGCTTCTTCATGTAACTGTTAGATTCTAGTGTGAACAGATTGCCCTACATTACTCTACCCCCCCCCCCCTTTTTTTTTTACCGTTTCATTACATCTTGTATTAAATTTAGTTATATAAATGCTAAAATTCAAATAATAAAATTCAATGAATACTATTTACATTTCTTACAGAATAACTCTTAGGTCAAAGTGCTGCCAACATCAATAAAGGCTTGGATTTCTTCAGCAGTAAAATGTCGTGCCATACTTAGTCTCTATATTTCAATATATAAACTAAATACGAGCAGAAAATTATCTTTAACTTACACTGAATTGAAATAAAATAATTTGATTTTCGTAGAAGAAATCAATGAAAGTTGTATTTTTAAAATTTGATATTTTTTATAAGATAAATTACACATAATTTACATTTTGGTGGTAAGTGCAAAGTAGTTGGTAGTTTAAAAAATTATTTTTTTATAAGTATTTTAATAATAGTTTACGAATAATCAACTTAAATGAAGTTAGTAAGTATTCGATTTAAATTTATTCAAAATAAAGATGTATGCTTTCTGATGAATTTCTTATTTGTATCTTGTTTTCTACGAAATGATACTGAGGTCACCTGCGACCCTATTGGTATTCAATGGGATAAATTGAAAATAACACCAAAAAAATGTAAAGAAACTGGAGTTTCACTTAAATATCATAAAGAGTGTGATTAAATAAATAAAATCAGTTTTTCCTTTTCATAATTTTAGGTATAGCACTTCAAGTATAACAATACGTCAAACATGCGTTGGGGGTCAAAATGTACCGCATGATAGTAGGAAGGTTAAATAAATATAAATTAAAAATATATATATTTGTATTCAGGGAATTTGTATAGGAAAATATAGATGAAAGTTTTATGATGGCTAGAATATGTTAGTTTAATTTTCATTTTGAATGTTTCCTGTAGTCAAAAAATACTCTTACATTATTTATTTCTAAAAGGATTTTCATTATTAATTCTAATGTAAATTTTATATCGTTGAATAATTAATTAATCTACCATAAAGCAACGTGTTTCATTTTGGATATAATTAAAGCTACCAATTAAAAACATATGTATTTTTATGAATGAAGTTTGATATATTATAAAAGCTTCGTTATATTACTAGTTGCATCTTTGTTCTTGATCGTAATAAATTTTAGATTTATTTAAAAAGTCGAAATTTTTAATTTTAATTTTAAACATATAATTAAATATTAGATTAAATGGAAAATTGTCCTATTCGACTAGAATGCAGTTCTCTGAAATATTACATTTTCAGAAGAACATTTTTCTAGAAGTGTATGTAACCATTCTAACGAAAATGAATTTCAGTTGATTTTAAAATCAAATTTAATGGAGAAAATGTTTCACATGTTACTTTGCAGCTTACTTAATTTTTTATATTTTCGCATTTTCAGATCATTTTGTAGTTTAAAATTTTAGTAAATTAGCAAAATTCTTTCAAATACATATATAGATTCAAAAAAAGTGAATTACAACAGAACATGTTTCATAACCTGATTTCAAAATGAGTCATTTAAAAGATGATTAAATTTCTGTTCTATTATATTATTTTATGATTACAAATATATTTAACGTTTCATAGAATTTTAAATTTCAACGATCAAACAAATGGATATACTTTGTGCATTTCAATTAAGAATTCTGAAAAAATTCTTGTTTAATTTCTGCCATTGTTCTTAAAAATTTCGTTTACTTAGCGTAAATATATTACAAAATTATCTTTTTAACAATGTTATGGTCCCATAGTATATCGGAATCCTTTTGTGTGGCAATGTATACAAATTATGAATGTTAAATAAGGTACCAGGAAAAAACATCTCCCTCAAAAAAATGTCCCCTTTACTGTAAAAACTTTTGTGTAAGAATACACAATATTATTGAGGAAACTTATTTTCCTCAACCATGTATCAGCTATAGTTGTGTAACAGAGGCATACACAAGAATGTTACGCAATTACAACTTGTAACATTTCTCTACAATATTGTGGCAGCTTACTTGCCATAACCATGCATGGTCTCTGATATCTTTCTGAAATGCTCACCCTTTTCAGTGTTCTATAAGTTAAGTATATGAAAACCATTTCCGCTACTGATATGATTTTTTGTTACGATCGCGGATCACCTACAATTTAAACTAATCTGAAAGCAAACTGAACGCTTCTTCTGCAACATTTAAAATGTTTCCATGTTACTATGTTTCTGGAACATCTTGCACTAATAGGGTGCTGTCAACGTTGTGTAAATTCGAACACTGATTTGATTACAAGCATGTCATTCAAATCGTTTGTCCATTTGTCCATCTGCTTCACACAGTGTTGCTAAATTTAGCAACATATTTTCAGAAGCGTAAGCAAACACTTTTCAAAATGTTTCTGAAATATTTACAGTGTTTCGATGTTGTTTCCCTTTTGGAACATTTTATGCTTTCAGGGTGCTGTCAGCGTTGTGTAAATTCAAACACTCATTTGATTACAAGAATGTTATTCAAATCGTTTGTCCTTTAGTCCATCTGTTTCACACAGTGTTGCTAAATTTAGGGACCTTTTATTCAATAATTACAAATAATTTTTAGCAGTGATATTTGGTATACATAATAGACGATTAATATTTGATGAGATTATGCAAACATTACAATTAAACATTGGTGTGGATATTAAATAAAAATGTTCTAAATTTGGCAACACTGGTTCCACAGTTATGTGCAAAAGAAAAAATTAAAAAACAAATCAGAAAAGCAAAAATTATCGTGCAAAATAAATATCTTCTAATAAAATAAAATGAGATAAATAAATATTGATTATACTGAATTAATTGAATAAGTATTATAAAAATATATTTCTGAAAAATCTCATTGTATAAAGTATTATGGATTTATTTTTATCCCAAATCAATCACAATTTATCTTCAGAGATTTGATGTAATTGTAATATCGACTGCTGTTCAGAAACCACTATCTGGAAATGCTTTATCAGCATCAACTTGGAAATCTCTACGTTATTGCACTTGACGTAAACAAATTATATTTGATGCTCCGATATGTGTATTTCTAAACACATTAAAATTTGAAGTGAACGAAGATTCAGAAGTGTTAAAGCATCATATTACATTCGAATTGATATATTGTTTCTTAAATAACCCTTATCAATGTAATTTATAATATCCAGTAAGTCATATAGAGATTTAAATATGCATAGTATTTTGAATATAAGATAAATTGATTTTTGCTCTGTCTTATGCCTGAGATAAGTGATTAAGTCAATATATATAATGGAGCAATCTGGCAGTTTTATGAAATTGTAATTTAGTTTAAATAACTAAATAATTGTTTCCAGTTCAAATAGTTTAAAATGTTCATATTTTCTATTTTGACAAAATAATTTATAATATTTTATATGAAACTTGTCTTTAATTGTTTTATTGTAAATTACTACCAAAAGTTTCGTGGAACGACTTACTGGAGTCATACTAATGCATAAAACACCGAATGGAACACGCAAAAGGTACGTCAAAGTTTTTTTTTTTTTTTTTTTTTTTTTTTAAGCGTTTAACAAAACAAATCTTTGCTCAGTTGTCAGTAAAGTTTAGTGTTTAGGAATATGATGCTGACACCTTACAAAAATTGTCTTTTTTTTTTTCTGTTTAATTGAGCAATTTTCCCGAATTAAAATATTTATTCTCTATGTATTATAAAGCCTTTGATTAAAAACAAAATCGAAATGATAATTTATTGATGACTAAATCAAAATTTTTTCCTCTAAAAGATACCCAAAAGAAGCCATTTTTGCGATGAATTATTAATGAATTTATAAGTAACTATAATATTTTAATAAATTGTATTTTATTGGATAGCCTGATTTTATTTTTTTTTATTACTTATTTTGATAACTTATCACCTTTGCTTCTATCAAATTCTGCAGTTTTTTTTTTTTTTTTTTTTTAAGTAATTATAGTATTTTTTTCTTTAAATATACATGTGTATTTTTTTTTATAATTCCTTTGTGTTAATTCTCAAAAAGAAAAACTTCTTACTTATTTAGAATACAAATATCTCACAAATCAATTCAAAACAACTTTTTACAATTAATTTATATTTAATTACTGCACACAGATTGTGTTGTATAATCATTACTATTATAACATTAATGTTACACAAATTTGTTTCCAAATATTTAAAATAAATAAAACACACACACATGCACACAAATACACACAAAAAGATTTTTCAAATCATAGGGGAAAAATGTCACCCGTAAATTCATTTTTATATCCTTACATTCTTTTCCAATTTACAATAAATTCACTTTTAATTATATTTTTTTTTTTTTCAGCTTTTTAAAACATCTTTCTAAAAACTGAAAGTATAATGACACATTTAAATAAATGAAAAGATTTTTTTTTTTTCTTTCAAAAATATGTCTATTCTATATCAGTATTTGAATTTTAATTAGGATTTTTTTTTTAACGTTATAATTTAAAAAAGATTATAACGTAATTCCTGAGTAATGAAGAAAAAAAAGAGAATGACTTATTTATTACGTTTTTAAAGTTAAATTAAGGCTTTAATTATATGTGTTTTAATTTTAAATTGTAATTTTTTTTTTTTCTTTTAAGACTTTCCAAAAATGTAAGAATTCTCTTTTTTTTTTTTTTTTTTTTTTTTTTTTTTAATGCAATATTTATATGCATTTATTAATTTTATAATACTCTGACAAATATCAATTTACTTTTGAAAAAGAAAGACAATAGCAGCTGTTGTTAAGAAATAAATGTAACATATGATTTCTTCAATATATTTTAATTATTCAGGTTTATTTTGTTTCATTTTTGTTTTTGACACAGACATTTTTCTAAAAGTTTAATTAAAACTAAATTAGTTCATAAATTCTTAAAATCGACAAACATTGTATATATATATATATATATATATATATATATTTAAAGGGTAATAAAAAGTTTAAACAAATCTAATTAAGAATTTTTAAAATCCTTGTGTTATATTAAAGATAATTAATTTCAAAATACGAATGTTTCTTAATTTGATTTTAAAGCATTTTTTTTCATAAATGAGTATGAAAACATTAAGGAAATACAAATTAAATCTTATCAAACTAATACTGATTTTGAATCCAATAAAATCAGATTCGTTGTTAAAAATTGTATGATATGTTAAAACCAACGTACTATAAAATGATTAAAAATGTTGTGTTTAAAAGTTAAAGAAAAAGTTTTCTAAACGTATACCATAAACATCAAAAACACGCTATAATTATAATAGTTCGGAAAACGAAATATTTGGGCTTTCAAATATATAAAAATATTTCTTTTTAAATAACTTATCAATAAATACACAAAGTTATATCTAAATTTGTTTAGAATATATTTTTAAACTATAATAATGTAAAATTGAAGTTAAAGGTAAAAAATTTTGTGAACATTTTTAAGTGAGAAAAACAGTGAATATTTTTAAGATATTCAATAAATAAATAAATAAATAAATAAATATAAGTTTTTTTTTTTTTTTTTTAAGTACATTTAAATAGTTTTCGGGGATTTTTATATGTTTAAGATTATTATACTTAAATGGATACTTTGAGCAATTTTTTATCATTCTAAGACTGTCATTACGAAAAACGTTTTTTTATAACAGCCAACATGAAGTAGGTAATTGAAAGTACACTGTTAAAAATATGTCATATTTGCTGCTAGAAATTCTCTGTAATTTGAGAAAATACGAGTTTTTACGAAAAAATTACGTCGTCAAAACGTATTTTCTCAAATTACAGAGAATTTCTGGCAGCAAATAGGACATATTTTTTACTGTGTACACAGTAGAAAAGTGCGCAAATTTACATCAAAAATTTTATCAGTGAAGCTGCCTCAAAATTTTGTTCTAAAGTTTCATAAGTATGGAGTAATGTTGCACAAACTTTTGTGTGTGTGTGTGGGGGGGGGGTTACAGGACAATTAAAACATTGCGTACAATCGGCAGCAAAATTATTGAAGCAATATCAATAATTCCTACTTAAAAGATGGGAACATAATACTGTTTTGTTAAGTAAATATTTATCGAGTCATGATCTTAGTCTTACACTGTTTATGAAAAAGTAAATTAATGATAAAAATTAGCGATCAAACTAAAAATGTATATATATGAAAAGTGTGGATGTGTGTCTCAATAATTTTACTGCCGACTGTATGATTACCCTGAGTGTTGTGTAATTATTGCATTATTATTATTATTATTATTATTATTAATTTCTTTTGTATCTTTACACCAAAAGGGTATGTAGTTCAGGTAAGTATAATTTCTCACAATGAAAATAAAAATTATCTCTAAGTTACACCGAAATCATGAGTGCTTCCTCAAAATTTTTCTCTAACGGTACACAAATGTAATGTTATAAATCTTCAGGTGTAATCCCTAACATGTACACACAATATTTGTATAACATTATACTAAGTGTTTTGGGAAGCTACGCCACTACATAAAATTTTTCATGTAACGTTGCACGTTTTTTTTTTTTTTTTTTTACTGAACAATATTTTTGTGTCACGTTACACAATTTTTAATAATATTCTCTACAGAAAATGCTCTAGAACTGGCCTAGCAAGTTTAAAAGAAAACTCGTAAATTAAATTTTAAATTAGACTAAACTGAAAACGTTGTAGCGTAAAAAATTAAGTGTAACCGTTCTTTGCAATCCTGCGTCATTTTTGTGATGAAGGCTTGAGCACATTTATTTCAACTTCCTTTTACTTTTATTTTTTATTTTATTTTTTTCGGTAAAGACTAAAACAAAGGCTGTCCTGTAAGTTAGAAATGGGGGAAAAAGTTCACGAAGGAAACAAGAAAGTGAATATCTCAAGGATATAAGAAAGAACACATCATAGGCTTTAATGAACCTCGTAATACAGACATGAAACTCGGATTCTTTGGAAGAAATGAACTACCACCTTCCACTGAATTAGAATGTGATTGGCTTGAGGAAATTAACCAATGATTTGTATCTCATTAACGTTCAACTAGGCATTTTTTGCAAATTCCGTTATACCATTTTAAAGACAATATATCTAAAATCAATATAGAATTTAACATTGTTATTAATATTCAGTCTGTTTGTATTAAAAAGATCCTCAGTACATATATAGAACATGTATATTGCTTAGTTTAAAATCTAGTTTAATTCATTTTAAAGTGGCTTGTACACTCCTACAGGCCATTGTCTCCTCTATGATGACATTTTAGTTCCCCATCATACTATAGGTATGGAAAATTTAAGTAAACGTAAAAAAAAAATATATATATATATATATATAATCTCCGTCTTTTGCATGTTTTGAGGCGTGAGGAGTTTTAAAATAATAAATATAGTATGGTGCTCCTATGCAGGATGTTGTTGGTGTGTTAGCTTGTTAACTTGTAAGACTGTGTATACGCTTTCTCAAGAACAAATGATCGCATAGATATAAATCAATTTTAAAGTGTAACTTATGATACTGGAAGAGCATTATTGGATAAACACATTCTAATTTTGTATAATTTATGATTTCCTCAACATTAAAGAACAGAGCAAATTTTAGCGCAGTCATCCATTTTGAGGGATATTATCATCGTAAAGTTAGATCAGTTCTAAAATATTATTTATGATACTCTATTGAGCAAAAATTACTACGAATATTCCAATTTAAAAATTTTGCAAGTTATTCGAAATTTGAGACCTTTTTTTTTTTTTTTCTTTTTTTAACGTAGCGGAATAGAGCAATATTTCATATAAATTTGAATTATTTGAATCATTACGTTGGAAATAGAGTGGAATGGCATTAAAACATGAAACGGACCCTAATAAAATTAGTAAATTGTGTTAAGGTAAATGTATCGAATTGAACAGTGAGTAGACTATTAGGCGGGACATACCAATCTACCACAGTTTCGAACACTCAAGATCATTTCTGTAATCATAAATATAATATGTCCTTCAGCATCTCTATATATTAAAAAAAAGTTACTGTCACTGGCGTCAATTTTTTTTTTGTCTGCGACAGCATCTTCTAGCGGAGGGCAGGGTCCTTCGCGTAATGAGAGGTATCAATGTGTTCCGAATACTCCAAGGGAGACATTTCAGCTGCTTAGAAATTTCTATCATTTTAATTAAAGAAGTTATTAACTAAAAACACAAGTTTATGAAGGTAATCTATTTGCCCTTTTTAAGAAAGTTTCTCCCAGTGACGTTGTTCTTCTGTCATGGAGTCATTTTACACGGGAAAATTAAAATATGATTTGTAGGTAGGTAGATAATTAGGTAGGTTGTGTTTGACGACGCAACATTACTGCGAAATGGATAACTGGCGACGGTCTGGGTTGCACCCTTACGGATGTTGGAGACATGTCACCACAATTTTGGTCCAACACGATGGGGATGATCCCCCTCTTCAGTGACCCCCAGAGGTATAATTTTGATTGGAACATGGAGGATATTGCGGCCACGACATATTTTACGTGCACCAGCCACCATTAATGTACACCACGATCTTTGGTCGGCTCGAGAACCGAACCCGCAATCTTCCAATTACGAAGGTGTATCGCGGTCTAAGATTGATCTAAGATTGTAAAAAATAAATAAAATGGGTCATATACTAAAGTTGTAATGCAAAATGGTCTAGATATTATGAATTTCTTTCTATTAAAAAAATATATAAATATTATATATTTCAAATTGACATTGAATATGAGGATTTCCATAATAATTTTCTGCTTTTGTCTTGTAATACGTATTATTAATATTCCTTTACAGTGAAAGAAAACAGCGAAGCGAATAGGCGGGCAGACCTCTGCATGTGTTAATAAGTAAAGTGAGTCGGGGGGTGGCAAAGCTTCTCTCGGAGGTTGGTGAGCGGAGCGAGCAGGGGCAGAGCCCCCTAGTATATATATATATTATTTTCCCACAAGCTAATGTCTTATTTATGATGCCTTTTTCTCTTTTTACAATATTTTTATTCTTCTGCATCCAAAAGGATTTTATGCATTTATGCGTATTTTGCAGTTTATTACAATGCATATTTAAACTAAAATACGTTTACATGCACCATAAAATTAATATAAGCACTACCGGTTTCAAAAGTATGTGGTCTTTCTTCTTCAGTTACAAAAAGCACGTGCCTTTGAGGAAAAAGCAAGACTTGTTTTTCTCTCCAAGGTAGTGGTAGCTCATGTTATTTGCACATGATGAAAAAAGGCCACGTCCTTTCGAAACTGATAATGCTTACATTAACTTTAAGGTGTGTGAAGAAATTTTAAAGTTTAAATATTTCTTGTGCACTAGCTCTTTCATTTATTATTGCACTACAATGTACATCACCTTTCCATAAATGACCTGATAATCGATTTCAGATGTTTTTTAAAATATTTCAAAAGGTACTGAACAAATCACTTCAGGAGTGTAAAAAACACGTTAAACTACATGTACTTCAGTTACATTTTGCGCCAAACATTAAAGGGCGATGTCAAACACTTCCATCTTTCTTTAATTTTTTACCGGTCCCCCTGTCAATTTCGGCGCGAAAATGTAACTAAAATGTACGAGGAATAACATGTTCTTCACACTCCTGAAGATTCAAAATGATTTGTTTAATACTTTTTGAGATATTTTTAAAAACGTCTGAAATCGAAAGTGTCCGGTCATTTATGGAAAAGTAGTGTATACTTGAAGTTATCCTAATTTTTTGTATGAATTTTTACATCTAAAAAAAATTGAATTTATTTAATTATTGTTGTAATTATTTTAATTATTAAAAAAAATTCATTCTCCAAATTTCAAGATAAAATTTTAGCAAAAAATTGTCAGTAATTCAGCAATTTTCGCTTTGTAAAAAATTAAAAAGTGTAAATAATAAATAAATGCATCAAACAATATATGACTTCTTGTATGTATAACTTTATTGCTTTTTCATAAAACATATATCACTTTCCTTTGCACAAAACTTAATGAAATTGAAATATGTTATTCATATGCACAAAAGAATGCTTTTTTATAGAATACTAGTTTATAACCCCGTCAAAAATGACGGAATGTGAACGATAAATCTTGAAAACAACGGTTAGATCATGAAGATTACCATGTGATCATTTAAATGTATTTTCAATTTTTTTTATAAGTCAAATGTGTTTCGATATTTTATAATTTTCGTTCTGAAATTAAAAAAATTCTACCCGATCAATAAATATGAATGACAATAAAAAAAAAAACTGCTAGTTGACAAAAAATATAGGTCCGACAACACAACAGCAACAACACATCCCAATGTTCCGTTAAGTGCTCTACTTAAAGTCCTCATAATAAGAATAATCTGGTGTGTCACTCACACGAATTTCTCTTACCCCGAAATTTAATACTATAAGTACAGGTTGGAGATTAAGAAGTAAGATAACGAGTACTGTTATGTAAACCTATGTTAAACAATTCAAATTTGGCTTCGGAAGAGTTTTATAAGATAATTAGTTCTGGCCCCCCTCAACCCCCCGTTTCATTAATGCACCTACATTTATACAAAATTTAATTCGGTTATTAAAAGATAATTCTGTTTTTAAAAAATAATTTATTAAAATTATTATTTTAAAAAGTTATTCTATATGATAATACAGACGGTTTCCATTTCAGAGAAGTAGTATAACACTGAATATCCAAAAAAAAAGTTGAATTTATTCTCAATATTAAAGTAAAGAAAAAAAAAATTGTTAAAAATGAAAAAAATCGATAACTTTATTTTAAATTATCACAGATCGATGGTTCAACCATTCGTTTTAAAGGTATTGGCGAGCTCTTTTGAAAGATACCCATCATGAAAATTTACTCCCCTAGAGTGGGGGCGGCGTGGCTCCTACATACAAAAAAAAAATTCCCAGTTGACTATCTCTATTACAAAAAATATATATTCGTTTCATTTGGTTTAGTGCAGTCTATAGATGTTGAATTCTACTTACCTGCAATTTCCCCCATAGACGTTATGTATTTGAATACTTTTGAATGTCCCTGTATATGAACCATTTGCTTCATCATAACGAAAAGCTTACTGTAGCATCCCTACATGATACACATTTAGAATACCGAGTTTGGAATTTCTGCTACTACACTGATGGAAAAAAAAAATCCCAACACCAGGAAGGAGCTGTGCTAGATAAACGAAATTTGATAGGCGTGTTTATACATCTGAAAGATGACGTCGATTCAAATTTCGAGCTACGCGCATAAGTGTGGCGCCAGTAGCGACACTATGAACATGCAAATGAGGTTTGCTTTAAATAAGCGCTGTAAGGTTCTTGATCGTTATTTACAGTTGAGATTTGACGTAGTGGGTTAATGTTAGTCAAGGATGCCTCTAAGAAGACGAAGAAGCCGTTAAGTGCTCTACTTAAAGTCCTCATAATAAGAATAATCTGGTGTGTCACTCACACGAATTTCTCTTACCCCGAAATTTAATACTATAAGTACAGGTTGGAGATTAAGAAGTAAGATAACGAGTACTGTTATGTAAACCTATGTTAAACAATTCAAATTTGGCTTCGGAAGAGTTTTATAAGATAATTAGTTCTGGCCCCCCTCAACCCCCCGTTTCATTAATGCATCTACATTTATACAGAATTTAATTCGGTTATTAAAAGATAATTCTGTTTTTAAAAAATAATTTATTAAAATTATTATTTTAAAAAGTTATTCTGTATGATAATACAGACGGTTTCCATTTCAGAGAAGTAGTATAACACTGAATATCCAAAAAAAAAGTTGAATTTATTCTCAATATTAAAGTAAAGAAAAAAAAAATTGTTAAAAATGAAAAAAAATCGATAACTTTATTTTAAATTATCACAGATCGATGGTTCAACCATTCGTTTTAAAGGTATTGGCGAGCTCTTTTGAAAGATACCCATCATGAAAATTTACTCCCCTAGAGTGGGGGCGGCGTGGCTCCTACATACAAAAAAAAATTCCCAGTTGACTATCTCTATTACAAAAAATATATATTCGTTTCATTTGGTTTAGTGCAGTCTATAGATGTTGAATTCTACTTACCTGCAATTTCCTCATAGACGTTATGTATTTGAATACTTTTGAATGTCCCTGTATAGGAACCATTTGCTTCATCATAACGAAAAGCTTACTGTAGCATCCCTACATGATACACATTTAGAATACCGAGTTTGGAATTTCTGCTACTACACTGATGGAAAAAAAAAATCCCAACACCAGGAAGGAGCTGTGCTAGATAAACGAAATTTGGTAGAAGTGTTTATACATCTGAAAGATGACGTCGATTCAAATTTCGAGCTACGCGCATAAGTGTGGCGCCAGTAGCGACACTATGAACATGCAAATGAGGTTTGCTTTAAATAAGCGCTGTAAGGTTCTTGATCGTTTCTTACAGTTGAGATTTGACGTAGTGGGTTAATGTTAGTCAAGGATGCCTCTAAGAAGAAGAAGAAGCCATTACCAACACCTCACTGAGTTTGAACGAGGTCGTGTAGTAGGGCTACGAGAAGGTGGGTTTTCTTTCCGCGATATTGCAGAAAGACTTGGCAGGAATGTATCCACTATGCATGAGTGTTGGCAGCGGTGGTCAAGGAAAGGTACTGCCTCAAGAAGACCGGGTTCCGGGCGGCCACAGGGCACTACTGAGAGGAAAGACCGCCGTGTTTGGCGTATGGCTGTGGATAATCGTACTGCGTCTGCAGCTGAAATTCGAGCTGCAGTTGGCACCACAGTGACACAACGAACTGTTACAAATCGGTTACTTCAAGGACAGCTCCGAGCCAGACGCCCTGTAGCGTGCATTCCACTTCCAAACCACTGCCGTTTGCGACGTGGGTGGTGTCAAGCTAGAGCTCATTGGAGGACGGAGTAAAGATCTGTTGTGTTTTCTGATGAAAGCCGGTTCTGCCTTGGTCGCAGTGATAGCCGTGTGTTGGTTAGAAGGAGGCCAAGTGAACGCCTGCTAGCGACCTGTCTGCGACCTAGACACACAGGGCCTACTCCTGGTGTTATGGTTTGGGGAGCAATTTCGTATGACAGCAGGGGCACTCTCGTGGTTATCCCACGCACCCTGGCTGCAAATTTGTACGTCAGTCTAGTGATACAACCTGTTGTGCTGCCATTCATGAACAGCATTCAAGGGGGTGTTTTCCAACAGGATAACGCTCGCCCTCATACCGCTGTTGTAACCCAACATGCTCTACAGAGTGTCGACATGTTGCCTTGGCCTGCTAGATCACCAGATCTTTCTCCAATCGAGCACGTATGGGACATCATTGGACGACAACTCCAGCGTCATCCACAACCAGCATTAACCGCCCCTGCATTGACCGCCCAAGTGCAACAGGCATGGAACTCCATCCCACAAACTGATATCCGACACCTGTACGGCACAATGCATGCACGTTTGCATGCTTGCATTCAAAATTCTCGCGGTCACACCGGTTACTAATGTACCAACATTTCACATTTGAAATGGCTCTTCTCGCCAATGGCTCTACCTGTGATCTTGAAACTTTAATCAATTAAATATGTTACCTAGACAAATGTATTGCTGAAATTTCATTACTGTACAATATTTTTTTCTTGGTGTTGGGATTTTTTTTGTTTGGGTGTATTTTTTCTTGAGATATGCTGATAACAGACACACAGACATCCACACAGACAGGCACACACAGAGACCATTCGCTAAAAACATGATTTTCGTATTCAGGGAACCTCAGAACATGTAAGTGTAACAAAAACTCACGTTCGAAAATTTGACCCTAAAACAATACTTTCTCGACCCTATGGGTAAGAGAAAGTAAAAATCGATTCACTTCATTTAACCAAAATACTTTTTTTTAAGACTATCAAAGATCCTGTTTTCAAATACGCAAGCGAAGTGTGACGTCACTGACCGTCCGTTGATGCAAGAAAAAGATTCCCTATGTTAATCGTCCATTGGATTTTTTGCAACAAATTATTAAAAGTCGAGGAAAATTTTTCTCGATTTTAATACCCGTATTTGGGTATAGATATGCTATCGTATCCATGTGTTAGATTGAGTTATTTTGCTGTCAAATTGACAAAATTTTAAATTTCAAAACTGTGTCATTTTTGGCGTTTTTTGTATTTGGCGATTAAAAACATAATACGAAAATATACATGCCAGATGTTTATTTTTGTAATATGTACTGTACGAAATATTGTTTCATATAATTCATCGCTCTCTTAATATAAGTTGTTAAAATAACCATGATTTTTGAAAGGAATTAATTATGTTCGCCAGATAATTGGGCGATATTTTTTTTTCCGCCTAGGATCTCAGATATATTAAATCTATTCCGCTGCAACATATGATTATCTTATGTCAGACACTTTATTTAGACATTTGAAAACAAATTTGACTTCAAATTATGATAGAATATTTATCATTTTCCTTTTAATTAGTATATTAGTTGGATATTTTTTGTGTAAATATCATCCTTTGAAATGAAATGTTTATGTTTTGAATAGAATATGGAAGTTTGCCATTTGTTTTTCTACAGTTTTGAATTTTAAAATTTAAATTTTATCAATTTTACACCAAAAACAACTTAATCTAACGCATGCACACTATAACTAATACATATCTATACCAAAGTATGGGGATTAAAATCGGGAAATAATTTTCTTCAATTTTTAATAATTTTTTACAAAAAATCCAATGGGCGATTAACATAGGAAATCTTTTTCTTGCATCCACTGACGGCCAGTGACGTCATCACTTTGCTTGCGTATTTTCTAACTAACTATCCAATAATTACAGACACTCCATGCTAACCGAAATTCACCTCTACTCGATACTTCCAACCAGCTATCTCACCCACAACATCGCCAAAATATCCAGGATCCAGCTAGGTTCTTTCTCATTCTCAACCGAACATTTTATCTTGACTCGACATTATCACCTTATACTACTCTACTTTCAATACTCATTTCAACTGGTGACCTTTACTTGCCCAACCAAACATTCTATCCCAACTATAACTTTACACTAATTTCAAAACTAAAATCAACTGGAGACATTTACGTACTGAACTCGACGCCAATCATACCTTACAATGTAAACAATGAAGCTTGATAAAAATATTTAAAGACTTTAATATGTTTTTACAAATATTTTAAGCGTTTTAAGGCTTTAATATGCTTTAGAAATACTTTAAGCTTTTTTTTTTCTTAAGAAACAGTCAAAGAGTCGTTCATTCGGAATTAAAGAGTTGTCCATTTGGAATTTGTATTTTCTGAATGGCAACAGTTTTTGTTTGTTTTTATTTGGTATTGCGTTGCTTACAATCATGAAGTTACATAATTCTATTTATAGGTTCATGTTTATAATAGCCAGTGATCCGTTATATTTAATTTAGACCTTTAAACATTACAATTGAAAAGTTTTTCAAACTTTTATAGGAAATAAATAAGAATACGTGCGATACAAAACATATTATATGTATGTTTCCGTAAGTTGAACCAGCTCAGTGAGTTGAACAAACGGAAAAAAAATGGCTGCCAAAAGTTTCTGCTTTGAAGCGGTCGAACCGGAATCGTTCATGACAGATGAAGGTCATTATTATTATTAATAGTATGGTTAACATTAGATTTACAAGGCTGTACAAAAATATTAGGTTACACTAAAGGCTATTATTCGAAATTTGCTGGAATTGTATTTTCGTTTATATTAAGCGTTTTTAACACTTTCTAACATTTTTTAAGTGTGAATATGATTTCAATTTGTGTATATGTCTGTCCGTCTGTCCATCTGTTCGTTTGCCTGTCCCTAGCATCCGTAATTATTTTCAGAAATATTGAAAAATAATATATGTCACTATGGAATTTTATCTATTTATAATGACATTAATATGTCCTTTATAACTGGTTTGTGTATAGGGACACCCAAACAAATGCCAGTGCACCGAGTTTTACAACAGACCTATTTATAAATCACATCTAAATAACTTTATAGTGTAAAAATCAGAATAAAATTGTCATTTATAGTTAATATGCTAAAATAATATTTTGTATAAAATATGATATGGTTAAACCTCAAATTTACAGGGCTACACTAAAGTATTCAGACAATCTAAGGGCTGAATTTTCTATTGCATTAAGCAATTTTATTACCTTTCAACAATGTTTAAAAGTGATTATAATTTCAATGAGTCTATATGTATGCTTTTCAGTCCTTCTGTCTGTCCATTGTGTGATAACGTATTCAGAGAACATTGAAAGCTATACCATGGAATAAGTACGTACAGTTGGAAAGTGTTACTAATCAATACGTACCGTATTATTTTTCGTTATTTTTTATTTTATAAATATATCCTAGATTTACAGATTCACTGCAATTAATTTTTAAATATTTCTTTTGTGAACGCAGGTTACTTTATCGTCTGATTTCCAATGATTACGTCTCCTCTTTAAAGAAAGAAAAATCTTGTTCCGTGAATTTAATGGCGGCTTGCTTCTGAGGTAAAATCATTTACAAAAGTCATTCCCGATTTCCTCATTTTCTTCTGGAGAAATTAAATGACGAAAAATTTACGAACCGGAAAGTAGGCTCTGACATCAAAGTCGATTTACTCCATTCTTTCTACTCACACTAATTTCTAATTTAGGTGAATGAAACAGATTTGGAAAGTCTTAATTATATGGGCTGAATGATGAACGAGATCTTTTAGTTGGGAACTTACGTGATAATTTAACTTTTGACGTCACTGCAGCGACTGAACATTTCGTTTCGAGTATATACAAAAGAAAAAAAAAAACGGTGAGAGAGAGAGAGTTTTCTGATTAGTAAACATAATAGAGATTAGCATTTAATGAATTATACAACAGAAGTTGTAAACTAGTCGATTTTTAATATAAAATAGACTTTTGTATTAAATTCAGTAAAAATTTACACTTTTATTTTTTTCTAAAATGATAAAAAATTTCAGTTTTAAATTAATAGTATGTTGTAAGATATCTATGTATTACACATATTTTTTTTTTCTTTTAATTTCAGCTGCTGCTTCACGTAGTCAGAAAAAAAAAAAAAACCTTAAAAAAAATAGATTTAGAAATTTAATTTAATTTAACAAAGGAAAAGGGAAAACATCACTATCCCTCCGAACGCCAGATACGGGTTTTTCAATAAACTGTGTAGCTGTTTTTTCACTGATAGGGTAATGTGCCCAAATATAAACAACTCTTTTTAAGTAGGTTTTTATTCATATAGATTGCTCTTTTACAGACTAAGAAAATAACCATATATAGATTCTTTACCTCCCTATAAGATTCTGTAGTCAAATCTGTTAAAAATTTTACACAGGTTGAGAAAAATATATTTTTTACTTTCTCTTACCAATATGCCGTATATATGGTAAAATATTGTTTTGGGGTCAAATTTTCGAAAATGAGTTTTTGTTATAATTACACGTTTTGTGGTCCCCTGGATACGAAATTCATGTTCTTAGTGGTTGGTCAGTCTGAGAGTGTGTCTATTATCAGCATATCTCAAGAACATATAGCAGGAGAAATTCCAAACTTCGTATTCTAATTGAGTGTCTTATATGGACGCTACACTAAACTTTTCATTGATACGAAGCAAATGTTTCGTGTACAGGGACACCCAAAATAACTCAAACACATTACGTCTATGGGGGAAATTGCAGGTAAGTAGAGTTTAACATCTATAGATTGCACTACGCTATCGCACAAATTAAATAATTTTGTGTATGCGTAAAAACGTGATTTATGTAGAATGTGGTATGGAAATCGATCTCTGTTCGTTTACAGGGTTACACAAAAGATCTAGATTATAGTTCGACAATGCTTGAAAATTGATAAAAGTGTATTTCAGGTTGTGCCGTGTGTCATTAATATAGGATTATATTTATGTGCACCATTTTGTGTGTCCATAATCTTCAGAAGATAATCAGGATAACCAATTTTTAAGCCATAACATTCTTTTTTGTTGTTAATAAAAGTGCTTTATTATAACGTTTGACCATGTCCAGGAAAGCTGCTCAGGAACTGAAATCAATTCCTAATAGCTATATGGTAAATAATGTATGTTTTAAACATAAATATTCATCTTTCTTTTTTTTTTTTTTTTTGTACATTTACATGTTTTGAGGCTTCCTTAATACCGAAGACAAATTTTTAACATTTGGTCTTTATCTGTGCCTCTTAGGGTAAATTTAAAACAAAAAAACTATCCAAATGTTGTATTTTGAAGTTATACGTTTTTTACGAGGAAAGTTTGATCAAGATTGATAAATTTCAAGGAATGTTGCGTGTGAAATTTGTCTGAATAGTTTTAAATAAACATTTTAATTTAATAACAGGTTTGAATTCTATATAAGCGTAGGTATAATCCGCTCCCCCCCCTCCTCCCTCACACAGAAATGTTTCTCAAATAAATCTGTTCCGAAGCCTAATTTGAATTGTTTTAACAAAAGTTTACTTAACAGGTACTCGTTATCTTACCTCTTATTCTGCAATCTGTATTAATGTTATTAAATTTCAGGGTAAGAAAAAGTCGTGTGAGTCACACACCAGATTATTTCTTTCATAGATATATCATTTATAGAATGCAGTGTGACGGATTTCAACTATGGTACACCTTCAATGGAAAAATTTAGGGGACGCTTTCACATGTTAAATTCTTAACCTTTTACATTAACAATGTTACTGGTATTCTTATATAATAACTCAGGGTGACTTCTTTTAAACAATAGAAACCGCTTTTTTTCCGACAGCTGTATTTTTTTCATCATTTCTAACTTTTCCTTTTTTTTTTTTTTTTTTTCACGTGTTTAGCAGTTCTTGATAAATATCTGTTTGGCCTATATGCGTATTTAATGAATTACTAGCAGGCTTTGCCCGCTTCGCTGGCCACTAAATTTAAAGGAAACTCTTTTCTATATAGCTTTATAAAAATAAAATAAAATAAATTACTGAAATTGTTCAAAAGCTCGCTCCAGGTTCCCGCTGCATTCGGCAGCGATTTGGTCATCCACTGCAACTCGGGCGCTTGTCCCTATTACCTGCGACAATAGTTTACCAATGAGCTTCCATTTAGGTGCTTATTATATAACAGTTTCGAAATAGATAGTGTCGAAAAAATTGGAGTTTCCCTTTTACATTTGAATCCCAGTTACATGTGAACAACACTATCGGTGTTGTTCACATGTAACTCGAACTGGACTTAAATGTAACTGGGTTTAGACAAAATAATATTTGCTTTTACGTTATTTCATATGTTTATTTTGTTTATCCAAGCAACCATTAAATGACAGCAATTTCACGCCAAATATTACAATATGCTGTGACCGGCTACGTCTGTCGCATGAAACAATTAATTTTTTGTGTTTATGTATAATTCATGTGTTGTAAACCTGATAGTACAGCCTTAATATAGTTCTCTTTGACGGCTTTTGAATTTTTGTCACCATTTTAGACTTAATCCATTGTAACAATAAGACTTAATCCCTTGTAACAATATGCTATGAACGCTATTTCTGCCGTATTTTAGACAACTAATCTTTTTATGGTTATATATATTTCCCATTAAACATATTTTTATTTATTTATTTAAATATTAATTTGAATTTTTCAAATATTTCTGTTCGACAGCGTGCAAGTGCAGTAACACACAGAGGCTCATTTGTTTGTATGATAAATTAGCATAGTGATTATTATATAAAAAAATAAATAAATAGGTAAACATTATCGTGTCACACAACTTTATTATGTCGCTCCATTGGCGGCTTTTGAATTTTCGTCGCCATATTAGCGATGGATTTTTTTTTTTTTTTTTTTTTTTTTTTTTTTTTGTATGAAAAGGGGAAGACTATTTTGTAAATAATTTTATCAGACTCCTTTTTGTTTATACATAAGAATCCTTTATATTCTGCTTATATTTTTAATGGTTTTTAGGTTTAAAATAGTGCTTGTTGAAATAAATTTCCTATCTTTAAAACTGCATTTGTTCTGTAAATATTGTGTAAAAATAAATCATTTATGTTTTTATATATTTGATGCACTACTTAGATTAAAATGGCTGTTGCTATATTAAACTTCTTGTCGAAAAACGTTCGGTGTACTTCAACACCAAAATTTAAAAAATCGCCCAGCAGGATCTGTTAATGAAACTGGTAAAATAAAAATATGGTTCATAGAGTTTAAATAATCTATTTAAAAAAACTTTTAAAACCCAAATTATTAATGTATCGTATCACATACATAGATATAGTTATAATATATAGATTGATCATTGGGGAGAAAAAAGTGATTCCTTTTCACTCGGGAAATGACGGCGATTTTACCAAAATATGGCAGTCTTTCCCCGAGTGAATACACACGGGAATACACACGAATGATTTAGCAAATAAAATTCATGAATAATTTATTTACTAAAGGTGAATGAAAAGCTCCAGATATAGTTTCAAATTCATTCTTCTTTTTTTTCCTTATTTCTTTCGATACCACTTAATGGCTGATTCCAAAGCTTTTTTTTCGGCATCAAAAATCTTTGCACGATAATATGGGGATGATAGATCTATATATATTATTATATCTATGATCACATAAATCTTTTCGAAGATAGAATAAAACTTAATTTAAAAAAAAATAATAATAATAATAACTTTTGTTTATTAACCAAAATAATTGATGAAATTTGAAATGCAAGTTGGTCTTGTGGGGTACAGGCTGTATATTATATTTTTGCGTTCGTGAGAGAAAATTTAAAAGAATTTGAAAACTGCAATTTTAAATCCCACTTAAAAATCATGTGACTTAATGTGAAGCAGATTTTTCATTTTTTTTCTCCTAACGGTTTCCATACAATCTTCTGCTGTTGCCACCTAAAATTCATACTTTAGTTAATTTTAAAAAATCTAATCATCCGATTGATAAGCTGTTTAATGCATCGGATTTAGAAAAATTTTCCCTTTCATTTGGTACCTTATTTGTAACGATGCGACTGATATTTCTAATTTATTTTCTAATCTTTCTGATTTAATTTCCTCATTTTAAATAAATCTACTTTTTTTTTTTTTAACTATTATTATTTTGTCGAAAAAAAAATTGGCAACAATTAAATTATGGATAAAATGTTAAAATTTAAATGGCTTTTTTTATCAGAAATTAGAAGGTTATTATTTTCACATTTTAATTAATTAAGTAAAAACTAATCAAAAATTTGAAAATCTGACTCCGATGTGCACAATGACCCTTCGGGGGGCACCTTTGTGTTAAATCTCGTGACTGTCCGAGCTACCGTTTTCGAGAACAGTGAAATATACAAATATTGCTCACTTAATAGTATAAGATAATGTGTTTTTTCAGACCAATTTGCATTGATATTTTAAAATTTGCGAGTTGTCTATCCCTTAATTTTCAAATTATTAAAAGTCTATGAACTCGTATTCTGACATTTAAATTATTTTATATTTCAAATCATTTCCTTATCATTATAATAATTATTATTGAAACATAAATACGCCTATTCTTTCTTTCTTTCTTTCTTTCTATTTTTTTTTTTTTTTTTTTTTTTTTTTAACACAAATGAAGAATCAAAAAGTTTAAAATTGTTCATTTATGTATTTCTCTTTTCAAAAAAGTCCATTTCTTTTTTGAGGATAAGACGCCCTAGACCTTAAAATAATACTACTGATTTAGTTATATAGCGCTTTTTTACTATTACTGATTTTGAGTCAGTATACTTTATTTACAAAGTAACGAATGTATGAAACAATATATTATGAAATAGAATGTAAAATAATGTATTTTAAAATATATTAAAAGTAGAAAAATATAGCCCTGTCTACGTCAAATGAATGGTAAAACCAAATTTGTTTTATTGACTGATTTTGAGGATTTATTTTATAATTTTAATAATATGTTTTTACAAATAACATAATTAATATTTTTACAGGAGATCAAAATAATATGGTTGAAAAAAGAGTCACTGTCATTGGACAGTCCAACACGTTACGTCATAGACAGCCAAAAAACAATCGATGTGCTCCTTTCGGTTATGGTAACAAAACGTTTCTTGATTCCATATCAAATAAAAATTTGGTTGATTTAACGAAATTTTTGTTGTTCTAACAAAATCATTTTTTTTTCTTTGTATGTAGATAAGCTGGAAGTAAAGTATGAACAGAAATGTATCGCCAAAAATGTATCACTTTTGGTGTTTTTTTCCGTCACTCATCCAATGTTATGAATGGAAAAATAGAATATATGGAATTTGTTTGAAAACAGTTGTATATTTTCTGCCTGGCTTGTGACCATTTTAGATGAATCCATGGTATACTTGATATTTTGTATAATTTCTTTTAAAATTGTTGTATCAAATATAAATACTATTATATTTTAAGTATTTTTTAAATATTTTTATGTTGCATTTTTAAGATATTCCGTTGTTTGAATGAGAATTTTTTTTTCTTAATTTAATTTTATTTATTTCTGATCATTTACATATTTCTCTTTCTTTAACCCTTTAGCATTCACTACTTAATTCCTCTTTTAAACTGATAAACTAATTTCAAAAGTATTTGGCATATAGCTAATCACAATTATGTAATATATATATACATATATGTATACACACAGTCGTGGACGTAATTATAAGTTCACATCCAAAACCCTGTAAACTTTCATTTACGTAATTGCATTTGTCATAAAATATTTCTCACTTCACCTGAATCTAATTAAATAAGTATTTAAGACAATATCGACTTTTCACACAAATAAGGAAATGTCAAAATTTAAGTTATACAAAAATATATGTACATTTAAGAAGGGCATAATTGCAATTTGACGTAAAAGAAAACTTGGATGTATCATTAAAATTCCACTAAAAATGATGTTTAATTAATGCATTTAAAAATATTAGTTAAGATATATTGTAATATGCCGACATTTTTTTTCTTTCGGAACTAAACTCAACATGCCTAAACAAAGACAGAGAACAAACTCAAATTGAAACACATAGAAAGATGGATTATCAAACCATAGCCTTCTAAAGTAGATGCCTTTCGCGTGGCTCGGAAACTTGGTAACAGTTCGAGTCGCAGACAGCGCCACCTGGTACATGTTGCGCGACTTTTTTGTTCAACTCTCATCATTAAATTTAAAAAGTGATGTATAATATATGAAATCGACGTTTCTTCGATTCTATTCGCCTTTTATGTAAATTAAATCCCACTTTTAAAAATTTTTGGTGGCTGTTGAATAAAAAGTCGCGCAATCTGTACCAGGTGCGATGTCTACCGCTTGAACTTTGCCAAGTTTATGAGCCACGCGACAGGCATCTAATTTAGGAGGCTATGATCAAACATACAAATAGGAAAGAAGATTGGACTTTCCCAAAAAAGGACAAAAAAAGAAAAATATAACACGTTAAAATAAACAGTAAAGAAATCCGTTAAAACATTCTCCATAACGAAAAAAAAAAATCTTTTTGAAAAAAAAAAAAAAAAAACTCCAAAAAGCAACTACTATTCAAACAACTAAAAAAAAAAAAAAAAAATGGATATGAAATGAAACTGTAAATTGCGCCTAAAAGTATAAAATAATTTCCTTCGCCAAACAACCTATAACACTACAATTAATCATAACTTTTGAAGTCGGTTAATTAAATAAAATTTAATTAATTTTTGAAGGTTTGTTTTTAGATCGGTAGCAACAAATGCTCTTGTCTCGAATGATCCATTTTCATGTTTCCTTTATTATCTTATCACTGTATACAATTGGTCCATAAGTAGCATCTACATAGAACAGTAAACATTCTTCACATTTATGTTTCTACGAAGTTAGAGTTTTCTTTGCAAATTTGGTATAACTTTAACAACTATCATCCTTGGTGGCTTTTGGATTTGGCGATCAAAACGTAATGCAAAAATATACACGCAAGATGTATATTTTCATAATATATACTGTACGAAGTATCATTTAATATTCTTGATTACTCTCTTAATATACCTAATCAAAATAATCATGATATCCCAAAGAAGTTAAATACGTTTGCCAGATAATTTTGCGATTTCTCTTTCACCAAGGACGCCAGATACCAGCATCTTCGCCAACTTTTGCTGCTTACGAAATCTGATTTCTTTTCTTCAATCAAAGTAGTTTCCGGCTGCGTTTTCCAGGTGACAATGTGAGATATGTATTTTGAATAGGATTTGATTTTTGTATTGAATAAAGGTATCAATTTTTATTTAATTTTGCGCCGATTTCAAAAGTTATGATTAATTGTAGTGTTATAGGTTGTTTGGCGAAGGAAATTATTTTATACTTTATAATTTACAGTTTCATTTCATATCCATTTTTTTTTTTTTTTTTTTTTTTTTTTTTAGTTGTTTGAATAGTAGTTGCTTTTTGGAGTTGGTTCTGTTTTTTTACAAAAAGATTTTATTTTTCTCTTTTCAGTGAAAACTTATTCATATAGCAGAACATCAAAAGACATTCGACGACAGTTTCACAAATCACAACTTCCAAGAAAAGTGACATAACTCAAAAAATGGTTTATGTCACTAAAAAATACATGAAATGCACACAATGTGAACAAAAATGTTAAATCTCCATCTAGAAAGTTATCCACTCGAGAGACAGTTGTGCCAGTTTTATTCTAGTCAAGTTATTTTTCAGTTGATATTTCTCAAATTTAAAGTTTTGTCACATCTCTTGCCTTTATCGGATATGAGTTAAAAACTATCTATTGAATGAACATACGGTAAGTTAAAAAGTCTTTAGAAATGTAAAGTACGGATACTCTGTATTCGTAACCAAAAATTCTGTTAGGCATATCTATTGAACTTTACAGTGAATACGTGTCACCCGCTGCGCTGGAAATTGCGCAGCGTAAAATTCAATCAAAGAGCAAAATATGCATTGCAGCTGACGGACAGAAGTTTCAACATCGATACTTACACACTGCTTTTACCAGTGTAGCTGCATGCGTTCAGCAGTTAGAGTGAGAACAGACTTTTGTGAGTATACTGTAATTTGTTTATATCTTAATGAAATCATAATCAAACCTATTTCAAGTCAAGATTACGACAACAAAAAAAGTATCAAAATTAAATCATCTCTTACGAAGTTATAAGCTAACAAATTTCAACAAGAGCGATAAATATGGTTTGTATTGAGAACCTCTTCCTTTATGAAGTCGGTTTAAAACGTCTATGCTTTAATCGATGTGACCGCTTACAATAACCATACTTTGAATTTTACATAGCATAAATGTGACCCGCTACGCTACAACATATGCAATGTCGTTCAAGTGTGCAGAAAATAGGAAATTGTGAACAAACAAATGCACGTTTTAAGAGTTCTGTTTTTAGCATTAATGTCTAAACTATCTTTTCGTACTAAATCGATGATACTCTACAATTTTATAATTCACTTTTTTCCCTGTCTTGAACCGTTTCCGAGATAGGAAAGCTAACTCCACAATTTTCCATCAGGTGGCGCTGTAGGCGGTTAAATCGCGTAGCACTTACTATACCTACATACCACTTTTATGACAATAGCTGCAGCTGTTCAACAGTTAAAGAGTTGGGACTGACTTTTTGGGGCACCCTGTATTTTCTTTTGACCGTAAAGATATTACAATGGGACCTATTTCAGACCAAGATCTTTACAATAAAACAAAAAGTAACCGTATTTTGAACTATATAGCGTATGTCTCACCAGCTACGCTACAACGTTTTCAATGTAGCTCAAGTGTGCAGAGTGTAAGAAATTGCAAACAAACAAATGCACGTTTTTAGGATTGTATTTTTAGCATCAATGTCTAAACTATCTTTTCGTACTAAATCGATGATGCTCTGCAATTTTATAATTTACTTTTCCCCCTGTCTTGAACTGTTTCCGAGATAGGAACGCTAGCATGAATGTCTAAACTATTTTTTTGTACTAAATCGATGGTACTCTTCAACTTTGTAATTCACTTTTTTCTCTAGAACCGTTTTCGAGATAGGAACACTAACTCCTCTATTTTCCATCAGGTGGCGCTGCAAGCGGTTTAACCTTGTACTGCATGGCCATTTTGCTATACTTACATACCATTTTTATCACTATAGTTGCAGCCATTTAGCAGTTAAAAGAGTTGGGACTGATTTTTTGGGGCACCCAGTATTTTTTTTAGATCGTAAAGATATTACAATGGGATCTATTTCAGACCAAGACCTTTTCAACAAAACAAAAAGTATCAAAATCGGAGCATCCGTTCAGAAGTTATGAGCTAACAAACATTAAAAAAAAAAAAAAAAAAAAAACATACGGTTTGAATTGAGAACCTTCCTTCCTTTTTGAAGTCGGTTAATAAAAATGTAGTATGTATTAAATAATAAGTCAAATCAATGTTAAAATTGAATCATAAAACAAAGAGATTAGAGTTTGAAAAAAAGTACATGAATTATAAAGAATTGAAATCAGTGATTCATTATTCAGTGATCACATTATTATTGGCAGGGCGTAAGAAAAGATAAAAAAAAATTAAATATTCAAGAATCTGTGGTGGCGGAACAGTAATGATATGGAGAGGAATTTCATATAAAGATGTCTTGTGTCTTGTGTATAGTTACATGAGAATAAATTCGGATAAATATGTGGAATAATTAGAAACTACATCAAATACTCATCCTGAATCAACTGAGTCACTTAAAGGGGAGGACTACATCAGGGCAATGCTGCTATAGACGCCTCAAGGTTTATAAAATCATGGCTTTAAGATAAACACATATCATTATTACAATGGCCAACATGCAATCCAGACATTAACCCCACAGAAAATCTATGGGGAATGATGGTGCGCAAGGTTTATGCGCATGTAAAACAGTTTCAATCTGTAGGTGAACTGGACAAAATTCGAAAAGTTTGGACTGAAATCTCATTAGTTACCTTGCAAAATCTCATCACATCGATGCCAGAACATACTTTTGAAGTCATTAAACACAAAGGAGGCCTCATTAGAATCTATCTACTTATTATATTTAATTTATACAGATGAAGCTTCCTCTGAACTCATAATTATGTCCAACTACTTTTTTCATTTTTTCCTTCATATTTCTAAATGAGATATGTTTGTTAATTTAAAATATGCCTTGTGGATGTTGTATTGATTTATATATATATATTTCGACTCATAAATCTCCAAAGTATACCTGAACGTATTTAAATATTTAAATAATAATAATATTAATAATAATATAATATATATATACATATATATATACGTAAGAAATTATAAATTCGCCCCAGTTTTCCTTTTTTTTTTTTTTTTTTTTTTTTTTTTTGAGTCAAAATAATAACTTAGCCTTTCATTAAATGAAAAAAAGAATAAATAAAAATAAATAAAAAATTAGACACGAGTGCACCATCAAACTTGTATGGCGCACTACCACCTACTAAAAAAATTTGAATGATTTCTGTATTTAACTTCTTCGAAAACATCATTTGTTAAATTTTGGAGTAGTGCTGCTATCTAGCAAATAGGGAAAAAACAAAAGTTTTAAAACCCATTAAAACAAGGACTAAATATTTTGAACAACGAAAAAAATAATTAATTAAAAGCAGACGATCAGCATTTTCTACTCGCGGCTTTGACGTAAAATTTTAACAAAATACAAACATTTCGACTTTCTCACCCCTCTCCCCTCCCCCAAAAAAGTTATTTTGATACTGTCCGTTTTAATACTGATTATTATAAAATCTCTTCTTTTCTTTTTCTTAAAAGAAAAAAAAAAGATTTTGATGAAATTATGTCAAAAGCAGAATTTAATTTAGTCTGGAGAACAATTAGTTTTTTTTTTTTTTTTTTTTTTTTTTTTTTTTTTCAAATTATAACATCGCTTTCAAATTATATTATTCAATTATATTTTGGATAAATTTTCGACTTCGATAAATGTACAGCTATCGTAAAACTGGTATCCTAATAGTTCATATAATGAAACTAATAGTCCTCCGAACTAAAAAAAAAAAAAGTAGGTAAATGTTATCAAACGTTTGCTTTCGCTGTGAAACCGTTCGACGTTGAAGAGGTAAATCAATCTTTTATTGATTTTTATGGAAAAAATTTGCACTATTCTATAAATTACTTCATTTTTACTACCTTAAAAAAGAAAAATAATAATCTGGTGTGTCACTCACAACGACTTTCTCTTACCCTGAAATTTAATACTTTAAATGCAGGACATATTTTCTAACTGCTCGCTCCGCTCACCAACCCCCAAAGGGTTGAATCGGTCCCTAGTAACCTACTGTTACAGTCGGTAACAAAAGTGACCGAACACTAGCAAAAATTCCTATGTAAAAAAAGTACACTTCATGCATTTGTTAAATAAATATTTATCGAATCATGTTCTTGTACTGACTAAGAACATGATTCGACAACGATTTATTTAACAGAACCGTATGAAATGTACTTTTTTTACATAGGAATTTTTGCTAGTCTTCGAACACTTTTGTTACCGACAGTATGTAACTAATTTCAGTCGTTACTGTTATGTAAATTGGACCTTTTTAACACATGGAAAATCCTTTCTAACATGTGGATACGATTACGATGCAACCTTTAAGCAATTTGCGATCTTGATATATTAAGGTTTAATGCTTAACAGCGTACTTTTCTTGTGCTATCATACTATCATTTTGTACTAGCGTAGCACTAACGTGACGTAAAACACACTCACACACTCACTAAGGTGCTATGTGCCTTCCATGGAGGATCAAAATTGTGATGGCATGTTTCCAGACCACCTCTAGGGGTGAGTCCCAGACCGACGCCAATATTGCACAGCACTAGTGAGACGTAAAGTCCATCCAACCACTCAAGTACTATATTATATGTATGTACAGTCGGTAACAAAAGTGTCCGAACACTAGCAAAAATTCCTATGTAGAAAAAGTACACTTCCTACGGTTTTGTTAAATAAATCCTTATCGAATCATGCTCTTACACTGACTAAGAACAGGATTCGACAAGGATTTATTTAACAAAACCGTATGAAGTGTACCTTTTTTACATAGGATTTTTTGGTAGTGTTCGGACATTTTTGTTACCGACGGTATATTTATTTATGCGTTATAATTTAGGTTATGAGATATGTAATTAAGGAATAATCAAATTTCTTTCAAAATTAATGAAAATAAAGCGCTTTTTAATATGGAAATTTGATGCTTCGATACTAATGTAATGCAATTATGTAATTATATAACGATGTAATTATGTTGTGAAATTAGGAATATGTAATTATAAGAGTTAATTGAGAGTTTCCTTTCATTCTTATTAATAAAATTTGTGGTTATAATTTGAGTTTCTTTGTTACTGTTTTTTTGTTTATTCTTAATTATGATATCAGAAAAAATAAAAAATATATATAAATATTTGTATTTATAATACAGTTTCTTGATTTTATTTGCTCATTTACATCCAGTAATCAAAGAGTGGTGTTATTTTTGTTTTCATTTTTGACAATCATGCCTTAATTTTATTATAATTTTAGGACAAAGATTTCAGATTATGAACTCCTTAGGGAATGAACATATTTATCCATAATTAGTCCGCTAATTGTGGGATGCAGATCTTTATATATTCTGTAATTACATCTCATACTTTTTATGAAATTATTCGATTTTGTTCGGAAGACAGAGCGATAATTAAAACCCCAGATAAATAACGTTTTCTGTTTATATTTCTTAAGCATAATATTTAGACCTTTTTTTTTGAGGGGGGTGATGGAGGGGATTATAATTTAATTTTTTATTTAATATAAACGGCTTTGTGTAAAAGCAGAAAACTAATTTAATATTATCTTTAACAAGTTTATTCATTTATTATTTCAAGTTTATGCATTATTCGCTTTCGTTTTCTCTAATAGTTTATACTTTGACAATTATTAATGATAGTTTAAAGATTTAAGATTATAAAAATATGAAAAGACATGTTAAACATACTGTTTAGAAAAAAAAAAAAAAAAAAACGTATAAAATATATAATACATTTTAAGAGAATATGAATGTAGATATTCTGTAATAATAAAAATATTAAAACTTTAAAAAAGGATAAATATTTTCAAATTTCGGTAATTTTAATAATCATAAATTAAGATAGTTAACCATGGCCCCGTTAAATTTTATACGTTTAACCAGTGATACGCTATTGAATTTAATATGTTTTATAGCTTTTCTTAAAATTTTAAAAGTTCTATTGAAAATGTTTTAAATAATATGAACCTTATAAATTACAAACTGCTATGTTAATTTCTCATAAAGCATCCATTCGTCTTGGTAAAATTCAGGAAGTATACGTAACTAGTCATTCAGATAAAATATGCTGAGTAAATTTCTGAATTAACTAATATCATGATTTATTTACTCAAAATGAAATAAGTATAATTAAATGTTCCTATAAAGGAAAAATAGGTTTTATTTATTTATTTATTTTATTTTATTTTATTTTATTTTATTTTATTTTATTTTTTGAAACGACACTATATTTTGCATAATTAACACATTAGCCTATTTACATATTTTTTTTTTTTCCTCAGCATTTTCTGTACGTTAAAAAAATATATATTAGTTTTGATTTCTTAATTTCAATGTCTCACTGCATTTCTTACGAAAACATAGAATTTTAAGTCTTCGATAATTTAATCTCAGTACGAAAGAAAATTATACTCTAATAGTTTGCCGTATTTTAACTCTTAGATTTTAACTCTTAGATATTATCAATAGCTATTCACCAAAATTTGAAACTTTTTAGCCAAATGAAATGAGTTGTGGATAATTTCAAAAAAATTATTTTATTTTTAATTTTTCAATTAATTTTCCATATACTTTTAACAATGAATCGCATTAAGTTAATTTTTGGTGTCAAAGTTTATTCAAAATCTTGTTACATGTACATGCAACAATGTTTATCATTGTTATTGTATATATACCCTTTGGTTTTATTTATTATTCATATTCCATGGAAATCAAGAAAAAAAATGTTAAATTGAATTTATCAGTGGGATATATTTCGGAAATAAAAATATGCCTTTTTAACACTTTCCAAAAAGATTGAAAAGTATTAATGACTTGGTTTGTCTGTCTGTCTCTCCGTCTGTACGCATTCTAACCCCCGTATATATATATAGAATTGCATGAAACTGATGTATATTGTTCAAGTTCACTATGGAATGTCCTTTATTAAAAAAGGGGTGTAAACCACAACTGGTTTGTCTACAGGGAAACTAAAAAATTTTCAAAAAATTGCGTCATATGGGAGGTACTTCTGTTAATCATATTTTAACGCTTATTTCGCGCACATTATAAATAAATTGACAGTAACAATACATAAGCAATAATATACAAATTATTTCTACAGAATGTAGTATGTTTAGCATTAAGATTTACAGGGCCACACAAAAATATTCTGATACATTAATGGCTATAATTGGAAACTGCTGGAAATACACTTTCGTTTAAATTAATCTTTTTTTTTTTTCTAACGATGTTTAAGGGTGATTGGAATTTCTTGAAACTGATAGACGTTATTCTGGTTCACTATGGAATGCTCCCGATTTAAAATGGCGGAAATACAGCCACTGGTTTATGTACAGGGCACCTAGAAAATTTTCAGAACATTGCGTTGTATAAGAGTTATTTTTATAAATCAGGCTTTAATACTTTTACTTTGTAGAAATAATAATGAAATTGACGTTTTTCTTTCATATGCACAAGTAATGATTTCTATAGATTATAATAATGATTAATATTAGGATTTACAGGACCACACAAAAATATTCTGTTACATTAATGGCTAGAATTAGAAATTTCTGGAATTGCATTTTCGTATGTATTAAGTGTTTTTTATACTTTCCAACAATATTTACGAGTGATTGTGAATTCAGTTCGTTTGTCTATCTGTATTTCACTTCTGTCTATCCGCTGTGTAATCACATAAACAAAGTACATAAAATGTTAAATGAAACAATATGCGATTACAGTTGGAAATTGTTAATAATCTATGCAAACCACGTGTTTTTTCTTTCTTGTTTTTCAATATGTGGGAAAAGTTTTTAAATACTTTGCTTAAATGATTATTTTTTTTTATAAGTTACTTTTTTTCAAAGATGTGATTTCTCAATATTTTGCTAAAAATTCATCCTTTTTTTTTTTCTTTTACGTAATTTTCAGATTTTAAACATGTATATGTATATATATATATATATATATATAATATGTTCCTGAACAATTTATTTTTATATATTCTCCATATTTATTCATAAAAATGTAACTTTTTGCGCATGCATTTCTTCTTTTATTGCAAAATTATTTCTTTCGCTGAAAGTACAGCAAAAGTCAAATTATCTTTAAATATTGCTCATATTTTCATAATTTTTATCTATTTCTCACTCTGCTCTCTATCATTTAACAATTACTTTTTTTTTTCCTAAATTAATTTTCCTAACTTTTCTTTTTATAGTTATTACTCTAGTAATCTAGATTTTCAATTTTAATTAAAAATCCTTTCTATTTTTTTTTTTTTAAGAATTCCTAGAATAATAATTCTTAAAATTAGATTCGCCTTATTTTTGTTTGAAATGTAGTCTTTAAGAAAGAAAGAAAAAAAGTTAATACTGCTCGAACATGTTTTTCTTTTTATTCAATAATTGACAAATCCGCGATATTTTAAATTTCCGCTGTCTGATAAGACATTCTTAATGTACATCCAAAAATATAAATTATCCGTTGATAAATAAGTAAATGCTTTGTAAAACCAGTAATAATTAATAAATGCTTTGTAAATTTATTTGACATTATGAGACATTAATTTATCGCATTAATACAAAGTGTAAAGTGTATTCAATTTTCTATAACGGTGTTACAAATATCACTGGAATTCATTTTAAGCAAACGTATTTCATCATTCGCAATGTCATGATGTCTTTATCCTTCCAAACTTATCTTTGAAATTTACTTTCAATGCATGAATGAAAATATCCTCCTGAAACTGTAATTTTGATTTGGAATTTCACATGCATCGGCGTAAAACGGAATTTCTCTAAAGTTAATAAATTTCTGACATTTTGGCATAAATGTTTAAGTCAAGTTTTCTGCAACATCAATTCCGCTGTGTATCCATTTTTTGTCCTTTAAAAACTAATTACGGTCTTATATTGATTAATATATATACGAAATTTTTCTCTTTCCTTTATAAATTTCCTTTATAACTGCTTTTATTTTATCACAATTATTATATAAATCATTTAAACCCTAAATTCCCAGAATTTGGATTTCAAGTAAAGATTAATCCTTATTTGTAAATTATTCGCTTTAAAAATAAGCTAAAGGCCTAGGGGGGGGGGGGGGGAGTTATTTTTTATGTATTTCTATTTGTGAATATATGTTTAAAATGGTTAATTTAATATACTTTAGCATTTTAATATACAGTCTGTAATAATCAAAAAATTTGTTTCCCGAAATATACAAATCAAAGAAAGTTTTGTAATCAGGAAAATTCAAAACATGAGATTTTGGTAATTCTCAAAGGCCTGTAGAGTTCAGTTCTTCTAACCATTTTTTCTATTTTTTTGTCATAGTTGTATGTGTTCATGAGAACTTCTATGTGTGTGAGTGATTATGTTAGCAACTGAACGCTTTATTCTATATAATTCAAAATTGGTAGGTATGTTAAAGATCACTGTCGTATGAATTGAACAACTTTCATGAGTATACGACTAACGATAGTTTTACAGGGATTAAAAGAAAAATTCTTATTCATTACGACTTGTGAATTTAAGTTATTTGGATGCACCAACATCTAAGTTATTCATTCGAATAAGTTTCAATTTAATCATCATGTTATAGAACATCGTCACAAAAAGTTTGTCATAAAAAACAAAGAAATCATCTCTTCTTTTTTACTTACTCAGGCAACTATCCCTGCCAATGTGAACGGGAAAAGAATCTTTGGCCGTCAGTTGAGCTTTGACACATCTGAATTAGCATAACATCTGTTTTCATTCTACGTAACTTTTACGTAGTATCTCACCTGCACTTACTCATATCTGGTATCATTACGATAAATAATTAAATACTAAAGATCCATATGAGGGAAGATTACTGTCTCAGCCGTCATCATCTCTTCTTTTTTACTTACTCAGGCAACTATCCCTGCCAATGTGAACGGGAAAAGAATCTTTGGCCGTCAGTTGAGCTTTGACACATCTGAATTAGCATAACATCTGTTTTCATTCTACGTAACTTTTACGTAGTATCTCACCTGCACTTACTCATATCTGGTATCATTACGATAAATAATTAAATACTAAAGATCCATATGAGGGAAGATTACTGTCTCAGCCGTTAACCACTGGTCATTACAAAGATTATGTATATTCGTAATAATAGTCTTTTTTTTTTTTTTTTTTTTTTTTTTTTTTTTTTACAGGGATACAAAGTAGAACTGTTTTACATTACTGTCTATAAACTAAAATTATTTTAAGAATTAGTGCTTATTTTGAGCGCTAACGCTATAACGCTTATTTTTAAGTAATGCTCAACTGCTAAAATTAAAAAAAAAACACGTTTACATGTTACATTAATTTGTTAAGATGTGATTATTATTAGAAATGATGTGCGTATTACTAATAGCTACTTTAAACGAAAGCGTGATCGAATTTAAAATTTATTGTGTTTTAGGACGGCTAATTAATCGAAATGAATTATGTTATTTAATAACACATAATTAAACTGGTATATGTTTTACAATTTTACTGTAGCATAATCTTAGCTGTAAATTGTATGCTTACAATTTACCGTTCACTTACAAGGACGCATAAATAAATAAGACACATTACGAACCACTGTACTAACTTGATTAGAAAAACTCTGGCACTTTCTTACGGTTTTTAATTTTGCGTATTTACTAAAATTTGTTAAGGCTATGATACCCATGGACACTTCTTATAATTAATAATCGTTAGAGGAATCGAGTGTAGTAATTCCAGAATTTCTTAACTAGATACAGTACAACAGTTTACATATATACTGCAATATGTAGCAAACAACAACGGCAATAACAACAAAAGCAGAGAGACACAGAAAAATATAGAAAAAAAAAATCTGGTGTGCATTAACGAAACTATTTCCATTATCGGTCACGACATATATTAATTATTACTTCTCAAGATATGCATCTACTATTTTCCCTGCATTAACGAACTAATACGTACGTCGTAAAGACACATAAAAGAGAGTTTAATGAGCAAGATTAAAGGAAATCGGTAGTGCAATATTTTGAGACAAAAGTTTCTGAGATCTAAAACTGAGCTAACTAATCAGGATGCCTATTAATTTTTCTGTAATAATCAAGTAATACAGGAATAAGGACATTTAAAAAGATATTCCATGTAGGAAATTTTAAGAAAATTTTTTAGATCCGTTTCTGAGACACCGAGTTTTTCACCTACATACGGTTTCACCAAAATTTGGAAAACTAATATGTTCACCGAAAAATGACAATTATAATTGAAAAGATATCTAGAAGATAGTGAATGTGACGAGTCTGTAAAAAATTCGTAAATCAATTTTTTTAAGAAACACTCTTGCGAATACAAAAATGGATCTACTATTCAGGACGGCAGAAAAATTCTCTTGAAGTAATAAATTAACACATACGAAATAAGAGGTGGTTTAATATCATATACAGTATTTTTTCAGAAAATAGTTAGAGCCGTTTTTAAGACGTGGAGACAAAGTAACAGAAACGCACATCACCGTTGGATTAAATCTACATTTATGCAAGATATAATTTTTTAATGACATAATTTTTTTTAATACATATTAAAAGAAATTAAAAGGGTTTTAATACTTTTCAACAAAGTTGAAAAACGTTTGTCTTCTACCTGTCTGCCTATCTTTCAGATTGTTGGTTAAAACAAATTAGAAATCTGAGCTTTAGATTATTTTTTGGGTATTCTAATAATAGAATGGATTTGATTGCCTTTAACAATGATTTTATGTTGTAATATGTATGTATATATATCTATATAATTATATATAGGTGTGCAGTGTGGATAGTATTTTAAACAACACAACAAATTGAATTGTAAATATAAAAAAATTTAAAATATATATATATATTTTTTTTCATCTTAAAATTTCTCTCTATATAATATAATAGCATATTATTTATTTCAATTATATATGTGTGCTTTTACACGCTTATGTAGTTTCAATCTTTAAATCCTTAGAAAAATACCGTGTACAAAACTGTTTACATTAAATTCAATAAAACTTTCAAATGTCTTCTAAATTAGCATTATATCCTTCCATATTTAATTATTTCTCATACTTTTCATAGCATTCTTTAATATTTCCTTTCAAATAAAAATTTTATAATGAAAGGTTTTTTTTTTTTTTTTTTTTTTTTTAAATATTATGCTTTAAACGTATTGGCTCATGTACTTTGTAACTTTTATCAGAATTCACTAGTTTGTAAAATTACTTTTTCATTAATATGAAAAAAAAATGCAATCTTCCATCTTCTCAAAACTTTTGAAATGAATACAACATGAAATTTTACAGTAACGTGATTTTTTTTTTTTTTAAACTTAAAAAGGAGTCTCTGATAAAGAAAATTATTTCGATTCTCACTCTTGCTTTACTTAATGAGTTTTATCTAAAAGAATAATGGGAAAGAATCAGCATGTAACGAGAAACAAGTTCTATTTTCCTTTAAAAAATAAAACTAAATATATTCCAATTACTGCGTTAGAATAAATTTTTCTAAAATATTATATGTGCCTATGTGTAGATAAAAGTCTTTTGTACTAGGTTGAGCCAAAAATAGAAACTGTTTTATGGTTTTCACACTTTTTACAACGTAACAACAACAACAACAACGACAACAACAAAAAGTGTTTTGATTTTCAAGACTGTTAATTGCAAACTTTAGTTTTTATATGTTTTAATTTTTTAAAAAACACATATAGGATATTTTGCACGAAAATGCAATTAAAAGCATTTATAACGATTAAATTGTAGTGTATTTTTTCTGTATTGCTTTTTTTACACAGCATTAAGCATATTCATTATAAATATTAATTAATGTTTATTTAGTAAATTTATTTTTAAAATATGGTCGCTACAATAAACTCCGATAATGAAATGAATAAAAAAGTAACAATTAAAATTAAATTATATCATATCGATTTTGTATTTTATTTTGGAGCATCCTGACTGATAATAGGACATCTTTAATGTCATATTAATCGTAGTATGACTTCCAAGGGTTGTAGTGAATTAGAAATCAAATACTCTTCCAATTTGCAGTCAAAAAAAAAAAAAAAAAAAAAAAAAAAAAAGAAAGAAAGAAAGAAAGAAAAGAAAAGAATTATTTGACATTATTAATTACGATTAAATATTACTGTGATAATTTTCTTGCTTTTATTTTAAAATATTTCAGATTCACATAAACTGAAATACGCTGATGTATCAATAATGAAATTCATTCTTTTGATGAATCTAAGTGAAAATTGCCGTCATATTTCAGCAGACAGTATCCTTGAAATTTAATTACATTCCTTTTAAGAGCATTACGAAAATGAAACAAGATATATTTTCTATTTTTAATATATTTATAATTTACAATGTTATATTCTGTTAAACAAATTACATTCTAAAATTTAAACAAAGTAATTGTCTAGACATTCTGAAATTCCGACGTTGAATCGATTTTTATTTGTTTTGGTGTGCTCGCAAATAAATCGCGATTCACACGGCAAGATCAAAAACACCTTTTATCGCTTAAAGTAACCGATATTTAATTGCGTGATATGCTGTATAAAAATATTTGTAACACGTGCAGTTAAAATTTCATCATCGAAATTAGAAACCATATTTAATATTTATTTCATTATAACAGCTGTGTAATTTGAAAAAATATCGCTTTGACTATGTTAGAATTCTATAAATCCACTGCTAAAATGAAATCCTAAAAAAAGGCTAAATTTATAAAATACTAATATTTTAGTTATCATTTAATTCTCTAAATTATCTGATGAGCATTTGAATAAAATATTATTTACTAATTTTCTTTTTTCTAAATTATACATAAATTCATTGTTATGGTCATTAGCGTTGTTTCATTATGATTTACTATGATTACACAACAAGCATTTAGAGGAATAAATATGCTTTAGATAATTTATAAACACTTATTTAAATTGTACGTACATTGAGATTTTAGATCATTTTCTAGATATTTTGAAAATATTAAAAATTCTGTTAGCAAGTTTTTTGATATTTTTGTACTAAAGTGACAACAATTTGATATTTACCAATTTATTGTCTAGCCGTTTTTCTCATAGTAGTAGTACACAGTTTTGTATAACAATATATTTAAAATAAACGGTGACGGTGTATGTATAAAGTCCAAATATTCTATTTGCATCTAAACAGTGAATAAGTTTACAAAACTGGTTTCATGATGCCCTGTAAAAGGAAATATACATCTTAATTTCATACTTAAAATCGTTGCATCTGGCTTAATCCAATTCTACAAGTTGTTTTTCTTTCGTATTAATCCTTCCATTCCCAATTTTTTCCATTCATAAAACAATAGATCTTATATTTAGTCATAAATTTATTTCAAAGGTAATATATATATATATACATAAAAAGGAGTAATAGCAGAGTACGAATTAATATAGCTAACAAAGCAACTAGGAGATGTTTAATTATGTTTAATATAACCACTGATGAGATTTAAAATCATAACTTTTCAATAAATAAAAATATAAAAATTTTGGAAGAAAGACATATTGCAATTAATTAAAATACAAATTATAAACATTAAAAAACAAAATTAAAAAAACATATTTTTAAAAGTTAATTTACTTAATATGCCCAAAACAGGAAGCAGATTCCGATATTAATATTCGAATTGAGTAAAATATACTTTCATTTATAAACAAAGATAGTAAAATCATCTAATATATATTTGTTTCGGCGGAAAAATGTATATATATTTTAATATTGTTCATTTTGAATCAGCGAGAGTGTCAAATGGTGAGAAAGAAAATCTGAAATGTTATGATTCCAGTTGTCATAGCGGGTAATGAAAGGGTTAATTAATTTTGATTGTAAATGTTTTAGCGACTATGCAATGGAGAAAGAAAGTCTTTTCTATGATAACTAGAAATGTATTAGATTTGGTTTCAAAATCTCATTGCGTTAGTTTGACGAATAAAGTAAAAATTGTCGCATTTAGGTTATTGTTGAAAAGATTAAAGATTATATTCAAGTACAAAATACAGTTTGTACATAAATTCTAGCAGAAATACAGGGCTACCAATAAGTAAGCAAAAACATACTTTTATATTGAATGTCACTGGTGGAAGTGTGCTTCACTGTATTGTACCATGTCAAGGAAAACTGTTCAATAATTAAAATTAATGACACATACCCATTCGATATATAAAGTATTTTTTTTAAGTTAAATATTCAGTGCCAGTTTTTCGTATAATTTTGCGTTTTGATGTTCCCTGATTACTAAAGTCAAATATCTAATCGTTGATCTTTTTGCACGGATCTTATTAGCGTAACTTTAAAACAAATAATTAGACATCCCAAATGTTGCATTTTGAGGTTCATATGAAATTGGTGCTTAAATTTTTTATTTAAAATTAATGTTCCAAAAGTGGTGCGGGTAAAATTTGTCTGAATAATTTTGAACAAATTTTTTATTTAATAGCAGCCTTGAATTATATATCAATGTAGGTAGTATATTCAAACTTGGAGTTGCGGAGAGACGACGACCCCCTCCCTCCTTTCACACATAATTAAGAGTAAAAAAAAATTGTCCCTAAATCTATTTTTAATTGCTTTCAACATAAGTTCATATACAGTAGTTGTGATCTTACCCCCTTAATCCTGCAATCTGTCTTTAAAGTATTGATATTGCAAGGCAAGGGATAGTCGAGTTATTACCACATCAGATTATTTTAATTTGTTTATATATTTTTAACCCTATAAGGCTCAATTTTTTTTTAGTGCGCGACAAAAATATATAGGTTGCAATTAGTGATCAGAAGATAGGGAAAACTTATAAAAGTAAAAATAAAACCATATTTTACTGAAAAATCAACTTTTTATTTCAGTTCCACGTACGGTACACTGAGCCTTAACTATACTTTTTGGTATTAAACTAGTACAATTGAATTGTTTTGGAAATAGTATTGTATATTGGACACACATACATAGAACAACACAGTATTTTTATTTATTTATTTATTTTTTTTGAGTCAAAACTGTTCAATAACTATACATTTTTTATTTTTGAATTCAGACAAATGACTAATGTATCACTTTCATTCAAATTTCACACTATAACAAAAACACGACATCTTTAGGTACAGATTCATATGACTAAATTGCTAAATATCAGTAGCTTCTATCAAGATGTCAAGAGATGTCGCTACTAATAGTTTTATAGCTATAGTAACGATTAAAGTCGGTGTTTCACATATGGAACTGAGTGCCCTGTAGGGTTAAAAGGAAATATGTAGTGAATATTAAAGAATTTATTTATATTTATTATTAGTTGATGCTGTATCCATCGATTAATCTAGCACATTGAGTATTTTATTTTAAAAAATTAAATTTGTCAAAAATTCTACTATAAATGTTAAATTGATTTAATGAAAACTTTTATGGTTGCTCTGTTCCTGAAATCAGTCTTTTAAGTTGAAGTAACAATTTATTATTCTAAATTTCTGCGTTGTAACAAATATTCAAAATTATATAGATTTTTTTGTTTTGTTTCTTTTCCCATTCAGAAACACTGAAAGGAAAGTTTACCACTAGCAATATGTTTATTCAGATTGGATAAATTCTTCTTTCACATGCTGATATACGAGATAATATCAATGATAGATGCACAAAGTTGTCCCAAGTTATTTTTCTTTTATAAAGAAACCTATTTCAAAAGTTAATGGCTTAGTAGAAATGTATATATATATATATATATATATATATATATATATATATATATAATTTTTTTTTTTTTCCATCTAAAAAAAAAATTCAAATCCGGCATTTTTTTTTCTTCTAGAATAAAATATATGTCGACGTAAGAGAAAAAGAAAGTCCTTGTATTTTGTTCATGTTTGAAATAGAGCTATCAATTTAACAACATATCATAGATTTTAATACTTCTTTAAAGCTATATTTTTGCACGAATTTTTATTTATGCATTTCATTCACTGATTATGTGTAGTAAAATTCTTGCTCAAAATACATGAGGTACTATATTTATTTCTCGTTTTTTTTTTTTTTTTTTTTTTTTTTTTTAATAAATTGTGTATTTTTCTGAAAGTGCGAGAGATAAAATCTGAAATAACAGAGAAAAAAAAACTTTATTGGCACTTTCTTGCTAGGGGGGTACACACATATCATTTATATCTGAAGCATTTGTATATAATGTTTATACACATTCCAAGTTTATTTACATTTATCAATTTTTTGTAATATGATATGCTATTACAGATTTCAAACATACCAAATTATATTCTTCTGTATGCAAATAAATACACATAATATACAAATATACAAGATTTATAATTATATGACATCGATTTCATGAAAAAACATTGACTTTGCTTTCTAAAAAATAAAAATAATGCACTGAGAAAAAATAAATATACAGCCTCCATTTGGAAAGAATAAGTAGTCATTTTCTGAATACCTAAACTAGAAATACAGATTTACGTGCTATGTGTATAAGGTAAACAAATAACTTGGTAAGAAGTATAAATCGAAAATTTCTAGTTTATACTTTTCTAGATGGCGAAACAGTATTATGAATACCATGAATATTATTAATCCTTTGTTTTGCACGAAATTTTCGCTTGATTTCCTAGATTTGGGTTATAAACCAAGAATATAGTTACTAAAACTCACCTCTTGAATTCACATGTATTTGCTTAGATTTTCAAATAAGTTTCACCATGATAATATAGGAAAGCGATCTAGAATTTTAATATGGATTTTAGTTTTTAGAGCTCGCTAGCAATGGAAAATAGAATTTATAAGGATGACATGGAACTATTTTTACTAGAGACACAATTTAGTTTCTAGTTATTAGTTTATATTATAATTATAATATTTATATTATTAGTTCATATTAGTTTATATTATTAGTTCATATTAGTTTATATTATTAGTTTATATTATATTAGTTTCTAGTTATAGAATTTGTTTTGGTGCATGTTATGTTCTCACGCTAGATATTCATGCTATTTTTATTTTTTTTTTAATAAATTTGATAACATTTAACGATAATTTTAATATTATAAAATAAAGATAAAATGAAAGATTGTTATATGTCTAAAATGAATAATAATCATCCAGTTTAATTTCTTTTATCCATATATAATAGAGAAATTAATGTTTTAGAGTCACATTTAAGAATTTTAATTTTTGCTATAATTTTATTTTTATGATTTAAATAATTGCTGTTATTATTATACAATTTGATTTAAGAAGTGTTAGTGTCAGGTTATAAAATGTTAATTTTCCGCGTTTCTGCGTTGCTTTGGCATTCAAATTGCTAATTTTTCTTTATAAACCTGATAAAAAAACTCCTCTAGGACAGAATTCGCTTTAGCGATGAAATTAGCACCATATTGGCGAGTTTATCGCCCCTTGGCGACTTTTATAACGAATTTGTTAAGAAAATCTTTACTATCGATACATCAATTATCTAAGCTCTCAATCGAATATTTCACGAAATACTCGGAATGCTCTGGAAATATATGAGGCTATATAAAGAGATCGCATTCTGGTCGTTGAGTTCAGTTAAAGCCAAACTCGTGCGTTGTTAAGAGCTCTCGACTGATTGTGTCTCTACTATTGAATAGTGCCTATTGCTTATGGGACTTTGCTGTGAATTTTATATTGCCCGCTATTATTTGAGCTGTGCTTTCTAGTGTAACAGAAGTTGATATTTGGTTGACAGGCTTGTAATCTCCTATCATATTCTGTAAATAAAATCCAAGCCTCTGCAAAACCTGTCATTCATTTGCGGACAATTAACGAACAACTAGTACGTAACGGTATGTTTTGTAGTTACCCGAATCACGAAAATGGGGTCTTACAGTTCGGTCTGTATGCGTATCTGACTGTACCTGCTATCAGTATAAACAGATATTAGCAGAAAGTTCAAATTCGGAATTCGTAATTCCTATCATATGGTAATATTATTTAAAATTTTGTATTGAGATTGAGCAAATGGTCTTAAAATAGGTGCACGTATAAAAATTACAAACATAACGGTATATTGTGGAATTTCTCTTTTTAAATACTGCTAGATTTCACAAAATGAAATCAGATTATGTATTTTATATACACAAAATAATGTTTTCTGTAGAATATTATATAACAAGCACCATTCCTTCACAATACCACACAAAGAATTTCAATATATTATGAGGTATGGTTGAAAACTGCTCAAAGCGTATTTCAATTAGTATTTTCCATTTTTATTTTAACGTGTAAAAGTTCAAAACAGTATTTGTGTACGTAAAATCTTCTAAAATATACATTTTTTGAATGTAACTGATTTTTATTTTATTTATTTATTTATTTATTTTTACTGAATCATACTACATTCCAGGAAAGCTATCAGTACAATATCTTTCACTCGCGGAGTCATATTCAGATTAGAATGTAGAACTGTTAATTAAAAAATATTTTACTAGGCGAGTACTACTTTAGATTTACATCTATATATCTATCTCACTTTTTCTTTATATATACATATTGTGCATAAAAAATACAAATTTCCTGTTTTTACGAATAAGATACCCAAACATACAAAGGTACATTTTATAAATTTATTGCTAAAGAAGGTTATTTTACAAATGCATAGACTATGGTCCTGTGTAAATAGTATAAAGGAATTTAATAAATACAAATGCATTTAATGAAATCATAAATGCTTGTAAAACTTTCTAAGTTATTTAGTTTTATAACATGTTTTATTTGTGTTTAGTATTTTATTATAATTTGTTATATAAAAACATAATTTTGTAAGTAAAATTTCAGAAAAAAATTATGAATATAATGTTTAAATATTACCTTTTACTTTTTTATGATATATATATATTTTTTTTTTCCTTTTTATTATTATTATTTTTTTATACAGATTATTTTTTTTCTTTACATATAAAATTTCTATTAATAAGTTCTTTACTTGTTTATCAATCTCTTAGATTATAATTTTAATACTTTGAAATTCAGATTTTTGTTTCTAAAATTGTCGATGACTTTTAATAGAAGTTTCACGAGTATGTCAAAGTTTTCAAATTTGTTTACTTTAATCGAGTTTTGATCGTTTCAATAATTTTAAATTAAAAGGAAAGAACTTTGACAAAAGTGACATCATGGATAAGTCTATCGGTAAAAGTGTCAAATCAAAATATTATTATGGTTCTCAACTTTTATCTAGGATGTTTCCAATGTCACGTTTTTTCATTATCCATTATCGCTGAATTGTTTGTAAAATTGATTATTTGAAAGATTTCTAAATAAAATATAAAATTTATATATAGTCACACGAAGTTATTTCATGCATTTAAAACTAATATTGTATAACACCGGATATTAATGAGTTAAAATATTAACAATTTTATAACTTATTTGTGTAACATACATATAATATGAAATACTTTCAAACTTCAGAGTTTATAGTAAGGAGAAAAATAATAGTTTGTCAGTGAGTGTCAAGTGAATGTCATAAAAAAAAAAAAAAAAAAAACTAGAATGTTGTGGCCACTACATGACTTTCTTCTATATTTTCCTATGCAAATTCACTCAGTAAAAATATTTTATTAAAATCATTATTAAACAAAATTATCTTCTATGATAATGCAGTACGTTTTCCCTATTAGAGAAGTAGTATAACACTAAATATCCAAATAAAAGTTCATTTTATTCTCAATATAACATTAAAGAAAAAAAAATATAACTTTATTTTTAATTCGCAGGTCGATGTTTCAACCATTAATTTTAAAGGTATTGGCGAACTCTTTTGAAAGATATCCATCATGGAAATTTATTCCCCTCGAAGGGATACTCCCCCCCCCCCCCCAGGGGGAAGGTGATGCTCCATTATATACATTTTTTTTTCCCAGTTGACTATCTCTATTATAAATAAGTGTTGTAAATTACATAATGATTATTACAAAATAATTCTCTTTATGCACATTTATACAAAATTTTGTCCTATACCACAATGTTAAAAATTTAGAGAAAGCGGGATGGCAACGCAACCTGTAAGCAAATTTTTGCAAAAAGTTTATACGCACTAATTTTTGTCAATCTGTAACTACACACCAATTTTTATGAAACTCTTGTGCAGATACAGTTGCCACAAAATTCCTGAGATACAGTTGCCACAAAATTTTGTCACACACACACGAACAGACAAACATTTTCTAAAAATGGTCAAATCGTGTTCTACAGCCTCTCAAACATGTAAATCCATCAAAAACCCGAGGTCAAAAATTCAATATTTTCTTCTACGAATCCAGTACTTTCTTCTATTGAATATAGAAAAAAGTACAAAAAAAAAAAAAAAAAAAAAAAAAAAAAAGATAAAGAAAACTAATTAATGGTATGTAAAGCATAAGTCTCTTACAATCATAAATGCTTGAACTATTTTTAAGCTTTATATTGTAATAAAACATTTATTACTTTGATGTGATTTAATCTCTTAAAACATATTAATTGAAAATCTGATGTCTTAAGCAAAAATTTTCATGTTTGTTTCTGACATTTAGGAATTATAATTGAATGAGAAAATAAATATATATTCTAAATTAATATTAACCCCATTATAATATTCATTAGGCAGAAGAAATAATTTGACTCTCTGTAAATTTTGTCAATTTGCCTTTTGATTCCGATTCATTTTTATTCTCCCCGAGAACCAAAACCAATGATCTATAGACTGTCGCGTGGGGCATAGCCCGGAAATTTAGCACCTGAATAATCGCCCACTGTCGGCTTAGGCCGGATTGCGCCTGGCGAAATTTGTATTTTTTTTTTTTTTTTTTTTTTTTTGAGTTTTTCAATAAACTGCGAGTAGTCCCCTTAGAAGCGCTCTACATCGCTCCAAGAGTGATGAGCGGGGGCTGCTCCCTGTTAATGTTAATGTTAATGATCTATAGAAAGATAAGCAGAAATTAATGTAGTGGGGAAATTTTGACTTACATGAAGCCCGTAACACTAGTTTTACAATAAGAAAACAATGAAGAAGAAATAGTACACGAAATTTACTCTTGAATAATTTATCTTCAATATTATTAATTATCCGATATTTCTAGGAAATGGAGTATAATTCGTTTAATGTCATTGAATTATAAATTAAAGAAAACTTAAAGAAGTAGGAGAGAATATATTATTCAATATGTAATATATTTACATAATGAGTCCTAGAGTAAAATTAATAAAACATTATATAAAACGGATGGTATAAAAATGTAAAGTTTAGTGTATTCTCTGATTTTAAGTTAAAAGATATATAAATGTAATAGGCTTTATATAGTACATTAATCAGTTGTGATGTATTACATTTGCAGAGAATTACTCCAAAGAAAATAAAAAAATATGAGCGATCAGCAAAACCGTTTAAAGAAAAATCATGAATAAATATTAAAATATTATTTAGTAGACTATTAATAATCTAACAAATCAGATTGTTGTAAAAGTAAGATCACAGTAACAAAGCAATGAGGAAAACGAAGTATATAAAATGAAATTAATTGTTATATGGAACTATCTCTGTATGCTTTACCTATGGGTTATTCAAAAGTAAAATATATCTGAAAAATATTTGCATTGCAATTATGATAAAATAAATATGAAAATTTATTTTACACTAAAGTGTATATTTTGAAGGTACAGTCGGCAGCAAAATTATTCGAGCGCTAGCAATCATTTCTATGTTAAAAAAGTACACTTAAATCTGCTTTGTTCTAAAAATCCTTGTCGAGTCATATACTTTTTTAGTCTAAGAACATGATTCGACAAGAATTCATTTAACAAAACAGTATTAGGTGTAATTTTTTTGCATAGGAATTATTGCTAGCGCTCGAATTATTTTGCTGTCACTAGTAAGTATGGGTTATAGTCAAGAAATAAAAAAAGGTTTAAATTATAACGTGACGCACATTAAACAAAAATGAAATGTAAAAGACAGTGATTTATGATCTGTTAAGATTATTATTGGAATAGGTTAAATCCCTTTTCTGCGTCAATTATGCTATAGAGGAGAAAGTAATTTTACAGTCCATTTGAATATAAATGGCATTTTCATTCACATCCACTAAGATCGACCTTGGCGAAAAACTTGGCGACTTGGCAATCTGTTAGGATTCTCGAAGTTTTTGTGATCTAGGATGAATAGAAGCCGATTTCTGTAACTTTCCATTATAGATTCTAGCACAAAACTATTACCAAACTTTATGTCGAAAAGGTATAAATTAAAGTAAGTTGACTTCTTCGAGTGAATGTATATTCAGAGCATTCATTTTTATTCTGAGCAATATTAAAATTATCAAGAGTGCATTAGCCATATATAATATTTTTTTCCGAAATAGTATTATTAACTCTTAATATTTATTGACAAAAAAGGCAATTTATGCATGTATATATATATATATATATATATATATATAATGAATAACGAGACATATTTATTTTTATTTATTTTTATTTATTTATTTATTTATTTACTAAAAAACTTTTAAAAAATTACAGAGACTCTGAATAAACATTTAACTAATTTTTTCAAAAAAAAACGTTTACAATTTTGGAAACGATTCAACAATTTTGCTTGTTCGTTTAAATTCATTGATATAACGTTTCTCTGAATCTTTTATTAATATAATAAAATATTTTATGTGTATTTTATGTTTGAAAAAAATATAGCAAAAAATAAATTTCATCAAAAGAAATAATATTAAATAACTTTTTTCATGTTATACAATTATATATATATATATATATGTAGGTGTATGTATAGATGTATAGTTGAGTGTATGTGTCATATAAACACACGCATCTATATATTTCAATTTGTAACAACATATAAAACATTTATGTTAAGAATCATAAACTGTTAAGACGATCTTTTACACGCATTTTTACTATCTCTTTCGTATTTTCTCCTCAATCTCCCAAAACCAATTTACGTTTATTTTATTGATTGAAAAGAGGTAATTAAACTTGAGAAAAGATTTTCAAATAAAGCTCTGAACTTGAAATTTAGTTTGGTAATGGGTTTCTTTCAGAAACTTTTATATTTTTTCTTTTGAAACTACTAAACTTAGAGAATAAAAGACACGAAGTATATTTTTCCCATTTAACGCATGAAATTGTTAAGGTTCTAATACTTTTGTATAAGTTGTATACAGAATTCTGAGATTATGTTAAATAATACGCAACTAGAAATTCAGCTTAAACAATTACTTATTTTGAAATAGAGTAAATATCTTTCATAATTAGAAAACTAGTAAACATTTTAAACATTTGACAAACGTACATTAATAAATCATAAAATGATTATATTTAACAATATGTATAAAGCATATACCTGCTTATATTTGCAAGTGAGACATCTACTTTAAGAAAAAAAAAATTCTATTATTCTTTTTAAAGTTCTGAGACTAAAATGTACTCCTTTCAAGGTATTGAAATTTGTAGCAAAATTAATATAATATATTTAGTAATAAATTTATTAAAGCACTTCCACCAATTACATTCAGTAGAAAAGAAGGTATTTGCTTATTATTGGGTAGTCCTGAATATTGTATATCAACATATATATATATAAAGAACATATGTAAATTTAGCATAATAAGAAAAACTTAACGTAATATGAAACGCACTTCCAGCAATTTCTATATTTAGTACTAATATATCGAAATTGTTTAGTGTAGCAATTTTATATTTATCATTATTATTTTAAGAAAAAGAAGATAAAATATTTATAACCGTTCATATATCACATGTGTATAATTATTTCAAATTCAGTCAATGTAAAATTCACTAACATTAACTTATCAAATCTTATTTCTTTTAATAAACTGTCCCGTAAAGAAACTTATTTTTTTAGCATTATATTACAAAACTTGGTTGTTTTATGTTTCTTTACTTCTTTTATTCAATCTTACGGAGTCTTTATATTTACTTTATTGACTTATTCTAGATGTAATTAAACCTATCTGAGACTTACAAGAAAGTTCGGAACTTCAAGCTAAAAAGAAGAAATGCAATTTTTATTCGTAATCGTAAACCTGAAAATTTTTCAAAGTTTCGTGAAATTAAAGAAAGAAAAGTCTTAAAATAAGTTCATTTTAAGTTCAGTTTAGTTTAAAACCAGTCAAATGTTAAAAAATTAGTGATTCTTTAGTTATATTTTCACTTCTATTGTATTAAGAAATTTTATAACTAAGAGAAATAATTTTGTAACTAAGAGAAAGAAATTTTATAACTAAGATAGAACTATCTTGAGTTTGTTTTCGGGCAGTAAATATACATGTTTATTGGCTTTAACCATTTATAACTTCTCTTACCCGGATAGGATAGAGAAAAAATCCATTTTAGGCCAGACTTACAAAATGCAGTTTTAGTTATAATTACACATTTTTAAATGATTTGAATTGATATTTAATATTTAATATTTTCAGCAGTTGTTCTCGATGTTTGTGTTATGTTATACGCACAGCAGAAGAACAAATACTCGCAGAAAAATCGAAGCCCAACATTTTATTCGAAATTGGCATTTTGCTATATTTAAACGTTTGGAGGTTTACACATCTTAACAGACGAAAGTCGTAGTAAAATGAATGAATTTGAAAAACAGGCGATGAGAGTGTCTTTTATCAGCCTATCTAAAAAGCAAACAATAGCAGAAGGTTCAAACTTTGTATTCTAAATCTGTAGCATTTGGCTGTACTACTTGAAATATTTATTGAGAATGACAAATGGTTCGTTTTCAAGATTTCCAAACGTATCCAAATACATTACATCTATTTGTAAAAATTCTGTTAGGTAGAGTAGTTAAAATGTGTAAAGTGCTGTGACATCTTTAGATTGCGCTAAAAAAAATTAAATGAACTTATACATATATTTTTTTTTAAAGCATATCTCGTATAGGTTATGATTTGAAAATCGTTCAATGATAGTTTGATGCCGCGTGAGGGGTAATATGCTCTCTTTCTCGGTATATATATATACTGTTTTAAAAGTACGTTCATACGCAGTACTTGTATTCTTATACCTTAATCTGTAATTTATAATATTATACTTCCGAAATGCAGGATATTAGCATGTATGTGACCGCCACGCAAGATTATTTCTGTACTGATAAGTATAAAGGATTTAAGTCCAAAAATGTCGATTTTGAGTTAAGTACATAGTCAAACTCTGAATAAATTCTCTATCGATTGGTATAAAGGATTTAAATCCATGTCATTTAGTCTTTGAGAAAATCTATTGGCAAAAAAAAACACAAGTCAGAAATTTAGCATTAATCTTCGCATAAAATATTTAATTGAATTTTTTCTCTTTATTAAATAAAGGTTGACAATCACTGAACGGTATAAAGAGTATAAATCAACATAATCCCATTTTCCTAATTGATTCTTCTGATTTGTTTTTAGTTAGTTTAACTTTATTTTTCGTCTCCAGAAAAATCAAGAATATGGACTTAAATCCTTTATACTTATCAGTAAAGATTTACAATATATATATATATATATATATATTACTACTTATAAATTGTAGAATAAAGAACAAAGTGTAATACTGAAATAAACTCAATAAATCTCAAATAAGCTGTTATTTAATAAAATAATTAAAATAAAAAACTTCAAGGACAATTGTAAACTAAATTATAATTAAATGTTAAATAATAAAAATGATTTGTATTCAAACATGTCTTTCATAATATATTATTTTTAGTACTATAACTCTAACTCTTTCTAAGAATTTATATAGAATGGCAGTAGTACAAAACATTTTTACACTGAACGATTTCTCAGAAGCTACTAACTTAGAATACTGGTACAAACACAGACGGTTCACTGCAAAAGCGATTAATTATTGAATGAAATGCTGGGAATCTTTCTTAAATAAATGAGGAAGCTTGTACATTTGCTATATAGGAGAGATTGCGCACTGATTCCATTAAATTCTATACTAGGAGAAATTACGCAACTTGTTGGTAATGACGACAATAAGGTTGATTTTGTTGAAAATCTAGAACTGCGCGAGGAGACAACTTTGACAGCTAACTGACTAGTTTAACACATTTGAGACGGCGCATAGTTTTGGAAACCGTGTCCAGAATCAGAAATTGGAGATTATTCAGGAATGGCAACGATCGACAAAAGCCACACTTCCTGTTAGATTTATCTCTTGAGTGCCAACGTTAGCCTATGGGAAATTTATAGCAAATTATTTAATTATTTAATGTTAAAATCTTTCCTACCAAAATGTAAGAATTTTATTTTTGCTACTTAGGAGAGGTTGAGCATTGATTCCATTAAATTCTATTCTAGGAAAGATTGTGCAGCTTGTTAGTAATGACAAGACAATGAGAATGAGTTTATCGAATATCTAGAACTATACCACATGACAACTTTGAAAAGTGACTGGATTAGTCCCATAGATAAAATAGGGGTATCTATGGGAGCTGCATTCACAATTTTTTTTGTGCGGGTTGTTTATTTGCATGAAACATTTACTGTGACGGGATTTTGTGAAATTTACCTTTTTTTCTGCTATGGGGGGAGGGAAAAGACTTTTAGAAAACGATAATTACAAGAGTGAGCGAGCACTCTTGCACACTTTAAGGTTATTCTCTCTTTGACTTTATTGAGTGAATAATTTTGAAACGTCACTGTTTAGACAAAAAATGGACAGATACTACCCTAACCAAAATAAACAGAAAAAAGTAGCCTACCATTCAAATATTTATTGCAATCCTATTTCTAAAAACCCTATTGTTACATCACAGTGGTCATAATCTTATGTCGTTATTTAAATTTTTGGAAATTAAAAAAAAAAAAAAAACAGGCAAACTTTTATTCCCAGTGCACTTAACATTTGAGCTGAACCTGACAACTGGAGCTAGCCGCAAATCACTAATCTGTGATTGGATAATGGCACTGCGTACTCCTGTACATCGCGCTTTTTTACACCCTCTGGGAGTGTTTAATTGTCAGTATCGGTATTTTTCGAGAAAACTCTTCATTACCTTTAAAGCAAATGTTGAACCATAGATTTGTGATAATGCGAACGATTTTCACTTTTTTTTTTTTTTCATTTTTTCTTTTGACGAAAAAATTCCCGAAAAAAAAAAAAAAAAAGTATGCTTACTGCTATTTATAAAAATGACTTTCTTCGAGATTTAGTATTGCAAATTTAATTATATAAAAATCGTGTGCATTTATCATGGAAAATAATTTTATTAAATAATTTATACTACTTGAATATGAAAGGGGTTTTTTGATGGCTACAGCTTACTAGTTTTACATTGTATTAAAAAAGGTTTGATAAAGTTTACCTATAAACTCTACCTAATTAGCAATAAATCATATTTATAATTATGATTTATTATTACGAGTATAGTATATTATAGATAATTTAATATTCAATTATTTGGTATACTTTTTTCAGTTATTCAAAATATAACATTGTTAGCATTATTATTTCACAGAAAGCCCTCAATTTTAAGACTTTTTCTTCATATTATGATGTTTTTCTCAATTAAATAACTTTGAAAGACTACAGAAAAATATGCTACTTCTGAACCTCATGATAAGGAAAAATAAGAAAAAATTAAAATAAATAAATGTACTAAAAGAAACCTATTTAGTAAGAATTATTTTATTTTTACACAATAAAGATGTTACTCAAAATACTTGAAGCTGTTAGCAGTATATCTTCATTAGGCCATTTTCTGCACAATTGATATTAAAGAAAAGATAGGACTCCTAACGAGCTTAGTGTATATTGACTTCATCAATATATCAGCTAAAACGGCTTTTCTCCATTAGAAGGCGCTTTTCCTATTAAGTAAATGCAAACAATTTTGGAACAATTATCGAAAAAAAAAATATATCTGTGAAATCCAACTATTAAATTTGTTTATTAAATAATTACATGTTTTAACCACTTTTCTTTAGTGTGAATAGGTTGTTTTAGTGTAAAACATTAGTTATATCAGTAACGAAAGAGTAATAATAAAAGTTGAACTTTCTACGTATTCTGAAATTTAAAATAGTTATTTTAAAATATATTTTAGAATTTTTTGTAAAATTATTATTTATATAATAGAAAAATAATTAACTTTACGTTAAACGGTTTTTCAGATTATTTTTTTCTTCAAAGTAAGGTTTGTCTTCGACATAACATTTATATATTTTTAATTCATTACAAAATATCGCGTCTCTCCCTTATTAAACATTTCTTCATCTCTTATAATCTACTACAACTGCATTCTAGTAATATTGCATTATTGTTTCAGTGTATACATTTATATATTTTTAATTCATTACAAAATTACGTTTCTCTCACTTATTAATCATTTCCTCACCTCTTATAATCTACTACGACTGCATTCTAGTAATATTGCATTATTGTTTCAGTGTATACATTTTTTGCATTAAAATCGGATGGAATGTGCTTTAGCACACAGATTGGCGTCTTGTTTGCAATTGGCGATAAAGATGAAAATCTTGGCAACCTTGATGCTTTTCAGTCGTTGAACGATCGATCTATGAAATGCGGAAACCTCAAATTAATTTTTGATAGACGGGAGTAGAAGGCTGATTTTTACCAACTATGTGAAAAATACCAGAGCCGGGAATCGAACCCCGGGCCTTCCACCGAGTTTCGATTCCCGGCTCTGGTATTTTTCACATAGTTGGTAAAAATCAGCCTTCTACTCCCGTCTATCAAAAATTAATTTCCAGGTTGATGAATTAAATTTCTCAAGTGGAAACCTCACTTCGCAAAATTGGAGATTTTTTGAAAATTCGCCAAGCAGTGTACTAAACACATTTTTACCTTAAAATCTAATTAGAGTGAAGTGCAATTAGTATATTAACGTTTTGGTATAATTCAACTTTCACTTAATTTTGCTCAGTTGCTATTATACTCACAGTCCTGAAACTTTTTATGCATAAACGACTACTAATTGGCCTTTTAAAAGTTATAAGCTTTTTATAATTTAAGAATGCCCAATTTAAAAAATAATGAAGGACGTATGTTAAATAGCAACTGAGTAGATTGATGTCAAATTTAACTGTGCCATTGACTAATGCCCCACATAACCCTATATACACGTATTTCTCCAATTACTACTTTACGTTTTAGATCTTGTTCATTTGATTGGAATTCTTTTTCTGTGTGTTGAATAATTTAATATGATTTATGTTATATTATGAACGTATGATTATGTATGCCTAAGCTTGTAGGTTTTTTCTCACTTTGAATTTTATTATTCTCAATGCATGTAAAATATAATACAATTTATTTTATGAGAACGTACACGTGAAAAAACTAATATAAAAGGTAAATAATAAAGCTTTGTGAAATTAATTTAGAATATGTTTTGTTAATAAAGATTTATAAGATCAAACTTAACTCTACCATAGTCTATCTATTAGATTAGATAATCAATTTTTCTGAAATCTTCAAACTTTTATGCTTCTGAAATTCGAAAATCTATTAATGGTGCATAGAAACTTTGTTCTTTTGATTGATAGTAGCGAATATGAAACAATGTGGTTTTGATCAATTATGTGTAGTTAAAACATTAATATTGTGCTACAAATATTAAATTTAGGGATTTTTTATTCTGTAATCACCAATAATTTTGATGATCATTACGATTAAACATTAGTGGTATACATTAAATAAAAATTTTCCTAAATTTGACAACACTTTTCGCAGTTTTATGTTAAAAAAAAAAAAAAAAAAAAAAAATGATAAAACAGTCTATTGCTTAAATTTTGAAAACCATCCTCTTTAAGTATACGTATAATCATTGAAATAAAGCAAATAAAACAATTCAATATATATATATATATACATATATATATAAAGTGCAAAATCAATATCTTTCAATAAAATAAAATAAAATAAATGAATATTTATTATACCGAATCAGTTGAATGAGTATTATAAAAATAAATTTCTGAAAGATCTCGTTGTTTCATCCCAAATCAATCAACATTTATCTTCAGAAAAATTGATGTAATTGTAATGTCGACTGCTGTTCAGAAACCACTATCTAGAAATCAAACTTGGAAATCTCTATCTTATTGCACTTGATGTAAACTAATTATATTTGGTATTGATGGTCCGATATGTGTATTTCTAAACACATTAAAATTTGAAGTGAACGAAGATTCAAAAGTGTTAGAACATCATATTACAATCGAATTGATATGTTGATTCGTGAATAACCCTTATCAATGTAATTTATAATATCCAGTAAGTCATATAGAGATATAAAATATACTTAATAATTTGAATATAAGATAAATTGATTTTTGCTCTGCCTTATGCTTGAGATAAATGATTAAGTCGTATATAATGGGATATTCTAGAAATTTTATAAAATTGTAGCTTAGTTTGAATCGCGCTCAAATATTTAAAATGTTCAGATTTTATAGTTTGACAAAAGTATTTTATAATATATAATATGAAACTTATATATTTTTATATTTTTTTTTATATAGTTTTATTTTTATTTACTCTCAAATCAAAAGTTTCCTGGAACGACTTACTTGAGTCATACTAATACATGCAAACGCCGAATGGATCACACAAAAGGCACGTCGAAGTTTATTTATTTATTTATTTATTTAAGCATTTGACGACACAAATCCTTGTGTAGTTGTCGATAAAGTTTAGTGTTTAGCAATATGGCGTTGACACCTTACAAAAATTGTGGCATGGTGTCTCTCTCTTGATTTTTTTTTTTTTCTTTCCTGTTTACTTGAGCAATTTTCCTGGATTAAAATATTTATTATCTATGCATTATAAAGCCTTTGATTAAAAATAAAAATCGAATTGATAATACATTGATCAATAAATCAAAAGTTTCTCCTCCGAAAGGTACCCAAAAGAAATCTTTTTTCGGGAGAATTATTAATGGATTTATAAATAAATTTAATCTTTTATTAAATTATATTTTACTAGATGAAGCCTGATTTATGGTTATTACTAAATTTAATAACGTACCACCATTGTTTCTACCAGATTTCACAGTTTCTTTATATATATATATATATATATATATATATATATATATAATTCTAGAATTTTTTAAACCTAAACATATATATGCATTTATAATTTCTTTGTGTTAATTTGCAAAACGATAACTTCTTATTTATTTATGTTAAAAAAGTCCCACAAATAATTTCAAGACAATTTTTACAATTTATTAAAAAAAAAGACACAGATTTCATTGTATAATTATTACTATTATAACATTAACGTTAAACAAATTTATTACCAAATATTTAAAATAAATAACTAAGCATTATATATATATATATATATATAACAATTCTTTGATTTCTCAAATCATAGAGAAAAAATGTCACCCTTAAAATCACTTTTACATCCTGACATTTTTTTTTTTTTTTTTTTTTTTTTTTTTCATTCATGATAAATTCACTTTTAATTGTATTTATTTCTTTTTCCGCTTTTTAAAATATCATTCTAAAAACTGAAAATATAACGACACATTTAAATAAATAAAAATACATTTCTTTTTTCAAAAATATTTTTATTCTATATCACTTTTTGAATTTTATTTTTAATTATGATTTTTTTTTATCGTTATAATTAAAATGTGATTTCCAAACAATGAAAAAGGAAGAATTTCTTTTCTTTTCTTTTTTTTTTTTTAAAGTTAAGTTAGAACTTAATTTTTATGTTTTATTATTTTAAATTAAAGTTTTTTTTTTTTTTTTTTAATTTTTTAAAGACTTTTCGAAAATGTAAGCAAACATTCTTTTTCTTAAGCAATACTTATATGCATTTATTGACTTTATAATACTCTGACAAATATCGATTTACTTTTGAAAAAGAAAGAAAATAGCAGCTGTTGTAAACAAATAAGTATTGCATGATTGTTTTAAAATATTTTGATTATTCAGCTTTATTTCACTTCATTTTTATTTTTTAAGACAGAAATTTTTTCTAACAGCTTAATTAAAACTAGATTAGATTATAAGTCCTTAAAATTGAAAAAAAAAGTGAATAAAAACTTTAAATAAGTATAATTTTATTATTATTATTATTATTATTATTATTATTATTATTATTCCTATGTAATGTTAAACATAATTAATTTGAAAATACAAAAATTTAGCTACGTGTCCTAATTTGATTTTAAAACAAATTTTCATAAACGTGTATGAAGTCAATATGAAAATTTAAATCAAATTCTATCAAAGTAATATTGATATTGAATTCAATGAAATCAGATTTATTAATAAAAATTATACAATATGATAGTACAAAGTGTGGTAACATGATTACAAATATTGTATTAAAAGTTAAATAAAAAACTTTCTAAACAAATACCATAAATACCATAAATACCAAAAACACGCTATTATTATAATGGTTCGAAATACGAAATTTTTTGTTTTTCAATTATAAAAATATTTTTTCACTTATCAATAAATACACAATACCTTATACTTATCAAAAAATATACAATAACTTATCAATAAATACACAAAGTAAATCTGAATATGTTCAGAATATATTTAAAAACTATGATAATGTGTAATCGAAGGTAATGGTAAAAATTAGTCAGCAGGGAATATTTTTAAAATAATATATATATATATATATATATATATATAATATAATTAAATATTTTATTTTATTTTATTTTTAGTACATTTAAATAGTTTTCATTAGTTTTTAAATGTTTAAAATTATTATATTTCAATGGATATTTACGTAATTTTTTTATCATTCTAAAACTGAAAAAAAAAGTTTTTTAACGATTTACGAAATTTTTTGTTTTTCAATTATAAAAATATTTTTTCACTTATCAATAAATACACAATACCTTATACTTATCAATAAATATACAATAACTTATCAATAAATACACAAAGTAAATCTGCATATGTTCAGAATATATTTAAAAACTATGATAATGTGTAATCGAAGGTAATGGTAAAAATTAGTCAGCAGGGAATATTTTTAAAATAATATATGTATATATATATATAATATATATAATTAAATGTTTTATTTTATTTTATTTTTAGTACATTTAAATAGTTTTCATTAGTTTTTAAATGTTTAAAATTATTATATTTCAATGGATATTTACGTAATTTTTTTATCATTCTAAAACTGAAAAAAAAAAGTTTTTTTTATAACAGCCAACATCCCCGTACACTGTTAAAAATTTTGTCCTAGGATGAACCAAAACATGGTACACTGTTAAAAATTTCAGTTCAAGGTTGAACCAAATGTTGGTACTACAGTAGCTTCAGTTTGCTAGGTTGAACCAAAACTTGGTACAAGTATAGCTTCAACCATGCGATGGTGAAACCTTCTACTATGATTTGGCGTTTCTTGATTGAAAAAAGCACCAAATTATGGTAAAAAAATTCTCCATCTTATGGATGTAGCTATTGCAGTACCAAGCCTTGGTTTAGTAAAGCACCAAATAAGGGTAAAAGGTTTCACCATCGCATGGTGGCAGCAAAAATGTACAAAATTTTTAACAGTGTAGCTAATCGAACATGCACTGTAGAAAAGTGCACAACGTTACAGCAAAAACTTTACTAGTGAAACTACCTCAAAATTTTATTTTAAAGATTCAAATGTATGGTGTAATATTGCACAACGTTTGGTGGGTTGTTGCAACACAACTAAAACATTGTGTATGATAACCATAAATGTTGTGTAATTATTGTATTATTATTATTAATTTTTTTTGTAACTTTACAACAAAAGTGTATGCAGTTCAAGTAACTATAATTTCTCACAATGTGCAAAATATCTCAAAGCTACGCCAAAAGCTTGAGTGCTGCCTCAAAATATTTGTGCAACGGTACACAAATATATTGTTATAAATATTTTCTTGTAATCTTACACAAATACTGTAACTTTACACAAAAAACTCTCTAACATCATACTATATTTGTATAATATTATGCTAAAAGTTTTGGGCAGCTACACTACTACATCAAATGTTACGTTACACAATTTTTTACTGTACATTTTTTTTTTGTTTCACGTCCCAATCTTTTTAACAATATAATCCATAGAAAATGCTCTTAAACTGGCTAAAAAGTTAAAAAAAAAAAAAAAAAAAAAACTCGTAAATTAAATTTTAATTAGTTTTTTAATGAGCTTTGTCATCTTCACATTATATTCGTGCGTCATTTTCATGATAAAGGCAGTACATTGATTGATTTCTTTTTTTTTTTTTTTTTTTTTTTTTTTTTTTGTAAAGGCGACAACCAAGGTGGTCCAGTAAATTTAAAATAGGGAGAAAAGTTCACGAAAGTTACAAGAAAGGAAATATTTCAAGGATATAAGAAAGAACACATCGTAGTCTTCAACGGACCTATTAATATAGACATGACACGCAGATTCTTCGAAAGAAATGAATTACCACCTATGAAGGGGAAAAGACCCCGTGAAAAAACATCCTTTTTAGAATATTTTGCAGAGCTTGAAGGAAAGTACATTGCGACTAAATAAATAACAGATACTAAATTATTTTAACTATAGAACGTTTATTGAAGTTAAATTTTAAAACAAATAATAATATTATTATATAATTCTGGGCAATAACAAAGGTTCGAAATTTAAATGGAAGTCGTTATAATTGGTGAGAGAGAGAGCTAACGTACAACGTATTTAAGAGACGGCGATTATTATCAAACTGTCCCGGAAACAAATTCCGCAGCCAAGTTGTTAACTGCCAGATAGAGATAATATCTTTATATTTTGAAGCCAAGGGCGCCAACACATCTTCTTTTGTGTTAATGTTATTCCAATGAGAAATTTTAAAAAATAAATGACGGTTGAAATTATGGCAACCCTTTTTGGCATAAAATACATTCGCCAACGAATACCGTTGGAAAAGACAGGTGCAAGTAATTAAGAAATATTGCGAAAATTCTTGCGACATAATGTCTACATAATGGATCATTAATAGCTGCAGTTAAATAGATTATCTGTATATAAAATAAAACAAAATAATAAAAAGATATAACGGAAAGTTTCCAACGTACATTTACAGCTATAAATATAAATTAGATTTATTGGGAAACATAGTGAAATGGAAATAAAAATATAATTACTTTAAGGGATAATAAAATTAAATTGTGTTTAGATCCCTACATATATATATTGCATTAAGCTAAAAAGAGATCAATGTATTTAATACTGAATTTGTTCTTAAAATTAGAAAATGATAAGTATTTTAATTTTGAATACATAATTTACTAAAATTGAAATAAGCTTGACCTAAATACAAAGGATTATAAAAGTTAATACTTTTTAATTGTGAATAAATAGATCTTTAATTATAATTGAATAAATTTGGTAAAATAAAAGGATATGTGAGGAACTCCCTCACATATCTCTCCCGGTTGCCATGAAAAATTAGCTCTCTCCACCACAATACAAAACAATAATCCAAAAACATACAAAACAACCATTATCATGTGTGTAAAGTATACAAATACTGTCAATCACATGCAAGATACTGTCATCAAATACATGAGTGCATATATATGTTCTTCAAACCAAAAATTTTAAAATGAATGTCTTGACAAATAATTTCTTGATCTTGTTACAGCTGATATATTGTAATACAATTCTTCTGAAAAGTAAATTAATTAGTTTCATAGAATACATTTCAATGAAATGATCTTTTATTGTCAATCATGTTTAAATCAGACAATTTCTATTTTCTCGTCAAACAATATATTAAATATACCTATTGAAATAATTTGAAGTATTAAAAAAATTTATGATATAGAAAAAATTAACAAAATGATTTTCTTCTTGAAAAGGAAAAAGAATGTGTTGTCAACAATAGAAAATCTTATGTAATTAAAAATAAATTTAGAAAAAGTGTACTTAACATTGAGCACCACTCATGCCATTTCACCAAGATAGGGGAAGAAAAAATGTGAACCCAGCAAACAGCCAAAATAGCAAGTGGTTTGTGAGGCCACTGCCAAATATAGCATACCGAGCAAAATGTGTGACTCAAAAGAGGCTTGATTTTTATGTGTGCATGACTATGCCACACAAGCATTCTGAGAAAAATATGTGTTCGTGTAATTCTTGTAAATAGAAGAAATATTTCCAAACGCACGGCTAGCACATAAGCTAGATTTACATGCACATATTTCCAAAAAAAATAAAAATTAATATGTTTGACCAAAATATTGTGTGTGTGTGTGTGTGTTATTTTATGAATTGAGAAATATTTCAAAATGCATGGCTAGCACATAAGCTAGTTTTACATGCAATATTTCAAAAAATAAATAAATAAATAAAATTGTAAATATGTGTAGATACCTATAGAAAAAAAAATAATTGAAAACATTGTATTTTGTGAAAAGATGCATCAATTCCATGATATGGTTATAATAGAGAATATAAAATTCCTATTTTATGTTTGTGTACATCTCATATATTTTGAAAATGAAAAATCTAGAAAATAAATATTGTATAACATGTAGAAGTGAGAATTGGCAATAAAATAAAATGTAAAACAATAGTATGTAAGCGTAAAAATTGTGTAATAAGAAAAATGTATGTGTGAGAAAATTATGTCACCATGAAATTATGTATTCCATATAGTTACATAGTCAAGAAAAATTAAGTGTCATGTAATAATACGTCTTTGCAATTGGTTATCAATTTGCCAGCGTTTAAATAATACCGCATTTGAATTAAAAAAATAAATTATTTGTTGAAAATGTGTGTGTGAAGTGCATCTACGTGCATTATAATTGAAAGTGATCATATGGCAAGGCTGGGATACATGCCGACACTTTCAAAAAAAAAAAAAATAGTGTATTAGAAATTGTGTTAAATCTTTTTTTCCCTTTTCTTTTTTTGACAAACATCAGTAAATTTTCAAACTGGCACTGTATGTAACCAAACCTTTTAATGAATATGCGTGTATATCTTTACGAAGTTGTGTATATATAGGAAATTAAATGTGAAAACACAAATTTATGCATTTGTTGTAAATGTATTATAATTATATAATTTCAAGCTAAACATTGTTTGGCAACAATAATGAAAAAAATGAGTTCTAAATTTATACAGATATTAAATTAATAATTCGAAAAACTCTCAAAAAAATTTCTTTTAAAAAGTATGTGTATCACTTTTCCTTTTTTTTTTTTTTTTTTTTATGCATTGGGAAATCAAAAATATATATAAAAATCAAAACTCAAAAAAATTTTTTATCAATATTCTGCATAATTTCAATAGAAAAATATGACAAGGTTCTCAATATTATTTATTTACCCTTGTCTTAATGTTATCTTAATTTCAATCAATTTACTGTTATTATTACATTTAAAGAAGTTTCATCAAAACGAATTTATGTAGCAAAAGGAAATTTTGAACTACATTCCAAAAGTAATTGATTGTAAACATTTGTCAAAAAAAATATATAATGTTCCACAAAAATAATGCGTCGCTATCCATCATCCTTAAATAAAAAAAAATATCGGTCCTGCCGAAATATTGTTTATAAAATGAAGAGCAAAACACTAAAAAAAAAAACTCATACAACACTAGGAGGTGCATGGGTTGCATGCCACTCATAGGAGCTCAAAATGCATAAGTTCCTTCTCCGGAAACATTACATAAATTGACAATAAAAAAAAATTTGTATATTAAATTTTGACACACAAAAACGAAGTGCATGTATTAAAAATTAAGAATTTATAAGGAGAATGAATACCTTAATCAATGATAACAAGAATATTTTCAGCAGATTAATTAAAAAATATAAAACATGTCTATGATAAATTTATAAATGTTTACTTTTGCCAATGGAATTTAAATAACTCTTTTCTTTTCCTTTTTTTTTTTTTTTTTTTTTTTTTTTTTTTTACCAATATTATGTACTAATTTATGAATTAATGTATCAATTCAGCACAAAATAAGAAAAGAATCTGAACTTAAAATATTTGAATATGAAAAATAAAAATAATACACTGAAATGCAATAAATTATTATAATATGTAAATTTGTATATATTATACATAAAGACAATATAAATTTCTTTCTTTTTTTTTTTTCTTTTTTTTTTTTTTTTAATATTATTGTTATCCTTAAAATTCAAAAATTATTATACGTAAACACTGGCAAAAACTTAGTAATTATGACTCTAGTATACTGAGTCTTTAAACACATGAAATTAATTTTATATAAAAATTTTGAATGTAAAATATGATATAATAATCAAAATTGAAAATTAAATATTTCTAAATTCGAAATTCCCTTTTTTTTTTTTTTTTTAACCATACTTTTATAAAATATTAATTATTTCAAAAATATTTCCAGAAATAATATATGCATAAAATATATCACAAACACCTATATCAAAATTTGAAAGGATTAATATGCACAGATATATTGCATAAATTTATTTTCATTTATTTATTCTAAAAAAAAATATCCCAAACTTAAATTATCATCTTAATAAAATATTTATTTACTTGCAAATATTCGTGCATTCCCATAGTAAAAATATGTATTTAAATAATTGAAGTATGAATGTAAAATAATATATAAAATGAATGTAATATGATTAAAAGTAAATAAGAAAAGAAAAAAATATAAAGTCTTATCTTTTAATATCCAGATCCTTCGAAAAGTGGATGCCAAATGCAGTACACATGTCCGCTGAACCGCGATTAATGTTCGTTGCAATTTTTATATAGTCATGTAAAATTACTAATGTCTCTATAAATTGAGTCAAAATAGTTATATAGATAAGTCTCAAATTTACAAAAATTCTTTGCAGGGAATATCCAATATCTGACATATTTATATCATTAATTACGATAGAAGAACGTCGATTTCTCGTTATCAGTAGATCTGCCGAAGAAATCATGACTCTGGCAAAGAGATAAGAAACCGGGTGAAAGCAAGTCATTCTCCACAGTTCACATGTACGGTCAAAAGACATCTCTTTTCCTTTCTTTACTGTTGGACGCCGAGAAAGCAGGAAGGCGAAAAAACTCGATTCGCACTTTTTTTTGAAGACTTTTAAAGCACTTTTTTTTTGAAGACACACTTTTTTAAGTATCGGGGAGAATCAGATTATGATGACATCATTAAAATATGTCGGCGTGTTTTCGTGTATGACGGCACAGGTAAAAGGAAGTTCTATCACAGAATACTGTACTAGGCCATCATTGTATCATAAATCCTTTTTTTGGATAATCAATCTTGTTATCTTTACAGTAAGAGGTGTTAGACTTCTATTCTATTTAGAAATAATTGAAAATATATACCGTTTCTTCTCAACGATGTCTTGAAGTATTATGAGTTGAGCAATATGAAAAATTCCGATGATATCAAGCAGGTATTTCAAAAGTTCCAATTTTCAAAAACTATTAGCTGATGAATTAGAAAGTTTATTTTAAACCAACGCCCCTCTCTCCCACCGAACGAACTTCCGACCTGCAAATGCACCAATTTGTATGAAGGGGAAAAGACCCCGTGAAAAAACATCCTTTTTAGAATATTTTGCAGAGCTTGAAGGAAAGTACATTGCGACTAAATAAATAACAGATACTAAATTATTTTAACTATAGAACGTTTATTGAAGTTAAATTTTAAAACAAATAATAATATTATTATATAATTCTGGGCAATAACAAAGGTTCGAAATTTAAATGGAAGTCGTTATAATTGGTGAGAGAGAGAGCTAACGTACAACGTATTTAAGAGACGGCGATTATTATCAAACTGTCCCGGAAACAAATTCCGCAGCCAAGTTGTTAACTGCCAGATAGAGATAATATCTTTATATTTTGAAGCCAAGGGCGCCAACACATCTTCTTTTGTGTTAATGTTATTCCAATGAGAAATTTTAAAAAATAAATGACGGTTGAAATTATGGCAACCCTTTTTGGCATAAAATACATTCGCCAACGAATACCGTTGGAAAAGACAGGTGCAAGTAATTAAGAAATATTGCGAAAATTCTTGCGACATAATGTCTACATAATGGATCATTAATAGCTGCAGTTAAATAGATTATCTGTATATAAAATAAAACAAAATAATAAAAAGATATAACGGAAAGTTTCCAACGTACATTTACAGCTATAAATATAAATTAGATTTATTGGGAAACATAGTGAAATGGAAATAAAAATATAATTACTTTAAGGGATAATAAAATTAAATTGTGTTTAGATCCCTACATATATATATATTGCATTAAGCTAAAAAGAGATCAATGTATTTAATACTGAATTTGTTCTTAAAATTAGAAAATGATAAGTATTTTAATTTTGAATACATAATTTACTAAAATTGAAATAAGCTTGACCTAAATACAAAGGATTATAAAAGTTAATACTTTTTAATTGTGAATAAATAGATCTTTAATTATAATTGAATAAATTTGGTAAAATAAAAGAATATGTGAGGAACTCCCTCACACCACCTTCCACTGAATCAGAATGTGCGGGGTTTGAGCAACTTAACCAATGATTTGTATCTCATTAGAGTTGAACTAAACATTTTTTGCAAATTCCGTTATGTCAACTGAAAGCTCATTACAAGACGATACATCTAAAACCAGTAGAGCTTTTATCATTGTAATTAATTTAAAGTCCATTTGGATAAAAAAGTCATCAGTGCATAATTAGAACTTGTTTATTGCTTAGTTTAAAATCTAGTTTAGTTCATTCTAAAGGAGCTCGTAGTCTCATCTATGATACTTTTTAATTTCCCATCATACTATAGGTACGGAAATTTTAAGTAATCGTGAAAATTTTTTACCCTTATTTTTTTTTTCTTTTTTGCATGTTTTGAGGCACTAGAAATCCGAAAATAACACATTTGGTATGGTGCCCGTGTGCTGTTAGTGTGTTAGTTTTTCAGCTTATAAGTCTGTGTACACGATATCTCAAGAAGGAATTATCGCAGAGATACACGATCAGTTTTAAAGTATCACTTATGACACTAGAAGAATGTTATTGGATTAACATATTCTATTTTTTCGAAATTTGTGATTTCCTCAACATTGGGGAACAGGGCACATTTTCGCACAAACGTCCATTTTGAGGGATATTTTCATCACAAAATTATCAGATCACTTCTAAAATATTATTTATGATCCTGTATTAAACCAAATTCCCTATGAATATTCTAATTTGAAAATTTCGTAAGTTATTCGAAATTTAAGTTTTTTTTTTTTTTTTAATACAGCAATATAGAGAGAAACATTTCATACAAACTTGCATTATTGGAATCATTGCATTGGAAATAGTGTGGAATTGTACTAAAACATGAAACTGACCCTGATAAAATTAACAAATTAGAATAAGGTAAATGTATCGAGTCGATAGCCAATTTGTTGAGCCATTTCGATCTGCCACATTATCGAACATTCAAATTCATTTCGGTAATAATGAATATATTATACCTTGGAGTATAAATTTAATATTTTCCCACCCGCCAATGTCTTATTTATGAAGTTTTTTTTACAATTTTTTTATTCTTCTGCACCCAAAAGAGTTTATTCATTTATATATTTTGTAAATTACTGCAATATATATTTAAACTTAAAAAACTTCTTCATGCACCATAAAATTAATGCAAGCACTGCCTGTTTCAAAAGGATATGGCTTTTCTTCTTCGGGTACAAAAAGCACATGCCTGGGAAGAAAAATCAAGACTTGACAGAAAGAAAGACCACGTCCTTTTGAAAGCGGAAAGGTTTGCATTAACTTTAAGATGTGTGAAATTTTTTTTTAGTTTAAATGTTTTTGTACACACGTCCTTTAGTTTATTATTGCACTACAGTGTATATATTAGCAAACTTGAAGTTATCCTAATTTATTGCAATAATATTCATATCCAAAAAATTGTATTTATTTAATTATTGTTGTAATTATTTTACATATGAAATAGATTCTTTCTCTGATTTAAAAAAATAAATAAATAAATAAATAAAATAGCACAAAATTATTAGTAAAGGAGTAATTTTCGCTTTGTAAAATAAATAAATAAAATAAATAATTAATAAATGTATCAAACAACACCTGACTCTTTGTGCGTATACCTTTATTGCTTTTTCACAACATAAATATCACTTTCTCTCACCAATGCTAGCCGTCGATTTTATTCAAAACATTCCGATAATTGAAATGTAATAGTATTATAAACATGATATTACTGTCTGAAAATAATCTTAATACAAAATAAAAAAAAATAATCTGGTGTGTCACTCACACGACTTTCTCTTACACTGAAAATTAATACTATAATTACAGGTTGGAGTTTAAGAGGTAAGATAACGAGTACTGCCATGCAAACCTATATTAAACAATTCAAATGAGGCTTCGGAAGAGTTTTATATGATAATTAGTTCTGTGTGAGGGGGGCTACCGCCCCCCTCAACCCCCCGTTTCATTAATGCACCTACATTTATATAGAATTTAATTCGGTTATTAAAAAATAATTCTGTTTTTAAAAAATAATTTATTTAAATTATTATTTAAAAATATTATCTTTTATGATAATGCAGACGATTTCCATATTAAAGACATAGTACAACAGCAAATATCAAAAACAAAAGGTCCATTTTATACTCAATAAAAAAAAAAAAAAATACGATTTTTTCGTTAAAAGTAAAAAAATCGATAACTTTGTTTTAAATTATCGCAGGTCGATGGTTCAACCATTTGTTTTAAAGGTATTGGCGAGCTCTTTTGAAAGATACCCATCATGAAAATTTACTCCCCTCGAGGGGGGACTTCTCCCTCAGGGGGGGGTGAGGCTCCTACATGCATAATTTTTTTTTTCCCAGTTAACTATCTCTATTTCAAAAAATATATATTCGTTTCATTTGGTTTAGTGTACTCTATAAACGTTAAACTCTACTTGCCTGCAATTTCTCCCATAGACGTAATGTATTCTCTTGATTGTCCCTGTACACGAACAATTTGCTTGATATTAACGAAAAGCTTACTGTAGCATCCGTATATGATACACATTTAGAATACCAAGTTTGAACTTTCTGCCATAATTTGTTTTTGAGATATGCTGATAACAGACACACTCACAGACACACACACACACACACACAGACACACACACACACACACACAGACACACACACAGACATATACACACAGACCATTTGCTAAAAACATGATTTTCGTATTCAGGGGACCTCAAAACATGTAAATATAACAAAATCTCGCATTCGAAAATTTGACCCAAAAACAATACTTTCTCTACCTTATGGGTAAGAGAAAGTAAAAATTCTAAATATAAAGCTTAGCAATGCCACAGGTCTAACACTGAAGAAACACAAACTAAAACATCACACTTTTGAAATGTCTTTCATTTTATAAATATATCCGCGATTTACATATTCACAGCTATTTTCTTTTAAATATTTCTTTTGTGAACCCAGGTTACTTTATCGTTTGATTTCCTATGATTACGTCTCCTCTTTTAAAGAAAAGAAAAATCTTGTTCCGTGAATTTAATGGCGGCTTGTTTCTGAGGTAAAGTCATTTACAAAAGTCATTCCCGATTTCCTCATTTTCTTCTGGTGAAATTAAATGACGAAAAATTTACGAACCGGAAAGTAGGCTCTGACATCAAAGTCGATTTACTCCATTCTTTCTACTCACACTAATTTCTAATTTAGGTGAAAGAAACAGATTTGGAAAGGTTTAATTATATGTGCTGAATGATGAACGAGATCTTTTAGTTGGGAACTTACGTGATAATTTAACTTTTGACGTCAGAGCAGCGACTGAACTTTTGATTTCGAGCATATACAAAGAAAAAGAGTTTTCTAACTGATCAATAAACTGATCAGTCAACGTAATAAAGGTTAGCATTTAATGAATTATATAACAGATGTTAAAAACTAGTAGGTTGTCACTATAAATTAGAAAAAAAAAGTGGAAAAGTTATTTTTTTTTTTTTTCTAAAATGATAAAAATTTCAGTTTTAAATTAATACTATATTGTAAATGATCTACATATTACGCATGAAATATTATTATTATTATTATTTTTAATTTTTAGCTCTTGATTCTCGTAGTAAAAAAAAAAAGATTTAAAAATTTTATTTAATTTTGAAGATGAAATAGAAAAGCGCCAATATCTCTCCGACCGGCTGATATGAAATTTTTTGGTAACTGAGCAGCTGTATTTTTCCATTAATAGAGTAAAGAGTAAATTGCCCAAATATAAACAACTTTTAGTTATTTTTTGTTCATTTAAATGTTTTTTTACAGACTGAAAACTTGCCATACACAGATTCTTTACTTCCTATAAAATTCTAGGGCCACGTATGTTGAGAATTTTTATTTTATTTTATTTTATTTTTGTGGACGTTTTAATTTCAGAATACAGTGATAAGGGTTTCAATCATAGTCCACATTTAGTGGAATAACTTAGCGACACTTTGAGACGTTAGAGTCTTAATTTGTTTGAAACATCTTAAATTGAACATTTATAAATTGAACATCTAAAATTTAGCGTAAATCAAATATTATTTTATTTAATCAATTAAAAAAAAAAATGAGTAAACATCATAACCTATTAAAATTTGCAACAGTTTTTCAAGAAAAAATAGCAACTTATCCTTTCTTTATGGTGACAGTCTACTTTTAAAAAGGAGAAAATGTAGAAATTTTCAATCAACTTTTAGAGTTTTTTAAAAAAGATTAAATGGATTTACATTTTTTTTTATGTTGGTGTGTGTGTATAGTAACTAGTATGAAATCATTCTAATGATTAAAAATATTATTTTGGTTTACTTTGAAATAAAAAAAAAAAACACGCTCGCACGCTATCTCAATTAAAATTTCTTTTATCCTTATATTTTTTGCTTTAAACGAAACCAAAGCAATCAAATTAAGAATCTGAAATAAAAGGTGTTAATTATTTTAATAATATGGAGTTTATTAATAATTAAATTTGAAATATGAAATTACCAATAACATTTTTATATTTCCACAGTCATACTTTCTTTTTCTATTGAACAGAACTTCTTATTTTTGGTTCATTTTATTCATTATGTCAAAATGTATGCCTGAGAAAAATTTTAAGTTCATATCTCAAATGCTTTTAGAAATATCATGCCTGCAGCGACAAAGCAACTTTAATTTTTTTTTTTTTTTTTTTTTTTAATATTCTGTAACAAAATAATTTTCTATTTTAAAATAAACCAAAATAATACTTTCGATCACTACTAATGTCATACTAGTTCACACATTTTTTTTTTTTTTTTTTTTTTTTTTTTTTGTACATGCATTCATTTTGTACATGCATTCATGCTTTCTTTAAAAATTCTGAAAGATGATGAAAATTTCTTTATATTTTCACTTTTAAAAGTAGGCTATCCCCTTAAGTGAAAAAAAAACTAGGCACGAGTGCACCATCAAAGTAGCAAGGCGCTCTCCAACAAAATAAGAAAATTTAAATGAACGTCTGCATTTAGCTTCCTCTGAAAAATCATTTGTTAAATTCTGTACTTGTGCTGCTACCTACTGAGAAGGAACAAAAATTTTTGAATTCATAGAAAGAAGGAAAATATATTTAAAAAGTGTTAATTATCAGAAACATAGAAAGCCTTGTACTTGGTGTAGTAATTGCGTCAGAAAATTTCCCTAAAATCGTAAGTCTCTTATTTATAACTAGCAGGCTTTGCCCGCTTCGCTGGTCATTATATTGAAATGAAGTCTCAAAATACCATATCCTTAATAATAATAATAATAATAAAATCATTGAAATCAGTCAAAATCAAAATCTAAGTTAAAGTTCTCGATACCTTCGATAGCAGTTTTCCCACTCGCCACACTTCACAAAATCCCTTTATAATGCATGTTGCATACACATATCTAGCCCACATATTAAAAAATCGGGATTCTAAGATTATTTGAAGCAAAGTTATGTTTTAAACCGTGTTTTTTAGCCCCCCTGGCCCGCTCTTAACTGAATACATGTCCCCCCCCCGCTAAGGGGAGGTAGGATAGAGTTTCACAAAATCAATTTGTAGTGTGTGTTGAATACGCATAAGCAGTCCACGCATCAAAAATTGCCATTCTAAGATAGTTTGGAACAGAGTTACGCATGAAAACATGTTTTAAATCACCCCCAACCCTCAAGGGGGTGATAGCACGGAATTCCAAATAATCCCTTTGTAGTTTGTGTTGAGTACGCATAATCAATCAACCTATCAAAAAATCGCTTTCCTGAGATAATTTGGAGCAGAGTTACTTTTTAAAACGTGTTTTTGCCCCACCCCCCACCCCCACCCCGCTTTTAAAGGTAGGAAAAAGAAAAGTTCACAAAAATCCCCTTATGGTGCGTGTTGGGAACGCATAACCAGCCCGCACATAAAAATCATCTAAGATAGTTTGGAGCAGAGTTACACATAAAAACATGATTTTGCCCCACCCCACCCCCCAAGGGGGATAAGGTGAAATTGTCTTGAGTAGGCATAACCAATCGACCTATCAAAAACTCGTTATGAGATAATTTGGAGCAGAGTTACTCTTAAAAGCGTTTTTTGCCTCTCTTCCCGCCTTTGAAGGGGGGGGGGGATTTTCGTAAGATCCCTTTATAATGCGTGTTGGGAATGCATAAACAACTCACATGTAAAATTAATCTTACTGTGATAATTTGAAGCAAAGTAGCTTGGAAACATGCTTTTTACCCCACCTCTACCCCCAAGGGGGGATAGGACAGGATTTTACAAAATCTCTTTGTAGTATGTGTCTTGAGTACGCATAACCAATTGACATATCAAAAAGTCGTTATCCTGAGACAATTTGGAGCACAGTTACTCTTATAAGCGTGTTTTCGCCCCCCCCCCCACCTTTAAAGAGGGGAAGGGTGAAAATTTGTAAAATCCCATTACTGTGCGTGTTGGAGAAGCATAAACAACCCGCATATACAAATTAATCTTACTGAGATAATTTGAAGCAAAGTTATACTTGGAAACGGGTTTATATTGCCACCCCCCAAGAGGAAAAGGGGGGCTTTCGCAAAACCCCATTACAGTGGGTGTCAGACATACGTAAGTAAGCCACTCACTAAAATTTGTAACCACAGGTCCTATAGATTTTCCCGGATGAATTTAGCACTAAAAGAGGGGCTCAAATTTGCCCCCTCGTAACTCCCCCCCCCCAAAAAAAAAAATCGACTATCACAAAAACCAAACATGATGTTTTGGAAATATCCTCAAGAAGACTCTTGACGATTTTCTATATCTTTGTGCTGTTATTGGAACAGTTTTACTCGAAAACCCGTATTTTGCTAAATTTGCCTCCGAAGATAGTTTCCCCCCCCCCCTCTTAAAAATCCAAAACTGAAATCGCAGAAAATGCTTTTTTTTTTTTTTGCACTCAGTTCTAGTCTCTCTCTTTGCAATTTTTTCACCCTGAAGCTATTTGGAGCCGAATTATGCTTATAAGGGAGGTTTTGCCTTCTGCCCCCCCCAGGGGGAGCGGGGGGATATTTTGCAAAATCCCGCCTTAATGGGCGTCAGGCTCCTAAATCCAACGTGCTCACCAAAATTTGCGAGTCTATCTCCCATAGAATTGCCACGGCTGTGTTGACTCTTTTATTCCCCCACCCTTTTATCCCCCCCTTTACCCCCCCAAAAGGGGTAAAGGGGGGGCTTTTACAAAATCCCGTTACAATGGGTTTTGGACACACGTAAATGAGCCACACACTAAAATTTGTGACCTCAGCTCCTATAGATTTCCACGGACGAATTTAGTGCTAAAAGGGGGGGGGGTCGAATTTGCCCCTTCGTAACTCCCCCCCAAAATTAAAAATCAGAAAAAATCAAAAATGAGTTTTTGAAAATACCTTCAAGAAGACGTTTGGCTTTTTTTAAATATATCTTTGAGCTATTACTGCTAGAATTTTACTCGAAAATCCATATATTGCTAATTTTTCCCCCGAAAATCCTTTTCCCCCCTCTCCCCCCTTAAAAATCCAAAATTCCAAAATCGCAGAAAATGATTTTTTTTTATTCAAGTCTAGTCTCCCCATCTGCAATTTCTTCCTCGTGAAGCAATATCGAGCCGAGTTATGCTTATAAAGGTGTTTTTGCCTTCTGCACCTCCGAAAATCATTTTCACCCCCTTCCCCCCTTAAAAATACACAGACTTCGACAACACAATACTTCGAAGCCCGATTTTCGTATTTTTGATTAATTTTCTTTTAATTAATTAAAATATGAAAATAATAACCTCCTAAAAGCTATAAAAATAGCCATTAAAATATTAGCTATGATTTAATTGTTGCCAAAATAAATAAATAAATAAAATACGTTTGGTGTGTTTGCTTTTAAAATAAAATACGAGTTTATTTTCTTTTGACATAAAAATAAATACATTTAATTAAACGTGAACTTTAAAAAAATTGTAAAAAGTTAATTTTTTCTATATCTTTGTGCTGTTATTGGAACAGTTTTACTCGAAAACCCGTATTTTGCTAAATTTGCCTCCGAAGATAGTTTTTACCTCCTCCCCCCTCATAAAAATCCAAAACTCAAATCGCAGGAAATGCTTTTTTTTTTTGCACTCAATTCCAGCCCCTCTCTTTGCAATTTCTTCACCGTGAAGCTATTTGGAGCCGAATAATGCTTATAAGGGAGGTTTTGCCTTCTGCCCCCCGAGGGGGAGCGGGGGGATAGTTTGCAAAATCCCGCCTTAATGGACGTCAGAGTCCTAAAACCAACGTGCTCACCAAAATTTGCGAGTCTGTCTCCCATAGAATTGCCACGTCTGTGTTGAATCTGTGAATCAGTGATTTTACTCTTTTATTCCCCACCACGCCCCCAAAGGGGTAAAGGGGGGGCTTTCACAAAATCCCGTTACAATGGGTTTTGGACACACGTAAATAAGCCACACACTAAAATTTGTGACCTCAGCTCCTATAGATTTCCACGGAGGAATTTAGTGCTAAAAGGGGGAGGGTCGAATTTGCCCCTTCGTAACTCCCCACAAAAATCGAAAATCGGAAAAAATCAATTTTTGCAAATACCTTCAAGAAGACGTTTGGCTTTTATATATATATATATATATCTTTGAGCTATTACTGCTAGAATTTTACTCGAAAATCCATATATTGCTAAATTTCCCCCCGAAAATCCTTTTTACCCCCTCTCCCTTTTAAAAATCCAAAATTCCAAAATCGCAGAAAATGATTTTTTTGGACTTAAGTCTAGTCTCCCCATCTGCAATTTTTTCATCGTGAAGTAACTTGGAGCCGAGTTATGCTTATAAATGTGTTTTTGCCTCCTGCGCCTTCGAAAATCATTTTCACCCCTTTTCCCCCTTAAAAATCAAAAATTCCAAAATCGCAGAAAATATTTTTTTTGTATTCAGGTCTAGTCTCTCCATCTGCAATTTCTTCCTCGTGAAGCAAATTGCAGCCGAATTATGCTTATAAAGCTGTTTTTGCCTTCTGCACCTCCGAAAATCATTTTCACCCCCTTCCCCCCTTAAAAATCAATAATTCCAAAATCGCAGAAAACGATTTTTTCGTATTCAATTCTAGACTCCCCATCTGCAATTTCTTCACTGTGAAGTAATTTGGTACCGAGTTATAGTTAAAAATGTGTTTTTGCCTTATGTGCCCCCGAAAACCTCATTTTTACCCCTACCCCCCATAAAAATCCAAAATTCCAAAATCGCAGAAAATGATTTTTTTGTATTCAAGTCTAATCTCTTGATCTGCAATTTCTTCCTCGTGAAGCAATTTGGAGCCGAGTTATGCTTATAAAGTTGTTTTTGCCTTCTGCACCTCCGAAAATCATTTTCACCCCCTTCCCCTTTTAAAAATCCAAAATTCCAAAATCGCAGAAAATGATTTTTTCGTATTCAATTCTAGTCTCCTCATCTGCAATTTCTTCACTGTGAAGTAATTTGGTGCCGAGTTATACTTATAAATGTGTTTTTGCCTTATGCGCCCCCGAAAATCTCATTTTTACCCCCTACCCCCCTTAAAAATCCAAAATTTCAAAATCGCAGAAAATGTTTTTTTTGTATTCGAGTCTAGTCTCCCCATCTGCAATTTCTTCACCGTGAAGCAATTTGGAGCCGAATTATGCTTATAAAGGTGGTTTTTGCCTTCTGCCCCCCCGGGGGGGAACGGGGGGGTATTTCGCAAAATCCCGTCTTAGTGAGCGTCAGGGTCCTAAAATCAACCTGCTCACCAAACATTGTGACTCTATCTCCCATAGGATCGCCACAACCGTGTTGAGTCAGTGAATCAGTGAATCAGTCAGTGAATCAGTCAGTTTACTCTTTTATATATATAGATTAATTGGGAAAAACTTATATGAACGTACAGTTTCAAATTAAATCTATCAAATGGTAAATCACAGTTGATTTTTGGCAGATTTTTATATATATATATATATATATATATATATATATATATAATTTTTCTCCACAACATAGATTTATCTTTAAAATAGTAATCTTCAAATTTAGTCTTTTACAGGTTTTATACAGATATGTCAGATTAAGCTGTGATTGGGAAAGTTGCATACAGTTTGCATAAGATTTTATGGTTCTTGTATTTTATAATATATGCATACGGAAGGTAATATGACATAAATGCGAAAGTGGTATTATTATTATTATTATTATTATTATTATTACTTAGGCCGCTTTTAATAATAAACAAACTTGGTGCACTCGATTTTTGTAATTTATTTATTTTTTTAAGTGATAGGTAAGAGGTATTTTTATATTTTAGCTTGCATTTTTGGCTTAGAATATCATTTGAATCCTTCTTCTACTACAAAACTTTTTACTGCGAAATTCGCTTCATAAAAAAACTGACAGACAAAAATGCCTGTTTAAAATATAACATTATTCAGACATAAGAATACTACCTGATTGTTGGGAAACTAGAGATTTTGTGTATACATAAATGACATTTTCACAGGACAGACTTAATTGTGTTATTTTGTGTCTATAAAGATACTGTAAATAAAGATTACTAACTTTATTTCCTGGAATATTGTTGACTCTTCTTTTCATCCTATTTTGAAATTCGAGTAAATATGGTCTAGAACTCCTCCCAAAGATCCCCCATTAATAATACCATCCACTCCCAGTTGACCTACAGGTAGACAATTATGCTTAACCAAAATGAAATTCAGATTTTCTTCATATAATTATCTATCTGTAGGTATTTCTATCTGATATAGTTACTCTATAGTTACAAAAGATTTAACTGACCAGTTAATATAACTTTTTTTATTCTAAATTATTTTATTTTTTAAATTTCATTGAAAACGGCGGTCATTAGCAGATATTCCCCAAATTTATTCGACTATACCTGGAAACGGTTAAAAAAGTTTCACTAATCATAAATATTTACCCTCCTCACTCGCCCCCCCCCCCCAAAAAAAAAAAAAAAAAAAAAAAAAAAAAAAAAAAAAACTCTAAGAAATTAAAAATGACATCGTCATTGTTTAACTCAAATTTTATAACTACATATTTATTTGTTTATTTATACTGTTAATTTCTCGTGTCGTAGTTCAATTTTATATATTTAATTGATTATTATTATTTTTCTCCCTTGACCTATTAAAATTCTACGTAGCGATTAAAAAAAAAATTAAAAAAAAAAAATTAAAAATAGAGATTTTTTTTATGTTATTTAAGCTTTGTTTTATGAATAGAAAAATTTTAGTTAATCAACTTATATCTTCTGCGATAATAACAAATATAATACATTTTACTGAAGCAAAAACTTTAAAATGAATCCAATTTCGTGTGATGAATTGAATCAATGAACGAATCTTCCAAAATCATGCAAATTATGGATATATGTATTCTTTTAATCACAGTACATTGTAGCGTTTGTGATGTATGTTTTTAAATTAAATTATCTTTTTCTCTTTTTTTTTTTTATTCAGTTGAAATGCATGCATTAAACACATAGATAAAATTACTTTCTTTATCCCAACACATTGTTTTAGCTATGACATCGCATTCATTGCTAGTTTCAAGAAACTTGGTCACTTTTTATTAATATAATATTAAGTATTTTCGTAATTTTATAATAATAATGCTCAACATTTTGGCATAGTAATGGAAACAGTTAAAATACGAGATAATTTTTTTTATAATGACTTTTTTGCGTTTTTAATCAAACTAATCGCAAAGAGTGGGAGAATATACTTTATTGTTTTTTTTTTTTTTTTTTTTTTTTTTTTTTTCAGAATTGTGTGATAATCCCAGTAATCTGGCAATAGATTTATGAAAATTTAAAATATATTTTTTAAAGCTAAATAACACAATTTCTATCAAATTCTAAACTAAAAGTTCATTTCATATATTTTTTTTATTTACATATTTTTTTATTTTTTTATTTTTTGAGATGCATGTTAAGGTTTAAAAAAAAAAAAAAAAAAACCTAAACGTTCCTTGAAATTTATTTTCTGTTCATTGGTTCAGCAACGAAATATGTACTAAAATAAATTAAAAACATAAATCACCATGTCACCGTGTTGCATTTCTGTAACATACCGAAAAGTCCAGGTTATTTATACAACAGGTTTTGAAAGCTGATTTTATTGATCGTTGCTATCATGCAACAAAAGAGTTAACACGGATTTTTTTGTAAAATTCACCAGAAATTGTGATGCTATGTGATGTTTACACATCAGATATTAATTTATATAGAAATAAAAATGAGATATAAATGTTCAAAACATAAACAATTAACAGCCGCAATTTTGTGGAGAAATAAAAATATTATGAATCAGCTTTTCTTTTAAAAAAATAATGGTGATAATAATAATAAACCAGCGACGATTTGTATGACTTTGTACTGAACTTAGTTTTCATAAAAGGAAGCTTATTTTCTATTAAATACAAAATCTGCACAAAACAGAATTAAATTTAGTAAAATAGGACTTTATTTTATTCCATTTTTCATATAAGTACATTTGGTAACTGTATTAAATTCCTTAGCAAGTGTTACTATATTCACTTCTTAAAATCTGTTTGTTACAGTTTCAATATCTTGGCGACTTTTATATATATATATGTTACCGTTAAAGCATGAAATCCGTTATTGCATAGAATAACTAGGTATTCATGAAATAACTAGACAAGTCAGTCATGCATGAATCTGAAAAGTATGCACAATTTTGTACTGCAGCAGGCAGTATTACGCACGTCTATACGCTTTGCGTACATGAATTTATGATCAATTAATTTATAAAATAATTTGGAAATTGATTATTTTATACTTTAACGGTCTGTCATTAGTTATTCAATAGAATAACTAGTTATTTCATAGAATAACTAGGTAAAGTATGAAATTTTTTATCTATTATATACTTTAACTGACTTGTCTAGTTATTTCATGAAATACCTAGTTATTCTATGAAATAACTGAATTATATACTTTAACGGTAACATATATATTATTTGGGGATGAACTAAAATGGCTTTCGTGATTGCATAAGTAAAGACCTTGGCGAGAAACTTTCTATCTACTTCGGTGTGCTACTTCAAAGGGCTTAACACCATTCTGCTCTTGTACTTTCATGCTGTCATCTTGTGCTACGTAGCACTAACGCGACGTAAAACCCACTCACTCACTCAAGTGCTATCTAATTATTTAATTTAAAATTATATATATTCTTTTCAAAAGTGAAATTATTGCGCTATAAATTAAAACATGGAATGTGTAATTAATGAAAAATTAAGGTTTATTATTATTATTATTATTATTATTATTATTATTAATGGAAATAAAACGCTTTTTATAAAGAAATTTGATGTCTCTATTCTAATGCAATATTATTATGTAAACGTGTAATTATGTTATGAAATTATGAATATGTAATTATAAGAGTTAATTGAATGTTTCCATTCATTCTCATTAACAAAATTTGTGGTTCAAAAATAATTTGTGTTTCTGTGGTACTGTTTTTATTTTGAGATAATGTTTCCATATAATTTTTTCATTGTTTATTCTTGATTATGATATCTAAAAAAAAAAAAAAAAAAAAAATTAAATGTTTGTAAGTATAATAAAGTTTCTTGATTTTATTTGCTCATTTACGTCCATTAATCAAAACGTGGTGTTCTTTTTGTTTTCACTATTGGCAATCATGCCTTAATTTTATTATAATTTCAGGACAAAGATTTCATATTATGAACTCCTAAGGGAATGAATATATTTATCAATAATTAATCCACTAATTGTCGGATGCAGATCTTAATATATTCTGTAATTAGATTTGATAATTTTTATGAAAGTATTCGATTTTGTTCGGAAGATTGAGAGATAATTAAAACCTGGATAAATAAGATTTTTTATTTATATTTTTTAAGCATATATTTTGACCTTTTTTTTTTTTTTTTTTCTTTTGCTAACATTTAGATTTTTATTTAATAAACAGTTTTGTGTAATGAAAGGAAACTATCTTTAACAAATTATTTGAAGTTTATGCATCATTCTTTTTCATTGCCTTTAATAATTTGTACTTGAAAAATTATTAATCATCGTTCAAACAATATGAAAATATGAAAAAATTCAAGTTGAAAGTATGGTTATTCGAACATATATACGATGCATTATAAGAGAATTTAAATATAGATAATCTGTAATAATATGAATATTAAAACTTTTAAGACGTTTAATAATCTTTAAACTTATGTAACTTTAATCATTTTAAATTAATATATATAATAAATTAATTTTAACTATGTCCTGATTAAATTTTATACATTTAATAAGTGACAAGCTATTGAATTTTATTTGTTTCATAACTTTTCTTAATTTTTTATAGCTTATATTTTAAATGTTCAAAATAATACACGGTAAAAAACAGGTTCTTAAAAATAAGTATACAGGATGAGTTTGACATAATCTGCCAAACGAAAGGAGGTGATAGAACATCCCATGGGGAGCATAAAACACCATAGAAACCCTGTCCTATCTCTAACCGTATCCGAGTTATGGTAGATAGAAGAAAAATCTGTTTTTTCCCATCCCGTCTGAAAGAACCAAAATTTGTGAGCTTTCTGAAAGGCTTACACGCAAAATAAGCACATATTTGGAAACAGCAAAAACATTCCTATCGGGTGACACCATTTACACCAGGGTACCTTAATTTGACGGCGAGCTACAAGCGCTAAAACATTGGCGAAGTTTAAAATTGAGTTGTCACCAAGTTCTTTAACCGACAATTCTGCAAACAACGTTCAAGCTTCAATCGGTCAAATTTACCAAAAACTTCTCCATTCCACAAGCTTTAGAATGAGCTCACAATAAACCATATTGGTGTTCCAGTTCAGGAGAAAGTTAGGCTTTTGTTTGAAATACATTCATCACTGAACTCGATGTTCGTCGAGAAGGAGGAGACTCACGGGGTACCATGGTCGTTCCTGATTTCATGTCTGCCTTCTGTCAGATGCAAAAAAAAAAGTTTTAAAGACAAACAAGAAAAATAGCAGTTGTATTAAGTTTACAAACACAATGGAATGGAAACAAAAGAAGTATGACGTTTCTTACGTCTTTCCCAAAGGAATATGCAAAAAAAAAAAAAAAAAAAAAAAAGACGTATCTCACATTTATGAAAAAAGCACATATGCATTCGAAAGGATTTGTGAAATTTAGTGCCGCTGCTGAAATTGGTCACCCCCACACCTGATACATGCCATTGCCCGCTTACGAACGCAAACCACAGTATAGCTCTTAACGGAAGCTTATCCCTCAGTTTTCTTATTGCGTCATCGAGCCGGCTGATTAAATCTTGCAAACTGGCAACTTCTGTGCGGTAAACTCCTTGCTTCAGGAAACCCCAAACATAAAATTCCAATGGAGAGACATCTGGCGATCTAGGTGGCTAAGGAATTGGTCCATTACGACCAATCCCTCGCGGATACTGCCGAGTCAAGAAGTCCCGAACGGCATTGGAAGAATGTGCAGGGACCCCATCGTGTTGGAAAATGATTTCCGCTCTTCGGAGTACAGGAATGGCATCAAGTAATCCTGGAAGATGATGTTCCAGAAACTCCAAACATGTATTGCTTGTCAGATTACCTTGGAACACATGTGAACCTATCAAGCGATCACCAACCACTCCAAGCCAAACATTTAAGCTGAATCGCGTCTGGAACGATGATTTTCGTGTTACAAATGGATTTTGTTGAGCGTAATGGTGCCAGTTATCTAAATTTAACATGTCATCCCGAGTTAAAAGTGACTCATCTGTCCACAGTATCGTTCTAAGGAAATGGTGTTCCTCAATATCTCGCTCTAAAAGCCAGCGGCAGAATGTTACCCGCTTTTGGAAATCGGAGCGGCGTAATTCTTGTACCGGTGTGAAGTGGTATGGATGATATTGGTTTTTGCGCAAAACATTCATCACTTTACTTTGAGAGATTCCACCTTCTCTCGCAAGTATACGTGAACTCATATTAGGATTTTCCTCCACTCGGTCGAGTACGGACTCCTCAGCGGTTGCGGAGCGGCGACCATGGCCCCTTTCGTACACCCTACCGAACGACCCACTCTCCCTAAGCCTTCGATGGATTCCGGCAAATACAGCACGGTTTGGCGCACGACGATGTGGATAACGTAGACGGTACTCTTCTTCGGCTCTCCGAGAGTTACTATAGCAAAATCCATACACAAAATGCATATCCGGGTACACTTCATTTGTAAAACTAGGCATATCTGTTTACAGGTTGGAAAGTATGACAATTTGATCCCTGTGATGACTTCGATTGAAAATAAAATTCAGAAGAGTAAACAAAAAGGGATAAAATTTTAATATTAATTTACAAAAGTAGAAGAAAAAAAGTGCTACAGAATATGAACCAGCTTGGTTAATTCGTACCAATGTAGGAAAACATACTAAGTATTAACTAAGAGAGAGCAAGTAGACGTGAGAGCAGCGTGAAAAGAATCGGCCGAGCTCAGGCAAAGTCCAGAAAATGCTAAAGCAATAAGCAGCATAAAACCTAAAAGAAGCTGACGAGCTAATGAGCTGTTACAGATTGACTCGCCTTTTATACCCGCGAGTGGGATGCGCGCGCAGGAAGGTTGGAATGCATATGCATACCACTAAGGGCCCATATGCTGATAGTCACAAATTTGCATACGTTCCATTTACTCACCATCATTTCGTTTGCCGAATTTCGACGAACGCCGTTTTCAGTGATGTATTTCAAACAAAAGGCTAAATTTCTCCTGAACTAGAACACCGATATGGTTTATTGTGGGCTCATTCTAAAGCTTGTGGAATGGTAAAGTTTTTGTTAAATTTGACCGATTTTAGCTTGAACGGTGTTTGCAGAATTGCTGGTTAAAGAATTTAGTGACAACTCGATTTTAAACTTCGCCAATGTTTTAGTGCTTGTAGCTCGCCGTCAAATTAAGGTATCCTAATGTAAATGGTGTCACCCGATAGCAATGTTTCTGCTGTTTCCAAATATGTGCTTATTTTGCGTGTAAGTCTTTCAGAAAGCTCACAAATTTGGGTTTTTTCATACGGGACGAAAAAAAAAACAGATTTTTTTCTATCTACCATAACTCGGATACTGTTAGAGATAGGACAGGATTTCTATGGTGTTTTATGCTCCCCATGGGCTGTTCTATCACCTCCTTTCGTTTGGCAGATTATGTCAAACTCACCCTGTATATTGTCTCAAAATTGCCCCGAAACTATATATACTTAAATTTGAAAACCCATGTACACATTTTTGAGTATATTGACACGCTCAAAAATGGGTTGACCAACAGGAATCCCAATATTCCCATGTTTGACAGGTCAATATACTCAAAAATGAGTACATGGGTTTTCAAATTTAAGTATATATTGTTTCGGGGCTATTTTGAGACAATATATACTTATTTTTAAGAACCTATTTTTTACAGTGTATAAACATTATAAATTATAACCTAATATATTAATTTCTTATAAAGCATCTAGTCGCCTTGGTAAAATTCTGAAAGTACACGTAACTAGTGATTCAGATAAGATATGCTGAGTCCATTTCTGAATTAACTTAACTAATATCATTATTTATTTACTCTATATGAAATAAGTATGATTAAATGTTTCCAAGAAGGAAGAATAGGTTTCATTTATTTTTTTAATTGAAAGAACACTATATCCTGCACATTTAACTCATTAGTCCATTTACATATTTATTCTTTTCCTCAGCATTTCCTGAATGTTTAAAAAAAATATTTGATTTGAGTTCTTAATTTTCAATGTCTCACTGCATTTTTTATGAATCCTAAGTCTTCAATATTTTAATCTGAGTACGAGTTAAAATTATATTCTAATAATTTGGCCTATTTTAAATCTTTGATATAATCAATAGTTATTCACCAAAATTTGAAACCTTTTAGCCAAACAAAATGAGTTGTCTATAATTTCTAAAAATTTATTTTATTTTTAATTTTTCAATTCCGTATACTTTAAACAATAAATCGCACTAAGTTAATTTTTGGTGTCATAGTTTATTCAAAATCTTGTTACACGTACATGCGACTGTGTTTATCATTGATATTGTGTACACTTTATTTTACTTATTATTCCATATTCCATGGAAATCAAGAAAAAAAAATGTTAAATTGCATTTATAAATCTGATATATTTCGGAAATAAAAATATGCCCTTCTAGTAATTTCCGACAAAGTTGAATAGTGTTTCTGACTTCGGTTTGTCTGCCTGTCCGCTCTCTAACTCCCATAAATATATATGGAATTACTTGAAACTAATATATATTGTTTAAGTTCACTATAGAATGTCCCCTATTGAAAATGGAGTAAATACCACCATTGGTTTGTCTACAGGGACGCCAAATAAAATTTAAACTATTTGTGCCTATGAGAGGTATTTCTATAAATCATATTTTAACACGTTTATTTCTCCCAAATTATACTTAAATTGACCATAACAATACAAATAATATTCAAATACTTCCTACAGAATGCAGTACGATTAGCTCTGAGATTTTCAGGGCCTCACAAAAATATTCAGTTACATTAATAACTATGTTTGAAAAATGCTGGAAAATACACTTTCGTTTGCATTAATCGTTTTAACAATTTCTAACGATGTTTAAAAGTAATTATGATATTACTTCGTGTGTATTTATTATTCATATTCCATGGAAATTGAGAAAATTAATGTAAGATTTAGTTAATGTAATATTTGGAAAGAAGTATAAGCCTTTTTAACCCTTTTCAACAAAGTTGAATAGTGTTTATGACATGACTTCAGTTTGTGTGTCTATCTGTCCGTCCGTCTGTCTATCCCTCTGTTTGCTGTCTAACTCCCGTAAATAATCACGAAATTGGTCGAAACTGGTCTAAAAAAACGCCAAACAAATTTCAAACTATTGCTTGCTATTAGAAGTATTTCAATAAATCCTATTTTAACACTTTTATTTCGCGCAAATTCATAATGAAATTGACATTAACAATACATATGCAAGAAAAAATGCTTTCTGTAGAATGTAGTATGGTTAACATTAAGATTTACAGGGCTACACAAAAATATTCAGTTACATTAATGGCTATAATAGGAAATTGCTGGAAATAAATTTTCGTTTGGATTGACCGCTTTTAACAATTTATTAACAATGTTTAAGAGTGATTATGATATGAATTTGTCTGTATTTCTGTCCGTCTCTCCGCTCTCTAACTTCCATAAATATTCATGATTTTTTTTTTTTTTTTTTTTTTTAGGACTGCGGGCGTATTAGTCTCAGACAATGATTTTTACGTTGTCGTTTTCAATAGTTGCACAATTGTCGAAATCATTTTTCGATAGTTGGACATTTATCGAAATCTAAAATTTATCGAAAATATAATTGAATAATTTGAAAGCGATGTTATAATGGACAATTTGCACACATGGGGGATTCGAACAAAATCTTATTTTTCTGATAGTTTTAGGCTCATAAATTTCAAAAAGTTTATTAAAAATGCAAAAAAAGTTCTCATTCATTTCAAAAATAACTTTAAAATTAACCAAAGATCATGTGACTTCAAAACGCTGCCTGACGTCATACTTTATGATGCTTCAATGTTTATATTTTGTTAGCCTAGTTAGCAAACAGCAATTCGTTTTAACGTTCGTAATTATCAATCATTTATGTGATTTCTGAGTATTTCTTTTTCATTTTATGATCATTTAATACCATTATCATCATTTTTCCTTATCATTATTTTCAATTGTTTTCTTTTCATGGCGGTTGTCCAATGATTTAGTTTAATTGGATCCTGTGGAATGCTAAAGAATAGCTTTTGAGAAGCATTTAGCCGTTGTATTAGTGCAGAGTGGTACAATACAATATTTATACTATGATTTTTTTAATATCCGTCATTATTATAAAATACAAAACCTATTTCACTGATTCAAGAAGCAAAGCAAAGCACAAAATCGAATGTAAACAACGATTACTCCCGTTTGTTGTCATAAAGAGTGACGTCACGATATTTTATACTGCGTTTTCTCGATAGAGTAAATAGTGCGATGTTAAAATTGTTATAAATCAGTAATTAGATTTCAAATAAAGAAAATGTTTGTATTTATTTTCTTACCTTTTCATATTCTATTACATAAGAATAAAATCAAAAAACGTGCAAATTCTCTATTAGGAAGAAAAAAAAAAACTAATAGTCCTCCGTCCTAAACTAAATTCTGCTTTTGCCAGAATTTTATCAAAATCTTTTCAAAATGACATTGACATGAGTCCCTCCCCCAAGGCACAACTATGACATGAGTCGCCCCCAAGGCACAACTTTGACATGAGTCTCCCCCCCAGACCCAACTTTGACATGTCTCCCCAAGGCACAACTTTGACATGAGTCCCCCCAAGGTACAACTTTGACATGAGTCCCCCAAGGTACAACTTTGACATGAGTCCCCCCAAGGCACAACTTTGACATGAGTCCCCCCCAAGGTACAACTTTGACATGAGTCCCCTCCCCAAGGCACAACTTTGACATGAGTCCCCCCAAGGCACAACTTTGACATGAGTCCCCCCCCAAGGCACAACTTTGACATGAGTCCCCCCAAGGCACAACTTTGACATGAGTCCCCCAAGGCACAACTTTGACATGAGCCCCCCCAAGGCACAACTTTGACATGAGTCCCCCCAGGCACAACTTTGACATGAGTCCCCCCCAGGCACAACTTTGACATGAGTCCCCCCAAGGCACAACTTTGACATGAGTCCCCCCCCCAAGGTACAACTTTGACATGAGTCCCCCCAAGGTACAACTTTGACATGAGTCCCCCCCAAGCCACAACTTTGACAAGAGCCCCGCCCAAGGCACAAGTATGACATGAGTCCCCCCCGGGCCCAACTTTGACATGAGTCCCCCCCAGGCCCAACTTTGACATGAGTCAACCCAAGGCTCAACTTTGACATGAGTCCCCCCCAAGGTACAACTTTGACATGAGTCCCCCCAAGGCACAACTTTGACCTGAGTCTCCCCAAGGCACAACTTTGACAATGAGTCCACCCCCCAAGGCACAACTTTGACATGAGTCCCTCCCCCCCAAGGCACAACTTTGACAATGAGTCCCCCCCAAGGCAAAACTTTGACATGAGTCCCCCCAGGTACAAGCAACAATTTTATGCTATAAAACACTAATACTGTCCGAAAACTTCATTTTTTTGTATTGATTACAAAATTTGACTTTTAGAAATTTATAAAATTGTCTTTTTTTCTTCTTTTTTTCTTAGGTCATTATAATTCAACAGAATAAAACTATAGCTTTGGCGCCATCTTTTAGTTCATTAGCGCACTAAAAGATTTAATTTAATTTATTTTTTTTTTTTTTTTTTTTTTTTTAAGTATTTTAAAACTTTTGAACATTTTAAATATAAAAAGCAGGAATTTGTTCATTTTATCCCCTTTAGCTTTTTATAACTTTGGAAATTTTTATTCCGTTCCATGATATTTTTATTTTATTTTATATATTTTATTTTATTTATGTATTTTTATTTTATTTTATATAATTATATATTTATATGTTTTATTTATTTTAGTTTATGTATTTTTATTTTTATTTTTTATTTTATTTTATTTTATTTATTTATTTATTTTTTGAAACCGATCTACGTTAATCTGGTTTACTATGGGATGTTCCCGATTTAAAATGGATAGGGTAAATCCAACCATTTGTTTATGTAAAGGCACACCTAGAAAACTTCCAAAGCATTGAGTTGTATGATAGTTGTTCTATAAATCACATTTTAATGCTTTTATTTTGTAGAAATATTTACCTTTTATAATCCATATGTACATGCAAATGTTTTCTGTAGAACATATTAATTATTAGTATAAAAATTTGCAGGGCCGCATTAAAATATTCTGTTACATTAATGGCTACAATTGGAAATTTTTGTAATTGCATTTTCGTATGTATTAAGCGTATTTAATACTTTCCAACAATATTTACGAGTGATTGTGAATTCAGTTAGTTTGTCTGTCTGTATTTCCCTTCTGCTCATTCTGTAATCATGTAGACAAAGTACATCGAAAATTTAACGAAACAATGTGTGCGTGCAGTTGCGTACAGTTTGAAAGCGTTAAAAACTATGCAAACCGCGTGTTTTTTCTTTCCTGCTTTTTAATATGTGTGAAAAAATTTCAAATACTTTAATTAAACGATTATTTTTTTAATTACTTATTTACAACTGTGTTATTTCTTAGTATTTTGAAAGAACTTTCTCTTTTTTTCTTTTATTTAATGCAATTTTCGGATTTTAAACATGCATTTTCTCTTCTTTAACTTCTTATGTTCTTGAAAAATTTATTTTCGTGTATTCTTCACATTTACTCATAAAAATGTAATTTTTTCTGCATACATTTCTTCTTCTTCTGTTGCAAAATTATTTCTTTCTCTGAAAGTATAGGAAAAGTCAAATTATCTTTGAATTTACTCTAATTTCCATCTATTTCTTACTCTCAATCATTTAACAATTACTTATATATATATATATATATAATCTTTTTCTTTATTTATTGCTCAAATAATCTAGATTTTTAATTAAAAAAAATACCTTCTGAATTTTTTTCTTAAAAATAATTCTTAAAATAAGATTGGTCTTGTGTTTGTTTGAATAACTAAATGGAGTCTTCATGAAAGGAGAAAAAAGTCAAAACTGTTAAAATATCATGATATTTATATTTAAAACAATTTTAAAAACACGTAAAATTAAATTTTTATATTAAATTAATATATTTAAATAAAATAAATGACAATTTTTTTTTTTAATTTATTATATGACAATTAGCGATTTTTAAAATTTTCACTGTCTACTAAGACATTCTTAAATATTTACATCCAAAAACATAAATTATTCGTTGATAAATAAGTAAACGTTTCGTAAATTTGATATTAAATTATGAGACCTTAATTTATCGTATTATTACAAACTGTAAAGTTTATTCAATTTTCTCTAACCATGTTACAAATATCACTGAAATTCATTTTAAGCAAACGTATTTCATCATTCGCAATGCCGTGACGTCTTTATCCTCGCAAACTTATCTTTGAAATTCACTTTCAATGCATGAATGAAAATATCCTCCTGAAGCTGTAATTTTGATTTGAAATTTCACATGCATCGGCATAAAGGAGAATTTCTCTAAAGTTAATAAATTTCTGACATTTCGGCATAAATATTTAAGGCAAGTTTTCTACAACATTAATTCCGTTGTATATCGCTTTTTTGTCCTTTAAAAACTAATTACGGTCTTATATTAATTAATATATATACGAAATTATTCTTTTTCTTTATAAATTTCTTTCATAACTGTTTTTCTTTTGTCGAAAATATTATAAATTTTGTAAACACTAAATTCCAAGAATTAAGATTTCAAGTAAAGATTGATCCTTACTTGTAAATTATTTGCTTTAAAGATAAGCTAAATGCCTAGAAAAAATTATTATAAGTTATTTTTTACGTATTTCTATTTATGAACGTATGTTCAAAATGATTAATTTAATATACCTTAATATTTTAATATACAGTCTGCAATAATTAAAAAGCTGTAGTTTCCGAAAAAAAAAAAAAAAAAAAAAAATTGTAATCAGGAGAATTCCAAATATGTGATTTTTGTAATTCTCAAAAGATTGTAGAGTTCTCCAATTCATTTTTCCTAATTTTTTTTCATGGTCGTATGTGTACATGCGAATTTCTATGTGTGTGAGTGATCATGTTAGAGTCTAAACACTTTATTCTATTTAACTCAAAATTGGTAGACATGTTACAGATCAATGTCGCATGAACTGAACTGTTTCTATGAGTGTAAGGCTAGTAATACTTTTACAGGGACTCAAAGAAAAAGCCTTACTCATTATGATCTGTGGACTCAAGTTATTTGAATGCACTATTATTTAAACTAGTTATTCGAATAGATACAACTTAATAAGGCATGTTATAGGTCATAATCACAAAAAGTGTGTCATGAAACTAAACACTCCTCTCTTCTTTTTTACTTACTCAGCCAAACTTCCACGCCGATGTGAAAGGAAGAAGAATCTTTGGCAATCAGTTGAGCCTCTTTTACATTGCTGTATATAGACTAAAATTATTTTAAGAATTAGTGCTTATTTTAAGCGCTAAAGCTAGTGCTTATTTTTAAGTAATGCTCAACTGCTTAAATTTAAGAAAACACGCATACATGTTACATTAATTAATTGAAATGTGATTATTATCAGAAATTTTGTGCGTATTACTAAAAGCTGCTTTACACGAAAGCTTGATAGAATTTATTACACGTAATTACGTATTATAAGGGCTAATTAATCGAAACGAATTATGTTATTTAATAACACTGAATGAAACTGGTATATGTTGTATAATTTTACTATAGCATGATCTCAGTTGTAAATTGAATGCTCTCTAATTACAGTTCGCACACAAGGACGAGTAAATAAAGCAAGCAGATGCATTACGGACCATTGTTACAAGACACACGAACTTGGTGAGAACAACGGTGGCACCTTCTTCCTTTTCATAATTTTGTCTATTTACTAGAATTTTTCGGTAGCTGTTATAACCGTGGACACTTCCTATAATTACTAAATGTTAGAAGAATTTAATGGAGTTATTCTATATTTTTTTAAATATATATAGTACTACAGTTTAAATGTATACTGGAATATGTAGCAAACAATAAGAACAACAACAACAAAAGCAGTGAATTGCAGAAAAATAAATAATAAAAATTTTAAAAATTCTAGTGTGTACTAACCGAATTATTTCCATTATCGATCACTATGTACACTCATTGCCATAAAAATTTGCGCACCAAGAAGTAATTGTTGGACCGTAACGAAAGTTGGAATGAAGGTACGTGCCAGGCAGATATGCAAATGATTAGAATTGCTACGTGATTGCTCATTGCGTAAGGCCACCAGAGGAGTTGAACTTCGTTCTTCTTTGGAGTATAAAATAGGCAAGAAGAGCTTCTTTAGTGTAGATAATCTGTTTCAGAGGGACGCTTTTTAAATAGAGATAGATTTCTTTAAGCTGCCATCGAAGACAACACGAGCCACTGTCTGAGTCCGAGAGGGGAATAATCATCGATATGATAGCATCCGGGTAATCAACTCGGCGAGTAGAAAGCCACCTAGGCCGTACTGATTCTACTGTGAGAAGGTGTTGGGACCAGTGGACAAGGGAGAGGTCGCTTACACGGCGATCAGCCTCAGGACATGCTCGACAAACCAATAATCGTAAAAACTGTCGCTTCATACGAAACATACGCAAAGCGCCGACTGTCTCGTTGTCCGCCATATTCAGCACCTACGTGACCTTTCCCTGTGTCTGTACATACCATCACAAGGCGCCAGGCTGATGGGCAATTGCTATCGTGGGGTCCATTTCGTATGCTGAAAAATAATGCCCTACCCCCTCTCCTCCGTTTGGAGTGTTGTCGCGCTCGACGGGGATGGATTGTAACCGCATGGAACCAGGTCGTCTTCAGCGATGAATATAGATTCAATCTGAGCAGTGATGACTAACATATATGTGTGTAGAGGCAAGGGAGGTATGCTTCAAATCTGCCTTTTATTTACAGTTGCACACTGCACCCACAGGTGGTGTGATGGTATGGGATGATATTGCAAACGACACACAGTCATACCTAATATTGATCCACGGCACCATGATAGATCAGCGGTACGTTCGTGACATCTGTTAGCCATAGGTGTTGGCACTCATGGCAGGGCTCCCAGAAGTAATTTACAACAGAACAGTGCTCAACCATACACATGAAAGGTGTCACAGGACTGCCTCCGCCAAATTATCACCCTTTCCTGACCTGCTCGATCCCTAGATTTGTCAGCAATGGAGCATATCTGAGATCACTTGGAGCGGCAAGTTGGGCAGTCTACGAATTAGAAGCGTGTTTACTGCAAATGTGGAACGAGATGCCACAGGACATCCAACGGGACATGCATGCCTCAATGTTCGCCTGCATCGCATCGTGCATTTACGTTAGAGGTAGCCAAACAGGGTACTAAAACCTCCATTCTTTCGTAATTTTTCCTGAAATAAATTATCATTTCGTTTTGATTTTTTTAATCATTTGCTTAAATCAATGTTAGATTTATGTGTGTAAAATTTCATTTCATTCTGACAACTCTTTCTTGGTGCGCAAATTTTCATGGCAATGAGTGTATATTTATTATTTCTTCTGAAGATATACATCTGCTATTTTTCCTGTACTAACGAACTAATGCAAACGTCGTAAAGACGTATAAAAGAGGGTTTAACGATCAAGATTAAAGGGAATCAGTAGAGCAATGTTTTGAGACGGTTCTGAGAACTAAAACTAATCTATCTAATCATGATGCCTATAAATTTTCCTGTAGTAATAAAATAATACAGGCGAAAAGACATTTAAAAAGAGATTACTTGTAGAAATTTTAAGAAAATTTTTTGTTTCTGAGATACCGAGTTTTTGGCCAACAGGCGGTTTTACCAAAACTTGGAGAACTAAACTGTTCACCGGAAAAATGACAATTACATACGAAAGGATATCTAAAAGAAAATGAAAGTATCGAGTCCGTAGAAAATCTGTATATATATTTTTTTTTTAAGAAACACTCTTGCGAATACCAAAATGAGTCTGATTATTCAGGACGGCGGAAAACATTGCTTGAAGTAATAATTTAACACATACGAAATAAAAGGTGGTTTAAATATCATAAAGCAGTTTTTCAGAAAATCATTAGAGCAGTTGTTAAGATATGAACTTAACACACATACTCAAATATAGCAAGGAAAGAGAAACGCACGTCACCATCAGATTTAGTTTACATTTATATAACATATAATTTTTTAATGTCATTAATTTAGTTAATATTTATTAAAATACATTAAAAGATTTTTTTAACACTTTTAAACAAAGTTGAAAAATGTTTATCTTCGATCTGCCTGCCTGTCTGTGGGTACGATGGTTAAAACAATTAGAAAACTGATCTTGTGAATACTTTTGGGTATTCTAATAAGAGAATTGATTAGATTGCTCTTAACTTTTTCCCCCTTATCATATGGTCTTGCAGAGATTTTGGGAAATGTTTTTCGCCAGTTAAACTTGTTTAACCCGCTCAACCCGTCGTAATCTGTTGGGGGGGGGGGTGCTCTTTTGATTATTATTTCAGTTTCGTTTGTTTGGATATTGCCCTTGTTTTAAATAGATTTCATTTCTTATATTAAATATATGTATTCATTTTTTATATCATATATATATATATATACGTATGTATGTGTGTATGTCTATAAAGCTAAATATACATCTTTAATTTTGTTGGATATCTTTTCTCGAAGCTGTCTAAATCAACCAATAGAACCAATAGAAGCACAATGAATAAAATACCAAGGAAAGTTTTGCTCAACCAATCTCACTTCTGATGAAAAAGAATGAATATTTTCAAATCGTTAAATTGTTGCACGCTAATAAAAATGACGTTGTGACAGATTTTTTTTTTTTTTTTTTTCAAATTGAATTTAGATATGTGTAGCCTATTCTGAGTAAGAATGTCGTGAACTAAATTTGATAAACTCTAGGCTCGGCGCACTCACTTTTCATAATACCACTATTAAAAAAAAAAAAAAAAAAAAAAGTATTCGTAATATTCAATCGAAGAAAAATTCTATTACTAAATTCCATTACTAAATATCTTTAGTATTTAGAAAAAGTGGTAATCAATGTAATTATTGCATCGTGCCCTGTATACTAAAAATTTTTCTGTAAATATTTATAGTTTTATGATCGAAGTCCTTGTAAAATGTACAAAGTCAGTCGAACAAGCTTCCTATGATAATCGTACATCATTACTTAAATATTACCATTACAAAATGATATAATAACATATATTAGGATTACAACTTTATATTATAATATATAAGAAGTTTCACTTTGAAATATTAAAAATAAAAAGCATTAAAGATAAGTCAAATAAATTTCTATTTACACTCATGTCCATAAATTAAGGATAATGCTAGCTGAGGCAAATAAAGGTTCAGAAACAAAACAAACATGACTTATTCAAAAAGTCCATTTATTAAACAAAAGATCAAAAACAAAAAAAGGTGGTTTATGCTGGATGCCATTTATAAAAACTACGATTTTTGCTCCCTGAAGCAATTACAAAAATTATCTCCCTTACAAAAACTTAACACTACATGGTTGGTATGATGGTTAATACATTGTATGTCTCTCAGATGATGAAATACAGTCCTTACAACACTTAGGAATGCTGAGTATTAAATTATTCATCTTATCTTGGGGAAGGTTACTCTACTCAGTAAGCAATGCTCTCCGGTACACATGTAGGAGGTGGTTGACGGACTACAACTCGTCGAAAAAGCATGTCCTACACATGCTCTATCGGATTCTAGTCAGGTGAGAATGCTGGCCATTCCATGAGAGTGATAGCTTCACATTGTAGGCATCCGTGTGCGCGGTGAGGACGCGCATTGTCATCCATAAACACAAATTCTGGGCTCATGGCACCCCCTAAACAAACGTACATGTTGTTCCCAACTGATGTCCTGATACGTTTGGCCTATAATTCTTCCGATTTGAACATGCAGATCTGTTCTGGTGCCCAATATGATCCCCCCCCCAAACGAGCACTCCTGCCGCACACGGTGTCGTTCAATGACTTTGTTTTGGTGGTAACGGGTACCGGACGTTCTACATATGAAAGCCTGGTGTGAATGCTGGCCATTCCATGAGAGTGATAGCTTCACATTGTAGGCATCCGTGTGCGCGGTGAGGACGCGCATTGTCATCCATAAACACAAATTCTGAGCTCATGGCACCCCCTAAACAAACGTACATGTTGTTCCCAACTGATGTCCCGATACGTTTTGCCTATAATTCTTCCGATTTGAACATGCAGATCTGTTCTGGTGCCCAATATAATCCCCCCTCCCCAAACGAGCACTCCTGCCGCACACGGTGTCGTTCAATGACTTTGTTTTGGTGGTAACGGGTACCTGACGTTCTACATATGAATGTTTGGCGTGAATCACACTGCAAGCTAAACCTGGACTCGTCGGAAAACATCACACAAGCTCACTGTGCCGCTGTCCACATTGCATGTTCTCTACTCCAAGTTAACCGCTGGCACAGTGCATTGCCGTGAGTGGAATACATCTAATAGGCCTGCGAGCATATAGACCAATATCTCCCAAACGTCTATCCACCGTTTGTCTTGAAACTGTGGCTTTCGTGGCTGCAGACAGCTGACGAGACATGTCTGATGCTGTGCTTTATCTGCTTATTTTGGCAGTTACTACCAAATACCGGTGGTCATTCGGAATTGTAACTAGTCGCCGACCAGTACTGTAAAGTCGACTGGCATTTCCATCATTTTGGAATCGTTGCCAAAGCCTAGAGATGACACTTTGGGCGATTATAAGTTTCTCCAATACTTCTATGTGAGTACGCCCACATTCTAGTCGGCCGATAATTCTACCACGTAAAAAGTTATCTACATGCGTCCTCTGTGTCATAACTATTCGGTTGGGGCACTGGGCGGCACACAGAACGCTTGTGAACAATTTTCCTTCTTTGATCCCATTCCTTATCTACCCCCTTCTTACACTTTCGTCATTGTAACATCATATCGCCGTCATCTGATGCTTTTCTATAATTTACATATTTTTCTTAAAGATATGTCTGGTATTACTACAGGTGAAATTTTTGCATTAAAGTTCGATTTCAGTGTGAATCTGAATTATCCTTAATTTATGGACATGAGTGTATTTTTATAAAATTGTGGTTGTGTGAGTTATGACCGATTCACTACATTAGATCCTAGGCCTGGGTGTAGTGCGCTCGCTGGGGGTCTTTTTAAGGGAACCTATTAATTTTAGAAGTATTTTCATCATATATCTTACTCTTTTGGAATATCTGGTACTGAGACTATTTTCAACGTAAACTTTCATCAGGTTTTTGCATAACTAACTTTACGGCAATCTAGGAGGTAAAAACTATTTCCAATAATTCACCACCAAAAAATACATTATTGTTATTTTTTTTTAATATCTCATCTTTTATTCAATTTTGAAAAAAAAAAAAAAAAGTGAATATTGCTTCTCATAATGATATTATATAATCCAGGGATTGCAAAAGGTCAAGTTATATTCTTTTCATAAATTTCTATTATATACAAACCATGCGAGTTTCTATGATGCAAATGCGGGTAAAAATATAAAATATGCTGTATGTCATGAAATGTTATAAATGAAAACAATTTATGCATATTTGGGCATTTAATTCATGCATATGTATATTTATATATATGTGTACTATTATATTACAATCATATATAGTCTCTGTAAAAAAAAAATGTACAAAAATATTTTTTGTTGAATTCAGTATAGCTTCCAGATGTCTTTTAAATTAGCATTATATCTTTCCATATTTAATTATTTCTCGTACTTTTCATAGTAGTCTTTAAAATTTCATTTTAATAAAATAACTTTTCCATAAAATAATTTCAATAAAATAATGAAAGTATTTTTTTTTTCTTTATATTATGCTTTAAATGTATTTGATCACATTCTTCGTAACTTTTATCAGAGATCACTGGTTTGTAAAATTACTTTTTCGTTACGAAAAAGTAAAATGCAATCTTTCATCTTCCCAAAACTTTCGAAATGAATACAACATGAAAATTTACAACAATGTCATTTTTACATAAAAGCGAGTCTCTGACAAAGAAAATGATTTCGATTTTTACTCTTGCTTTGCTTAATGAGTTTTATCTAAAAGAATAATGGGAAAGAATCAGTATGTAATGAGAAACAAGTCCTACTTTCGTTTAAAAATAAAATGAAAATTATCCCAGTTGCTACGTTAGAATAAATTTGTCTAAAATATTCTCTGAACAAATGTGTAGATAAAAGTTTTATATTCTAAAGTAAGCTGCATATATATATTTTTTCTTTTTTAGTCAGATTTTTTCAACATAATAACAAGAAAAAAAATTCAAAATATCTTTCATTTAAAACTTTACTGTTTATATCTTATACTATTAAGCAATCAGGATTTGTATATATATATATATATGTGTGTGTGTGTGTGTGTGTGTGTATTTCACTGTTTTCGAAAACGGTAGCTCAGACAGTAACGTGATTCGACACAAAAGCGCCCCAGAAGGGCCCTTGTGCACATTGAAGCCTGATTTTATAATTGTTTGATTAGTTTTCCTTTAGTTATTTAAAACATAAAAACAATAACCTTATAAATGCTTTAAAATTAGCCATTTAAATTTTACCCATAATTTAATCGTTGTCAAAAAATTTTACGAGTTTATTTTTTTTCGACAGGTAAATAAATACATTTACTTTAACGTGAACAATAAAAAATTGAAAAAAATTAAATTATGCAACTCACAAAAATTGACGTCATTATCAATTTAAAGAATTTATACACATTAATAAAGTACTAATATAGTTTACGATGCTCATAAATGTTGTACTAAAATGTTCTTTTTTTTTTCTTCTTTTTAACTACTAGTTTTTATATTTTTACTTTCAAGCTGTTATTCAAATAAAACTGCCCATGATGTCACATTCGACTGCCTAGCGTTTCTTTACTACTCCAAAGTCTATGAACCATAAATTTATTTTATCAGTTTTATTTATAGATTCTTCAGGGCGATATTTTAATTTTGGCGTTAAAGTACACCGAACATTTTTCGCCAAGAAGTTTAAATTAGTTTGAACTCTGCCTTTATTTCATATAACTGATTTTTTAAAAGTATTTTCTCTTATATTATCAGAGTTATTATATGTGGGGTAAAATTGTTCTAGAAATAAAGTAGTGTGAAATAAAGGTGGGGCTAAAAGTGCTCAAGAATAAATTAAAATGTTATCAACTATGTTATTGTCATATTAGTCAAAACGTAATATTTAAGTTACTATTTGTTTTATTAATAAAGTGATTTGGAAAATAAAATATCAGAAAATTTACAGTTGCCAAAGTTTATTTGGAATAGAAGTTATATAGTTAAATAATACTGTACAAAATTTCCTCCTTTTTCCCAAAATTATCTTACTTTAAAATAACTAAAAAAAAAAAAAAAAAAAAATGAAGCAATGATCCAATAAAATCTATCGATACATCTAACTCAAAATTTCAATTACCAGTATTCATGTAATTTAATTACTTTCCTTTTAAGAGCATTACAAAATTGAAACAAAATATCACTCTTGTTTTAAATATGTTTATAATTTACAAAACTTTACAATGTTTCAACTTCTGTTAAACCAATCAGGTTCTAAAATTTGAACAAAGTAATTGCCTAGAGATTCTCAAATTCCAAATATGTAACGAATTTTAATGTTTTTGATGTTTTCGCAAACAAATTACGTTTCATGCGGCGAGATCAAAAACACCTTTTATTGTTTAAAGTAACCGATAGTTAATTGAGGTGCAAGGTGAATAGAAATATTTACAGCATGTGCATTTTAATGTGTTTTCATGGAAATTTGAAACCTGTATTTTTAAGAAATTTGCCAGCTCATATTTAAATTTTATTAAAATACAACTGTTGTGTGATTTGGTAGATTATAGTTTTGACTATTTCAGAATTCAATAAACCCACTGGTAAATTAAAAACTTAAAAAAAAGTCTATATTATTTAATCCTTCAAATTATCCAATACGCATTTGAAAAAAATAATTATTGTTGATTTTGTTTTCGAAATTATACCTAAACTTATTGTCATTTATGGTTTACTATGAGTAAACAACTAGCACTTACAGGAATAAATATTCTTTAAATACTTTAAGAACACTAATTTATATATATATATATATATATATGTGTGTGTGTGTGTGTGTGTGTGTGTGTGTGTGCGTGTGTGTGTGTATATATTAAGGTTTTCGACCAATTTCTAGACATTTTGTAAATAAAATTTCTGTCAGCTAGTTTTTCGATACTTTTTGTATTAAAATGACATAAATTTAATGTTTACGAATTTATTCTCTGGCCGTTTTTCTCCAAATAGCACTGGCGCAGCAGTAGCCCAGTCGGTAGAGCGCCGGCCTCGTAATTGGAAGATTGCGGGTTCGGTACTCGAGCCGGCCAAAGATCGTCGTGTACACTAATGGTGGCTCGTGCACGTAAAATCTGTCATGGCTGCAATGTCCTCCATGTTCCCATCAAAAATCATACCTCTGGGGGTCACCGAAGGATAAAAATTGTGATGGCATGTCTCCGGATCACCTCTAGTGGTGTGTCCCAGACCGTCGCCAATTGCCCATCTGCGCAGCATTAGTGCGACGTAAAACGCAACCAACCAAAAAAAAAAAAAAACATCCAACCATCCAAATAGCACTACGCAGTTTTGTATAACAATATATTTAAAACAAACTGTGACGCTGAATGCATAGAATCTGAATGTTTTATTTACTTCTAAACAGTGAACAAAACTGATTTTATGATGTCCTGTAAAATTTAACACGTATCTCAATTTCATATTTAAAATCGTTGTGTCAGTATTAATCCAGTTCTGGAGGTTTTTTATCTTCCGCTATAATTAGTTGATTGTGAATATTTTAGTGACTATGCAATGTAGAAAGAAAGTGATTTTTTTGTTAACTAGTAACGTACTAGATTTGGTTTCAAAATCTCATTGCACTAGAATGTCGAATAAAGTAAGAATTGCAGCGTACAGATCATTGTTGAAAACTTTTCGTTGAAAGTTTAAAGACTATATTTAAGTACACAATGCAAATAACACAATGTTTATAATGTACACATTGTACATAAATTTCAAAGTACACACAGGTCTACCAATAATTAACCAAAAAACATTCTTATTATTTTCCGAACTTACATATGTAAGAAAAGTATTTTGTAATTATGCCAAAAATCTGATTTTGAGATTTTGGTGTTCCTAGACGTTTTGAGATCCTTTGAGTTCCTTTTTGCTATTTTTACGGTGATGTATAAATGTATGTGTGTGTGAGAGAGAGAGAGAGAGCGAACATGATAGCGTCTAAACACTTTTTTTCAAATGCGTTGAAAGTTGGGTACATATGTTATAGGTCATCTTAGCACAAGCCTTATTGGTTTCAATGAATCTAGTACTTATAGATTTTAAGGGGACACAAAGAAAAATATTTTATTATTAAGGCCTATGAGCCCAAAATTTTAAAGTGCAATAGTGTCTAAATGCCTTATTCGACTGAGCTCAAAACTTATTCACATGTTATGAGTTACCGTAACACGAACTGTATAAATTTTGGTGAATGTAGAATTTATAGTTTTTTTACACGGACACAAAGAAGAAATTCTTATCAATATTCTCTAAGGGCTCAAAATTTTAAAAATACGGTAGCATCTAAGCACCTTATTCGATTGAGTTGAAAATTTATACACATATTATAGATCACCTTCTCATGAACTGTAAATATTTTAATAAATCTAGTACTTATAGCTTTTTAGAAGGACACAACAAAAATTCTTTATCATTAAGTTCTATGGGCTAAAATTTTTAAAGTGCGATATTGTCTAAACCCTTCATTCGATTGAGCTATAAATTTATATACCTTTTATAGATTCCCGTTACACAAATTTTATGAATTTTGGAGAAACTAGTGCTAGTAGTTTTTTTTCTTTTTTACAAGGACACAATTTTATTTTATTTTATTATAATTATGGTTTATGGGCTCAAATTATTTAAACTGCAATAGTGTGTAAATACCTTATCCGATTGAGCTGAAACTGTATATACATGTTATAGGTCATCGTTGCAAGAACTGTATAGATTTCGTTCAGCATAGCACTTACAGATTTTTACAGGAACTAAACGAAAGTTTCTTTATGAATATAATGAATGGGCGCAAATTATTTGAAAGGCTAAAGCGTTAAGTTAAACAACATACTATATAGAGAAAAATACTTATATACCCAATTATAATTTTCTCATTTGTTTATTTAACTACCTCTCTTAATTCAATTTATTAATACAATCGTTACTTACTTAATTTTTCTGACAGTCGAGTGGAGTCACTCCAGATTTTTTATTGAATGTAATTGCTGGAAGTGTTTCAATATATTTTACCATTTCCAGAAAAGCTGCTCAGTAATGAATATTAATTCCTCATACACATACGGTAGATATACAATATACATATAAGTTAAATACTCAGTGCCCGTTTATTGTACAATTACGCGTTTTGAGGTTCCCTGAATACTAAAATAAAATTTCCAATGGTTGATATGTATCTTATCAGAGTAACTTAAAAACAAATAAGTACAGGCAATTCGAATGTTCTATTCAGAAGCTCATATGAGTTTGATATTTGAAAAGTTTCATCAGATTGTTAAGTTTCAAAGGGTAGTGCGGGTGAAAAATGTCTGAACAATTTGGAAGAATCTTTTAATGTAATAGCAGCATTGAATTCTATATTAATGTAAAGTTTTTTTTATAGCTAGACTCGTATAAGTAAACAAGATTGTTCTGTCATTTAGTTGCTCATTAAAATAAGTGACAACAGTCTGAAGAGCCGATGCCATAGTTAGAGACACATAGGTTTAACATTGTAGACGAACACAAATTTACATGAATGCTATTTACATGCTTATAGTTAAATTTCAAAAGTTTCTGTAACAGTTTCTAATAAAAAGCAACTCTGTGCTGATTTAGGATCCAATAACTAAAGCTTAATAAAAACGTGCACGTCTGCTCGTGACATTTTTTTTTTAGTCCCCTTCTGAATATGGACCAACGATGAACTGATATTTACTCTCTGAGCATGAAGGTAGAAAGAGCTCCTGGGCTTCTCTGCCTGTCATTCGTTGTTGCCACTTGGCGTAGTATAAATACAGTTGAACTGAAAAGTTGAAGTTACTTTCCCGACTTGAGTTGCAGTCACTTTTCTGTCACTCTTCACATTAATGTAGGTAGTATATTCAAACGGTGAAATCAGGGGTACTGTAGCCACCCCCCGTTCCCTCCCCACACAGAATTAAGTGTAAAACAAAATTGTCCCTAAGTCTACTTTGAATTGTTTTTACGTAGGATCATATATAGGGCGCATTCGAAAGTATTTCCCGGTCATTTCCCGAGTTGGGAAATGACGTCACGCGGGAAGTTCGGGAAATTAGAACTACCATATAAGAGCCTTACGAAAAATGACCGAGATATAACTACTTCCGTACACATCTCATCCCCCGGAAAACAAATATATAAACAAACATGGCTCCTATATGGTAGTTCTAATTTCCCGAACTTCCCGCGTGACGTCATTTCCCAACTCGGGAAGTGACCGGGAAATACCTTCGAATGCGCCCATAGTAGTTGTAATATTACCCCTTAATCCTACAATCTGTGTTTAGAATATTTCATAAAGCAGGGTAAGAGAAAGTCGTATCATTGCCACACCAGTTTATTTTAATTCATTTATCTATTTGCAAAATGAGATATGCAGTAAATGTTAAAAGATTTATTTATCGCTATCGTCATGGGGGAATGTTATTAGTCAACGCTGTTTATCCATCGATTTACCTAGCACATTTAATACTTATATTTATTTAAAAAAAAAAAAAAAAAAAAAAAAAAAAAAAAAAAAACATATGCCAAACATTCTACTATAAATGTGAAACAAATTCCTTAAATCTTTTATGGCTGCTCTTACCTGAAATCAGTCTTTTAAGACGAGCTAACATTTATTAATTCTAATTTTCTGTATAACAACAAATTTTCAAAATAATCTAGTTTATTTTGTTTTATGTTTCCCGCTCAAAAATTTTGAAAGAGAAATCTACCACTAGCAATATGTTTATTCAGATTGGATAAATTCTCCTTTCATATGCTGATATACGAGACAATATCAATGATAAATGTATAAAGTTGTCCCAAGTCATTTTTCATTTGTAAAGAAACCTATTTCAAAAGTTAATAGCTTAATATATATATATATACATATTCTATCTAAAAAAAAATTTAAATTGGCATTTTTTTTAATAGAGTAAAATGTAAAATGCATGTCGGCAAAAGAGGGAAAAAAAAGTCTTTGAATTTTATTCATGTTCGAAATAGAACCATCAATCTCACAACATTTTATAGATTTTATTATTTGTTTAAAGCTGTATTTTTGCATTAAATTTTTATTTATGCATTTCATTCTCTGCATATCTGTAGTAAATTTCCTGTTCAAAATAGGTAAGGTATTGTGTTTATTTCTGACTATCACGAAAAATAGTTGAGATTAAAAAGATATGTGAGATTATTATATTTTTTTTATCTTTTTATTCTGCGATCTTTTTTTTTAAATATAAGTTGTGTTGTTTTCTGAAAGTGTGAGAGATAAAGATCTGAATAAACAGGAAGAAAAACTTTCTTGGCACTTTTCTGCTAGGGGTATAAATATATCTTTTATATCTGAAAAATTTCTATAATATGTTTATACCAATTCCAAGTTCATTTACACTATTCATTTTTTAGTATATTATTACAGATCTCGAACACATTAAATTATATTTTCCTATATGCATTTAAATAAACACAACATACTAAAGGTGCAATTTTTATAATTATACGACATTGACTTCGTGAAAAAAAATATATATTTGTCCTTCTAAAAATAAATAAATAAAAATACAGTGAGAAAAATTATATACCGCCTCATTCTAGAACCATTATTAGTCATTTTCTGAATCCCTAAATAAGAAATATAGATTTCGAGCTATGCGTATAAGGTAAACAAATAAGTAAATAAGACGGAATGATTGAGAATTTCTACTCAATACTTAGATGGTGAAACAATATTATGAATACTTTGTATTGATAAAGTAACAGACAGGTAAAAAATAATTAAAATAATATAAATAATATTGAAAAAAATTACAGAAAAATTAAAAAGAGGTGCAAAACTAGATGTTATAGCAAACATACATACTAATTTGCAACCTCAGAAATTTTTTACGAAGATTTACTTTAATAACATAGAGGAAAAACTTATTTCTTTTGTTTTATACTTGCTCGTATATTCGGTCGAAATTTATTTTAAATGAGCAATTTTCCTTGACCCTAAATGTCATAATACTGCTTTAACGAGCACCTACCTGATATTTTTAATGATACACTATCTACCAATAAGTATTTGGACACTTTTAGATTTAGACGTTTTGTCAAATAGCTAGAAAAATTCTTAAGGAATTACCTTGACATTTTTGGGAATATAAAAATCATGTCATGCTGTAATGTCTGTACACCGTATTCAACAGACCCCGTTGTATTAAATTCTTAAGTTCGGAGACAATCAAGAAAATTTTACTTATAAAACCAAAAAAGTTTATTCTAGCTGAATTAAAAGTAAATTAAAGAATCTCACTGAGCTATTAACATAGACTAATTAAAACTATCATAAATAAAAGTGCTCACCACTTGTAGTCTTAATAAATGACTTCCGAAGCTTGTTGGAAACTCTAGGTATTCGAAGAATGCTCACGAATCCAACACAACATTCAGTTAATAACTACAACTCAACCTCGCCCTACAACTCAACCTCGTGCAACTCTAGCCTTCTAAACTTTTCTTGGCACGGCCACTCACTATTCGACCACACTTCATACTATTAATAAATATAAACCGCTAGCTATTTAACTTATCGCTTTAACGCTCCACAGAAAACTCCAACACCAACACTGTAAGATGAAAACATCACACTATTTAAACTCTTCGGAAACAGACAACTTCATTCACTTCGTTTCATCCACTTACTCCTTTAAAACTAATCATATTCAACCATCTTTCCCAATCTGCGTAGATCCTAATTTTTTTTTAGACTCTCCATGCCTAAACAAAATCACCTCTACTCGACACCTTCAATCTTGCAGTTTCACCTCTAACATCCCTAAACTACGCTGGATCCAGCTTATACTTTTCCGACCTCAATCAACATTTTAATCCTTCACTACTGATTTCCTGCGGTGAACTTTATTTCCCCAACACGACACTACGTCTACCTTACAATGCCTCATATATTTCAGCAAAAATTTTGTCCTGAAGAGGAAAAGGAGATCAGTAAAAAATTAAACAAATGTCAAAATGTTTTGTGTCACCCTGTAAAAAGTAATGCTTGGAATTCGTTTTTGCTCTAGAAGGTGATTATGAGAACTATTTCAATTATCTGTATAAATTTTTAGGAGCCTGCCACATATATTCAATGCGATATAATGGTTTCTTTAAAAAATTGCAAAACAAATTACCCTTTTTTTTTAATGATAATACGTAGGGTATTAGACCCAGTGCAAAGCAATTTTTAGGAAACTTGATGTACCATACTACAAACAGTATACTGCAATCAGAATGAAAAAATGTTAAATATCTTACGAAATATGATTTCTTTTACTGAATACATTTTAACTGCGCATGCGCTAGGTTTTAAAAAACTTTATTTGCATAATATAATAGCCAACTACTTATATGAAAACTATAAACAAATATCGTGTAAATTCAAAAAGTTATGAGAGGCAGAATCAACAAAATTTCAGTCCTTCTCAAAAAAAAAAAAAAAAAAAAGTAGATTATAGGGGTTTTATTAATAGGGGTTTTATTTGCAATCAGCGAACACTGCATAACCATTGGGCATTAATGGGCTCTTCCCAGCGTCGTCTGCTCAATCACGTGATAGAAGAAAACGAATAATCGAATTCTGAGAATCGAATTCAATTAAATAATGTTCTTAAGAACAAAAATGTCAATATTTAATAGAAAATAAAATAAAAGTAATATTGTGCATTTGTAAACAGTAGAATAGTTGTATTTGTAAATTTCATAATTTTTATAGAACCTTTATGTGTTTATTTATTTTTACCTATAAGAATCGATTGTTGTATATTGTAGAGTAACTGTAACATTAACTGATCTAACAACAAATAATAGCTTCTTGTGAAATGTTTACGGATTATACATTGAAATTTTAAAATGTTTTCATTTAATTTAATTGCATAAAGGTGTTACAACAAGTTAATTAACTTAGTTACTGGTCTAAATAGATTTACGTAGTACGATATTGCACTGTCACTGATTTAAGTACGAAAAATCAGAGTATTTAAACATGGTCTTCATGAACATCAATAGCAGGTATAAACTAAATGATGATTGTAAATGTATACAACAAACAAAAGATGATGAATAATGATATAAAATGGATTAAAAATGATGATGTATAAAAAATAACACAGATTAAATACGATTGATCAAAAATAAGAATAGAAAATTTGTTATTTCAGCAATCGCTCTAGATAAACAAGACTTCGTCAGCTATTTGTTTTTCCTCTATCATGTGACCTCTGACGTCAGGTGGGAAGAGTCCATTGAACCAACATAAAAAATTGAGGAAAAACCCTTATAGCTTAGCTTTAATTTTATAAGGGACTGAAATTCTGTTCATTCTATCTCTCATAACTTTTTTTAATTTACAAGATATTTATTTGGGATTTTCCTATAAGTAGCTCAATACATTTGGCTATTAAATTATGCAAATAAAATTTTTATAAAACTTTCGCATGCGTAGTTAAAGATTATTTAGTAAAAGTACTCAAATTTCATAAGATATTTAACATTGCATTCTTACTGCTGTACACTGTACCTAATATAGTATGCTAAGTTTCCTAAAAGTAGCTTTGCACTGGGTTTAATACCCTACGTGTTATAATTTAAAAAGTAGAGTTTTTTTTTTTTTTTTTTTTTTTTTTTGGCATTTTTTTAAAGAAATCGTTATATCTCCATGAATATATGTAGTAGCCTCATAGAAATTTATACAAATAATTAGAATAATATTCATAATCACATGCAGAAGCCAAAATGCATTTAAAGCATTACTTTTTACAGGAGCACCCAAAACATTTTTATTCTTGTTTAATTTTTTACTAGTTCCCTTTACTGTCCAAGACAAAACTTTCCCTTTTCCTGGAGATATGACATATCCTTCATACTCCCAAAGTTTCAAGGTAATTTCTAAAGAACTTTTCTAGATATTTGACGAAACGTCTAAACTCGAAAGGGCCAAATACTTATTGGTAGATAGTGTACATATCAGTAAAATCAACATTTGAATGCTTGTAATGATGTACTGTTGTGTAGCATTTCGAGCGTTTTCCTTTTAACATTTAACGTTCATAGATTTCACACTTTTTTTCCAATAAATCCCCAAATTGAAGTGCTTAGGAAAAACATTGTTGCAGGCACTAAAAACCCAGACCCGATGCAGCACGGGCGGAAAAGACGCTGCCGTAGGTCGCGAGTAGCTGATGCGAAGTTCAAAGTAATTTCAATGGAATTACTTTTTATTTATTTATTTATTTATAAAATGATATAAAAAACAGAGATTTAATTTTTTTGAAAATTTATTTAAATATAGTGACCAGCGAAGCAGACGAAGACTGCTAGTGTTTGTTTATTAAATCTTTTTACTATTATATTTTTTACATACTAACACAGCAGTAATCATATATATATATACATATATATATGTATATGTCAGAAGTCTTGCCGTTTGCCTCCTTCCTTCCTTTCTTGGGTTGTTTTTTTCCCCTGGATTTCGATTTAGTTTGAGTTTTTCTGTTGGAATTTGGTTGAGTTGGTTTGTTTTATCGTTTGTTTTGCGGGCTGTTAAAAATTAAATTTGGTTTCTTAAATATGTGTATTTGATCCCCTGATGAAATTTTTTTTTCACCTTTCTGAGCTTCTCCTACATAGCAAATTGTTCATTCTTATTGGTCATTGGGGTTTCGGTGATCTTTTGTCTGTTGCTTGGCTTTTACTGTGCTTGATGGGTCATTATTGTTCATTACAGGGTTCTCTTTTTGCACCTTGAAATAGTGTCCTAGAGAACCTTCTTTTCACCAGAGTCTAATTACACGGTCCTATTTCAATTTTCAACAGGTATTGTTGTACAGTGGATTGGCGTCAGTACTATTGTTGAACTTGATAATTGAATAATTTGGGAAATCTTGTTGCTTTATTCGGTGTGTGTATGTCTCTTTGGTCGTTCTTCTACTATCAAAATGATTATATATATATATATATATATATATATATATAATATTGCGTTTATAATTCTATAGTTCTCTTAATACATAATTCGTAATTAAGGTGATTAATTCTCGATAATTATGGTAAATCAGACGATTTTTATTTTTCGTTCTGTTACCATTTTGAATACTCTTAATAACTCTCTTAAGAGTATACTCTTAATAATATATATATATATATATATATATATATATATATTAAAAAAAAAAATTAGTTTTTTTCTAATGCGACATATTTTTTTCTCTTTTTAATCGATTTTTAAACATCTATATTTTCCTTTTTCAGTATATTTAAGCACTACTTCGAAACAAATAGTGTGTCAGAGGAAGTCACTTTAAAATTCTTTGCTGCTTTTATGATACGCTCGTGTCTAGTTTTTTCACTTAGTGAAGCACCGTGCTACTATATGTATCTCAAAAAAGGTTGCCTTTTTTTTTTTTTTTTCAATTTATAGAGTTTGCTTATAATTTTTATTTTTTTATTAAAATAATTATTATTTGAAGATAATCATGTTAGCATATAGACGTTTCAAGCAAGTATTTCTTAAAAGATAAAAATGCTGCTTTTTTTAAACATAGTTAGGATCGGCTATGTGTCCAACAGACATTTTTAAAATTAGTTTAGCTGTTTTTTTTTTTTTTTTTTTTTTAAGGAAATATTTATGAATCTTACGGCATTTATTTATAGCAATAGTCGTGAGCAAAAGTTATTAGTTGATGTTCGATTTATCGATTTATGTACCACATATTTAATACTGGATTATTATTTTTTTTAAATTCTACTTTAAATGCTGAATTAGTTTCAATAAAATTGTTATGGATATTTTCTTTCTCAAATCAGTCTTTTAAGTCAAACTATCAATTGTTGTTGTTATTTTTTACGTTGTAACAAATATTCAAAATATTCGTTTTTTCTTTCCGCACACTTAAGAGAAGTTTACTGACACTAGCATTACTTTTATTCAGATTGGATAACCTCTCTTTTCACATCTGATACACGAGACAGTACCAATGATAAATGTACAAAGTTGTTCCAAGTCATTTTTCATTTGTAAAGAAGCCTATTTCAAAAGTTAACAGGTTAGAAAAAATATTTACTTTTTTCATTTAAAAAATGTACATTCGGCACTTTTTACTTCCTTATACAATGTATAAGGAGGTAGACTAAGCGAAAAAAAAAAAAAAAAAAAAAAAAAAAAGCCGCACAACAGAAAAAATAAATTATACCTTTTTTATTTGTAATAACTTAAAAATTAAGGGTTGAAACAAATAAAACTGTTCTGTTTGCATAATACCAAAGGGATGAAATGAAACCTATGTACATTTTCGATATAATAATTCGCTTTATTACACTCTATGAAGTACTTTATAAGAATCTAAATAAAGATTTCATTTTAAACATAATGCAATAACCATACACTTTGTAATCTATTATGATTTATTAAATGAAATAAACAAGTTCTATTTTAATATGTGAAATAAAACTATTTATTTGTTAGATCTAAGCAAATTTTTATGAAAATTTTGTATTCTGCATTGGGTTAATTCCACCTTTATATGGAATTACTGCTTTAATGCACAAAGACATAGTATTATACAGTGTTTTAATATAAATCCTCAGAAATTTTAATGTGCCAAATAACACAAATAATTTTTTCTAGCTCTGACAGAGTTCTGGCTGCAAATTTTGAATCTTCTCCCCTCTCCCGCGCCTTTTTATAGACGAAACATTTTTGAGCGGATCACGTTTATGACTATTTCCATGTCTGGTAAAGAAGAAATTCTACTATATCTTTTGTAGGATTTAACTTAAAGTGAAAAAAGATATGATTACTTACAGAATTATAGGTTCTCATGGGAATGGATTGGAAATTTTGACAATTTGAAGTGAATAAACTTAACACAGACGCAGTGTAGTAAGGTGCATTATCATCTTGAAATGCTGTTTGTGGAAATGTCTAAGATACCCCCAAAATAGTCGGTCAGGCACCACTTTTATAAAGACTGTGCTTTATTTCGAGTTAATTGATCCCTTGAGAATAAAAATTTGCTCGATTGTTTGAAAAGTTATGCAGCTCCGTAATTTAATGTATGGAGAATGTGTCACTGTTTTAAAAGTGCGATTTTCATTAAGTCGGTGATATTTCAGTTGTCAGATCTGCTTGTTTTCTTTAGATCGAAATAAGTTAAACTTGACTCGTCAGAGAGAACCAGTTCAGCCTAATAATTAACTAATCATTTTTTAATTTTTTTTAGCCATCTGAAGTCTTGCTTTCTTAATTCTCTTCACTAAGGATGGAATTTTTTCAAACTTTCTGTCATTTAAACCTGCTTTGTTTAATAGTTCCTGCACTGTAGTTAAAGAAATTATGCTGCTAAACACTTTTTCTGAATCTCTCTTATGTTCTAAATGTAATACAAACCGATTTTATAAGCAATGTCTTTTTCATTTACGGTCATCTCGCTCGGATGAGCAACATGGCCGCCTAAAGTCAAATTTCCAGTTTAGACGACCAGAAAATTTTATATCTCGCTAAAAACCATTTTACCAATATTGCATTAATATTTAATTATTTTGCCATCTCACGTATTAAAAAGGTTTTTGATTTTCATTCAAAAATTAATACTTTTTGTGGCATCGTTAACTGCCTCATTTTTACCATTTTTGAAATATTTCTGAAATTACAATTTTCATGACAATTGCATTTTCTTTTTAACACTGGACTCAATGCTAAAGTGTGTGTGGAGGACAACATAATAAAATCTGTTCGAAAATTTGCTTTATAAACAATAAATTTGGCAGTTGTAGAAGGTGAAAAGGAAAATATCCAAGTGCCGCTTTTTTTTTTCGTTGCTTAGTGTATATTAATCCGTATTTCCGAAATGGATTTATATTTTGCATAGCTTAAAAACGAATCATCATGGAATGAGGCATATTTATATGTGTGACTGTCATGATGTACACCCGCAACTTAGATTTTAATTGTTCTAGTTGACGAATGCACTTCATTTAATGGATATTCAGCCCGTAGATATAGCTTATAAGGGTACTGACAAAAAACGTTGTCGATATTTTTGCGTGTAGAAAGTAATTCTTAAAGAATTAAGCAGGTTTTCTAGCCGACGAATGCACTTTATTTAGTTAATATTCAGTAAACAGTTGAATAAATCTCTTTTTTTGTGCTAAAAAATTAATATACTTGAAACAATCCCATGAAATGGTCATTTTTACTACAGATATCAAATAAATATTGTTAATTACACTACAGAATATAAATTTCGCTAAATCAGGAACAACCAAATATTTCGAAGTCTGAATGGAATTTGAATTCGCCAAGAGTATTGTCAGTGGTTTATGGAATTTTCAAGGTAGTTCTGTGCAAGAAACAGATTCATCATAACAAAATTTTCAGAACTAGACTCCTATTGAGATTAGATTTTCCAAATTTTGTGAATCCCTAACTACCATTTTTCGCCACATTTGAATGCCTAATTTGACGCTAATTCAAAGCGTAACTTCGTGGAAATGAAAAAACTTTCAACTGTTTCCACTTTTACTGTAATACCGTATAGAAAGTAACACGTAAATATATAGGCAAGTTTTAGTTTACAATCATCAATAATCACTCTTTATATATATATATATATATATAATCGGGTTAGCCATTTGTAGAATTTTCGAAGAATTTAGTTCTACGCTATAAACTAATGAAGTTTCCGGAATATTTCAGAACTCTGTTCTTATTGAAGTTAGAGCTTTCGAACCTTTCGCAATCCTAAACTACACGTTTTCACCAAATTCGGTGGCCAAATCGCCAAATTGGACGCCGAATCGCCAAATTCGATGCCAAGACCAAAAATCTACGCTGACTACTTGTTTGCAGCTTGGCGAGATTATCGATAAAATTTTGAGGCAAATATTGTTTCAAGATAGCCAGAAACCCTTTCACAACTTCAACTGAGTTAATTATTTTGGTAAAATTTATCGTTTTTCACCACTAATTTTTGCCAAAGGGAAATAACTGGGCATTCTATACTCAAATCATTTTCATTGCACGCTAAGCTGTGCATTTGCGAATGACAGATTCTGTAATAAGCCTGGAGTACTATTCCTGAAAATTCTACTATATTTGTCTTGGCGGTATATATAATCGTATAATCGTATTATCGTATTATCGTGTTTTTTTTTTTTTTTTTTTTTTTTTTTTTTTAAAGAACGTTCGTGGGCCGTAACCTGCCTGTTAAATTATGAATCTGTTACCTCACACAAAACCGTCAATATTTTCATGACAATATGTATACCTATGGTTGTATAAGCAAGCTATGTGGTGTCCACATCAATTTTTTTTTTTTTTTTTTTTTGTAGAATAAAATATATGTCCACGAAAGCGAAGAAAAAAAAACTTTGAATTTTATTCATGTTCGAAATAGAGCCATCAATCTTACAACATTTTATAGATTTTATTATTTGTTTAAAGCTGTATTTTCGCACGAAATTTTTATTTATGTATTTCATTCATTGGATATCTGTAGTAAATTTTATGCTCGAAATACATAAGGTATTTTACTTATATCTCACTATCATGACTCTTATGGACATTTTATTATAAATTCTGTTATTTTCTGATAGTAAAGGATTAAATCTATTAAAAAAAAAAAAAAAAAAAAAAAAAAAAAAAAGAAAACTTTCTTGCGAGTTTCTGTTAGGGGTATAAATATATTCCTTGAATCTGAAACATAAGATGTTTATACAATTTTAAAGTTTATTTACATTTATCCATTTTTTCAACAGAATATACTGTTACAGATCTCGAACATGCTAAATTATATTCATCTGTATGCAACTAAATACACAAAACGTACTAAAGTTGCATCTTTTATAATTATACGACATCGAGTTCATGAAAAAAAAACAATGATTATGCTTTCTAAAAATCAAAAAGCGCGCTGTTTTTTCTCATGCTGCACATTGGTACTTTCTTCTGTTTTCAGCTGCTGAAAAAATGTAATAATTTAACGAAGTATTTAATTATTTTATTTTGAGACATTTTTTTTTTTTTTTTTTTTTTTTTTGTTTCTGTGACTTTTCCTTACTCTTTTGAAAGGGAAACGACCCACTAGGAATTGAGACATTCTACTCACCAAGTTTGTAGACGAAAGCCGTCGATACAAACAACAATCGTGCTCGTCGCCATAACCGTGTAAAGTTTTCTGTGTTATTTTCTACAAACTTACGTAAATAACGGTTAGGACACTTTAAAAGTACCCTCTAATTTGCATATGTCATCCTTCCCTGGGTTCCTAGAGTAGACAGTGAACCTTAAAACCCAGCACCAATGACTTTGAAATGGAAATCAGTCAATGTATGAATTAAAGTATGATGAAAGTGCACTGTAACAAATAAAGCTATTTAGAAACAATTTTTCAAAAAATAAATAAATAAATTATAATCCTGGATATTTTATTCACTGACTTCGTATGTGTACTAATCGTACCAAAAGGCCATGTATATAATATTTTACTTTAAAACAAATATTATTAACTTTTTAAATTTCATTCCATAATTTCTTTTGAAAACTGATGAACTAATTTCACACAGCTGATAATAAGTATATAAAAAGAAAAAAAAAAATAGTTATTATAATTTTCGAGAAATGTTAAATTTTGCAGTGAAACAAGTGAACTCTTATTATCTACGAGATATGTTAAAAAAAAAACTAAAGTTTTGGTGTAATATGATTATTACTTATTGTACAACAATTTAAGCACCACTTTCACAAATTAGTATCTGGTATATTCAATAAACTGTTCCCATTACGTATTCTATTTTTGGGAAACCTCCAGGAAAGCACATTCTGGAATGTCTCGCCGGTCTGTTGTCGAATCGTCCTGAATCTGTGGTTAAAAAACGAATTTTCTTCAACGTAATCTTAGGTGCTGCAGGTAGCCTATTTAGTAGAGTGTCGAACTCGTAAATGAAAAATTGCAAGTTCGATACTCGAGCCGGTCCAAGACCCAATATTAAATGTAGTTAGTGCGCCTAAATTCCGTCGGGACCGCAACGTCCTCCATGTTCTGGAATTGATATTTCTGGCTTTTACTGAAGCGGAGGCCTTCCCCTCTTCAGAGGATCAAATATTTGATGGCATGTCTTCGGACCATCCTTAGAGTATGTCTCCAGTAGCACAACGCGTAGCTATAGTGGGACATTAAAACCTAAGCAACCTGTATAAATACTGAATAAGCGTCCTGTAAAAATACTATAAGAGGATTTAAAACGTGTGAAATTACTTAATATGGTTTTATAATTTTATAAGTTTTTGGGTTTAGTATCTAATTATTATTTGTTATATGAAAATATAACTTTGCAAGTAAAATTTTTGAACAAAACAAAAAGTAAGTTGTTTAAATATTTCATTTAATTAACTTACGCTATAACTATTATTATTATTTCCACCCTTAAGAAAAATACATAGTTTTTTCTTTATATATAAAATTCCTATTTGTAAGTTTTATACCTTTTTATATATCCCTGAGCTTTTATAATTTTTAATAAATTATAATTTTGATTTTTTTTTCTTTTTTTCAAAGTTGTCGATGACTTTTAATAGAAGTTTCACGAGCATGTCAAAGTTTGAAATTTGTTTAGTTTAATCGAGTTTTGATCGTTTCAATAATTTTAAATTAAAAAGAAAGATTTATGACAAAGTTGACATCATCGATAAGTTTATCGGTAAAAGTGTCAAATAAAATATTATTATGGTCCTCAACTTTTATATAGAACACTTTCCCTGTCACGTTTTTTAGTTACCCAATAAAGCTGAAAAATAGATTATTTGGAAATTTCTAAATAAAAAAGATGTAAATTTATACATTGTCATGATATGTTATATATTCCATACATTTTAAACTAATATTATGTAACACTGGGATATTAATAAGTTAAACTATTAAAATTTTATTGGGAAATGAACAGTTTTACTATGATTTGACTAGAGAAAATAAGAAGATGATATATTATTTTCATTAAAGATTATTATCCATTATTATTATTTATATAGTCTATTAACTACCTTATATTGATTAACAAAAATATACTACTTTTACATTTGTTTTGAAATTTCAATAAATATGTTTCTACATCTCTGAATAGTAAAGGGTTGTAGTTTTAAATTTTGCGTATGGCATTTTGCACATAAATAAGAGACTCGTTGTATATGACTTTGAAAATGTAATAATTTTAAAAATATTCAGATTTGACTGTTTCACTTTTCTTTTTTAAACATATATGAGCAGGGTATTGCAATAAAGAAGCTAAGTCTATTTTATAATTAAACGAATTAAATAAAATCTATATTAAATATTCCTTAACGGTATTTAAAATAATTATCGGAGAATAAACAATTAAATGGACTTAAATGTCAGCTCTGACTTTTCTCAATACTCGAAAAATGTTAAAATTAAATTTAAATGCTGAATGTTAAATGTTAAACTACACTGCTCGGCATTAAAATGGCCCCCAACACCACTTTGGCAAATTCTTATGTAAAATGACTTCCTGAATCCGAATATGACGTCCATTTTGCCCTATCACCCACCGATTTTTAGGGACGGCCTTCTATTATCATCACTTTTCGGTAATTTTAAGGCTATGAATTTGATTTTTAGGGGTGGGGGATTATTTTATTTGTTAAATATCTTCTGAGGGGCTACCGAGTTGAAAATTTCAAAAACATGAACATTTGCGGCAAGGGGGAAATTTAGGGGGGGGGAGGGGATTTGCCATTGAAATTATGTATTACATTTCTTATAATTTTTTAATCTATTATTAATGTTATTTACTAAAAATGGGCAAAATGGTAGTCATATTCGGATTCAGGAGGTCATTTTACATAAGAATCAGCAAAAATGGTATCAGAGAACGATTTTTTTTTTTTTTTTTTTTTTTTTTTTTTTTGCATCGCAGTGTTATTAAATATCTTAATCGAATATTGATATGTATTTAAATAATTTAAATAAACAGTTCCAAAGCTTCTAGAAACGTTTTCGTACAACGCACATTTTTTTTTTTTTTTTTTTTTTTTTTTTTCTGACATATTAAGTTTGAGGGTCAGATGTTCATAACAAGTTATGTAACATGTTTTATTACACGACGGCTTACTTCCTTTGTATGAACCTCCCTTTGGAAATTTCTAAAGCTTTTTTTGTAAATTCTAATTGCAGTAGAAAAATGTGAAAATATTTGTGTGTGGTAAAGAAAGAAGAAATGAAAACAAGTAGTTACTTTCAGAATTGCTGTAGAAAAATGTTAAAATGTTTATGTGAAAAAAAAAAAAAAAAAAGAAGATGATTTATCATGCTGATTTAAACTTAAATGTAACAAAAAATTTTGTTTATACAGCCTTATAACATCATCATAAACCTATGTTCACCAATGGCTATACGTCGATGCACTGTACGTCGGGAAATGTGCATTGCGGAACTCTAATGCGATGTAAAAATTACTCAATGTCAATCTCAAATAATTTCAATTCATTTATTTTTGTTAATAATTCACCTAGTTGTTTAATAATTTAATAATTTAAAAAATGCGTGTAAATGTATTTTTTAAATTATGTGTAAACTACTTATTGCAATATGCAATCTGTATATGTTTTTGTAAATGTATGTTATAACAAATTATGGAATTAATAGTAAACGTTTAAATAGTTATATAATTTTAAATTAGCAATATTTTTTAGGTTCCACCACAATATCTTTCATTAAGTTTAATTTACATTATTCCATTACAGGAATTTTTTAGATTAGTTTTGTTATTATCATTATTATTATATTCCATTTAGTAATTATGTTGTTAATTTATTTTTTGGGTAATGCAAAGGAAACGTTTCTTTATTTTATTTATTCTATCTGTAAAGATTTATTTTCTATTTGCTAGAATCCAAAATTTTCTTTTGTATAAAAAATCTATATATTCACATTTTTTTGGTATATCCTTTTAAGATATTTATTTATAAAAAAAATACGAAAAGGCTTACACAAGTTTATATATTCTTTCTTATTCTTTGACTATCATTCCCATATGATTTGAAATTTTATAGCTACCAAAGAAGTTGTTGTTATAAGATATGAAAGAATGAAATGTTCAGGAAACATATCTATAGAAATAAAATTGCATTCCCTAGCTTTTAGTCCTCGAAATAATATTTCGGAGTAATATTAAAAATAAGTATATATATATATATATATATGATACAAATCACCTTTGGGAAATATTTCAAAAAACATATTTATGTATGTATAGATATCGTTTAGAAAAATAATAAAACAAAAATTTAAAAAACTTAATAATTTTCAATACGCCTTTGAGTGAACTGCTTTATTATTTGTAAATATGCTACATTATCGCATGGTTACATCAATTTTTTTAGACTATAAGATACTTATTTATTCAGACTCTTTTTTTTTTTACTTTGGTTTGGAGTTTCAGAAAAAGTAAATATATAAATAAATAAATTCTTTTTAATGTTTAATTTTTTGCAGATTTTTACATTTTGTTTTAATAAAGATTGACACTTGTATCAAAATTTCACTAAATAGACTTTTTAAAGTTGAATTTTAATATTGGCACAGTCGGCAATTTTATTTATTATGGAGGAAAATTTTACTAGTGAGGAATTAAACCAATGTTATTGGAAAATTTTATGTTCTGAGCACAAATGTTCATATTTTTTCTGGTACTTAGCATTAATAACTAAAATTGAAAAAAAAAAAAAAATCAATATTAACTTTATCATGATTTATATTAAAAAGAAGAAATAATTTGATTCTTTGTAACTTTTGTTCGTTTGATCGTTTGTTTCCGGTTCATTTTCCTTCTCTCCGAATATCAAAAGGAAGATTTATAGAAAGATAAGCAGAGATTAATGACGCGCAAGAATTTTTGACTTCGATGAATAGCGTAGAACTAGTTTTACAATACGGAAACAATGAAAGAAAAATAGTGCATGAAATTTACTTTGAATAAATTATCTTGAGTAATATTAATTATCTGATATTTCTAGGAAATAAGTGCATGATTCGTTTAATGTTACTGAATTAGAAATTAATGAAAACTTAAAGAAGTAGAAATGAATATGTTATTTTTTACGCAATAGCTTTTCAGAATCAGTCTTAGTGTTAAATTATTAGAATTTTACCTAAAACGGATGGTACATATATGAATGAAATACTTTGCTAATAAACTAAACCATGAAGTAAAACTATTTAAATTAGAAATTTAAAAAACATACAACCTTTATTCCTCATGTTCATTTGCCGACTAGCTTCGCATGGGACGACCCAGCTTTTTCACCGGCTGAACGGTGTTCGAAGTTTCACGAAACTGTCTTTTCGCTTTAGCTTCTCCACTTTTAAAGACTCGGCGTCTCAATTCCACCATGATGAATTACAAGAAGTCCAGGTTCCTTTGCTAATAAACTAAACCATAAAGTAAAACTATTTAAGGCGCCGAGTTTTTAAAAGTGGAGAAGGTAAAGAGAAACTACAGTTTCGTCAAACTTCGAACACCGTTCCGCCGGTGAAAAAGCTGGGGCGTCCCATGCGAAACTAGTCGTCAAATTAACATGAAGAATAAAGGTTGTATGTTTTTAAAAATTTTAATTTAAAAAATGAAATGTTTAGACTTTTACACGAATTTAAGTTAAAAAAAATAATTATATAAATAGACTTTATACAGTACATTAATCAGTTGTGGTTTATAAAATTTACTGAGAATTTTTCCGAATAAAAAAAATTATGAACGATCAGTGAAACCATTTAAGGAAAAAAATTTGAAAAGTATCAATATTAATAATCTTACAAAACAGACTATTGTAAAAGTAGTTTCACATTATCGAAGCAATGAAGAAAATAGAAGTATATAAAATGAAATTAATTGTTATAATGAATTCTTTTTCTGTATTTTACTTATAACTTTTTCAAAAATAAAATACAGCTGAAAATTCCTTGCATTACAAACATGATGAAATAAATATGAATATTTATTTTTACACTAAACTGTATACATTGAAGGAAAGTATCAAGTATAGCCATGAAATAAAAAAGATTTTAATTATAAATAAAATAAAAATTAAATGGAAGAGACGGTGATTTGTGACATGTTAAGGTATTGCAATAGGTTAAATCCCTTTCTGCGTCAATTGTGGTATTGTAGTGGGAGTAGTTTTATAGTCAAATTGAAAATAAATGGCATTTTCATTCACATGCACTAAGACAAAAAAGTCGGCGACTTCGCAATCAAATTTGGTAGAAATGATAAGTTAGGGTGCTAGAAGTTTCAAAGCTCTTGAAGGAATAGAAGCTGATTTCTTAAACTTTCCACTGTGGATTTTAGCACAAGACTGTCGCCAAATTTCATCGCCAAAAAGTATAAATAAAAGCAAGTTTACTTCTTCGAGTAAGTGTGTGTTCAGAGCGCTATTTTGAGCAATATTAAGATTATATTTGTCATATATCATTTTTTTTTTCCAAAATAGGAATATTAACTTTTAACGTTTGTTGAGAAAAAAAAAGACAATTTATTCACACACACACACACACACATATATATATATATATATTAAATAATGAGGATTTCGGATTTTTTATTTTTATTTTTTTTAAGTGAAACTCTTTTAAAAATTTACAGAGATTCTGGATAAACATATGAGTAAATTTTCAAAAAAGAAAACAAAAATGCTTGCAGTTTTGGAAACGATTCAACATTTTTGCTTGTTTGTTTAAATACATCGATTCCATGAATTTTTGAATTTTTCAAATATCTAACAAAAACTTTTAATCGTATTTTATGTTAAAAAACTATAATGAAAAATGAATTTAAAAAAGATTAAAATAATGAAACAAAAAATAAATAAATAAATAAAAAGAACTTAATCTTAAATAAATATTTTCCATTATATATATATATATGTGTGTGTGTGTGTTTGTATATGGGAACTAATCTTATACATTCATATATGACAATAGGTAAAAAAAATTAAAGCATTAATGTTAAGAATCATAAACTATTAAGACGACCTTTTACACACACTTTTACTATCTCGTTCGTATTTTCTCTCCATTTCCCAAAACCAATTTACGTTTATTTTATTGATTGGAAAGAGGTAATTAAACTTGAGAAAAGCTTTTCAAATAAAGTTCTGAACTTGAAATTCAGTTAGGTAATGGGTTGCTTTGAGATACTTTCATATATATATATATATATTCTTTTGAAATTTCCAAGCTTAAATAATAAAAGATATGAAGCATACATTTCCCATTCAATGGAGGAAGTTGTTGATGTTTTACTACATTTGTATAAGTTGTATACATAATTCTAATATGTTGATTATGTTAAACAATACACTACTAGAAATTCAAATTAAAGTAATATCCCTTTTGAAATATAACAAATAGCTTTTGTAAATAGAAAAAATAAAAAAAATAAATATTTTAAATATTTTACGTACATAACACTTTCGCATGAATCAAATATCAAATTGTTATATTTCTGGATATGCGTATAGCATAGATTTTTCCACAATTGCAAAGCCAGCGGCTACTCTTCGTTAAATTATTAGTCTTCCATAGTTCCGGTAGAAAAATATGTTCTATCATAGTATTGAAATCTGTAGCAAAATTAGTATAATACATTTATATTAGGATTTGTAAATTCTCAAGTACAATATATTCGAAAATGCAGGAAATTAAAAAAATATATACTAAGAGTTGTAGCCTTGAATAAATAAATAAAAAAATCTGGTCTGGCATTCGTACGAATTTCTCGTTACCGTCATTTAAATACTGTAAATAAAAATCCAGATTAAGGTGTAATATAACAAGTATTGTACAATAGCGTGCTTGAAAAACAGTTTAAAATAGTTTTAGAAAGAAAGTTTTATCTGACATGTATTTCTGTTGAGGGAGAGAGAGAGAGAGAGAGAGAGAGAGAGAGAGAGAGAGAGAGAAAGAGAGATGACGTTCCCTCCCCACTGCCCCTTTCGTTTGAACATAGTACCTACATTCATAAAAATATTAATGCTATTATTAAATTTTAAAGTTTACTCTAAGTTATTCCGACAACTTCTAAACAAGTCATTTCTTGAAATAAACCAATCTGAATAACACATCTTAAGCGTTAATGTCATGTGATATTCGAAGTAAAAAACTTAAATGTCCTATAATTATTTGTTTTTAAGTTATGCTGATAACATATATACATGCAAATCAGCCGCTAAAAGTTTCACTTTCATATTTAGAGTATCTCAAAATGAAGAATTATTTAAAAATCAGTGTTTAAAATTAGACTTTAATCAATATTTTATTACCATATGGGTATCAGAAAATAATTATCATTCCTAAGCAGTTTTCCTCGATATGGTAAAATTTAGTAAAGCACTTCAACCAATTATATTCAACAGAAAGGAAGGTATTTGCTTAATATTAGGTAGCCATGTAATAAACTTTATACACAGAACATACACACGCAAATTTAGCGCAGTAGGAAAACATACGAGATAATTTAAAATGCACTTCCTGAAATTTCTGTGTTTAATCCTTAGATATCGGAATTACTTAGTGTGGCCCTGTAGACGTACAATGAATGATTTTCATACATATCATACACGAAAAACTTAATTTATACATGTAATATATAGGTTCATTTAATTTTTTTAATGCAGTCTACAGGTATTGAACTGTACCTATCAGAAATTTGGGTCCATTGACGTAAACTACTTGAAATATCTTGGATGTCTCTGTACACGAATCATTTACATGATTTAAAAAAAAAGTTTCAAGTAACTTCTCTATATGATACATATTTAGTACAATCAGTTTGAATTTCCTTATAATATTTTTTCCCATGTTATGCTCATAAGAGACACACAGATACACAAATCACTCTCTAAAAACCCGTTTTTTTTTTTTTTTTTTTTTTTTTTTTAAACGCCTTAAATTGTGTTAATACAGAAAAAACTCAGTTTCGGAATTTTTGCACAAAAACTGTATTTTATTTACCATTATATGTGTAAGAGATAGTTAAAAAAAAAAAAAAAAAATCCACATCTTATCCATACACAAATAATAGCGTCACGTCATCAAAACCATCATAAAATTGCCTATGTTTCTGTATGAATTTTTCCACATTATACCCACTAGTTATGTAGTTTCTGTTCACATTGAGATGAAAATCAAATTATTTGTATTCTCACTGAGATAACATTTAAGAAGACTAACCGAAATTCGCACTTGATTTTTAAACAGCTTTTCAAATATTACCAATTATTTTTAAGTATTCCTTCTTTTTGAGAAACAACTTAGATTGGATTAAATTGGTAATGCAGTTAAAATAAAACTGAATCTATCCGTCATTTGATTTATTTTGTAAAAAACAATCTTGATCAGTGTTGCCAGACCTTTGAGACTTCTTTAATCAAAATCCACCAATAAACTTTAAATGTAATGTTTGCCTAGTGATTTCGAAAATTAATCGCCTATTATATGTATCAAATATTACTTCTCAAAATTATTCGTGAATATTAAATAAAAATGTCGCAAAAACTCGCGACATTGTTCTTGATTTCTTCAACTTTTAAATTATCATTATTATTTTAAGAAAGAGGAAATAAAATATTTATAACTGTTTATGCACCATATGTGTATAATTATTTCCTGTCCAGCCTTAATGTAAAATTCACTGATCTTATCTTTTCAAATCTTATTTCTCCTAATAAACTGCCCGGTAAAGAATCTTCAATTTTAGCAGCATTATATTACAAAACTCGTTTATTTTATGTTTCTTTACTTCTTTTATCAGTCGTACGGAATCTTTATATTTACTTTATTGACTTATTTTAGATGTAATTAAACCTAGCAAAGATTTATAAGAAAGATCCGAACTTCAAGCTAAAAAGAATTGTTATTTTTATTCCAAATCAGAAACCTAAAACAAATTTTAGAAGTTTCGTGAAATTAAAGAAAGAAAAGTTTGAAAATAAATTCGGTTTAGCCAAATGTTAAAAAATTAGTGATTCTTTAGTTATATTTTCTCTTCTATGTGCTATTAGAAATAATCTATAAAAGAAGTTTTCTGATTAAAAATATTTTTTGAAAGGAAGAGAACTATCTTGAGTTTATTTTCGGACAGTAAATATACATGTTCATTAGGTTTAACCATTTATAAATTCTGTTACCCGTATATAGGGCAGAGAAAGTATCACTTTTAGATCCAATTTACAAAATACAGTTTTAATCATATTTACATATTTTTAGGTGATCTGAATTTAAATTTCAGATTTTCAGCAGTTATTTTATATGTTATATTATCCACATAACGGAAGAACAAATATTCGCAGAAAAATCGAAGCCCAAAATTTTAAACAAAATTTAGGTTTTGCTATATATACACGTTTGGATGTTTCCTGAATTTGAAAATAGGTGCTCTGTTTGTTTGTTATCAGCATATTTCAAGAACAAACAGTATCAGGAAGTTCAAACTTAGTATTCTAAATCTGTATAATTTGGCTACACTACTTGAAACATTTTATTGAGAACGGACAATTTGTTCCTTTTCAGGATTTCCAAAAATAAAATTCAAATATGTTACGTCTATTTGCAAAAATTCCGTAAAGTAGAGTAGTTAAGTTGAGTAAAGTGCTGTAGCATATTTAGATTGCACTAAACAAAATGGTATGAATATATACACATGTTTTATTTATTTATGTTTCTTATAGGTTCTAGTCTGAAAATCGTTCAGTGATAGATTGGTGCCACGTGAGGCGTAAGGTGCTATATATAATGTTTTAAAAGTACGTTTATACTCAGTACTTGTACTCTTATAACTTAATCTCAAATCTAACTTTAAAGTAATTTCCAATTTTCATCAAAATTTAGAAAATTCCCCTGTGCACCTGACCTGTCTCAATTCTGAAGTTTCGTAGTTCTATCTTTATTACTTTCGGAGATATGATATCCAGAAGATTCCTCACATAAATACACACACACACGGACTGATTGCCAAAAACTACTTTTTTGGACTCACGAGACCTTTGAACGTGAAATCAGGTGAAAATTCGATATCGAATTTTTGGATAGAATAGTCGTGTAATGGAAGTAAAAATTAGCATACCTTTCTAATGTTTATTAGAATCCTATTTCTAAAAATCCTTACCATTACATCACAGTGTTCAACATCATTTCTACTTATTTTAATCTTTGGAAATTAAAATAAAACAGGGAGAATTTTTCTTTTCCAGTGCACTTGTCATTTCAACTGAACCTGACAGTTGGAGCTAGCCACAAAACACTCCTCTGTGATTGGATAATGGTACTGCGTACTCTTGTACATCACCCTTTCTTACAACCTCGGGGAGTGCTTAACTGTCAATATTGGTAGTTTTTCAATTAAACTCTTCAATACCTTCAAAGCGAAGGTAAAATATTAAATTTGTCCTAATTCGAATGATTTTTTTTTTTCCTTTTATTCGAAAAATTTCCCGGGGAAAAAAATGTTGGCTGCTATTTATAGGACATAAAAATGACTTTCTTTCGGCATTTAGTGTTATAGATTTCTGATATAAAAATCGTCTGCATTTGATATGGAAAATAATTTTACTAAAAAATTTGTACTACTTGAATTTCTACACTAAAATACAGAAGAGAGTTTTGTGATAGCTACAGTTTATTAGTTTTATAGTGTGTTAAACAACTTTTGATAAAATTAACCCCAGAAAGCTACTTAATTAGCAATAAATCATATTTATAATTATGATGAATTGTTATGAGTATAGTACATTATAGATAATTTATCGCATAATTACATGGTGTATCTTTTTCAGTTATTCAAATTATAACATTATTAACATTATTCTTTCAGAGAAAGTCCCCAATTTTAAGATTTTTTCTTCATGTTATGATTTTTTTTTTTTCTCTACTAAATAAATTTTGGAAAACTACAGAAAAATACGCTAATATTGGAAAAAATTCTTAACTTCACGATAAGGACAAATAAGCAAAAATAAAAATAAATAAATATACAAAATAAAACCTATTTAGTAAGAATTATTTTATTTTTATCACAATAAAGAGGTTACTGTAAATATTTCAAGGTTTTAGCAGTTTATCTTCATTAGGCCATTTTCCGCACAATTGATGTTAAAGAAAAGATAGGATTCTTAATGAGTTTAGTGTATATTTACTTCATCAATGTATCAGCTAAAACCGCTTTTTTCCATTAGAAAGCTTTTTTGTTATTAAATAAAATGTAAACACTTTTGGTACAATTAGCGAAAAAAAAAACTTCGAATGGTTAAATCTAATTATTAAATTTGTTGTTTAAAAAATTAAATGTTTTAACCGTTTTTATTTCATGTGAATATGTTGTTTTATTTTAAAACATTAGTTATAGCAGTAACACAAGAGTAATAATAAAAGTTGAACTACCTACATATTCAGAAAATTAAAACAGTTATTTTAACCCTTTGCGTCGCAACACAATCCGGATCAATTATATTATACTGCCACCGGAATTCATGAACTAAATTAAACTAAAAGAAATTTTAAATTTTAAGGTTAAAAAAACCGGCCTTCTCCGTTATGTTACAAGCGTAAAATTTTGCTAAAAAATTTCCGGGATGAATTTTTGCGGCTGGATCTTAAATTTTGCGTCCTCGTAGCGAGGATAGCGCGCGTTAAAGGGTTAAAATATATTTTAGATATATACTCTATAACAAAAAAGTGACGCACTAAGAAGGAGTGGGGACAAAAATTGGTGGATGGGGTAGAATGAGTGGTCCGAATGGGACAAAAATTGGTAAATGTGATGTACATGTGGAGAAAAACAACTAATTACAGTTTCAGAAAATTTTAATGATTTAATCAAGAGAAAGGGCCTCACAAAGTAAACAAGTCAATAACGCGTTGGTCTACTTCTTGCCCTTATGTACGCAGTTATTCGGCTTGGTATAAATTGGTAGAGTTGGCAGATGTGCTCCTGTAAAGTATCGTGCCAAATTCTGTCCAATTGTTGCGTTAGATTGGTAAAATTCCGAGCTGGTTGTAGGACCCTTTTTTATGATGCTCCGAACGTCCTCAGTGGAAGAGAGATCCGGGGACTGAGCTCAACCCCATTTCACTGAGCCGCCTATTAAGGGTATTTATTTGAATCAAAACCTGTATGTATGTCAATTTGTGTCCAGTCTGCATTACCCCTTCTTGGTGCGTCACTTTTTTTTTTTTTTGTTATAGAGTATATATATACCCCGTGGCAGAAACACGGCGACACGGCGACAATGTCGCAGAAACAGAAATGTTCTTGCAGAAAGATAACTTAAGTTAAATAAATTTTGCCTCTTTTTTTTTTTTTTTTTTTTTTTTTTAAGAGAGAGAGAAATAAATGAGAAAAAAAGAGAGAGACAAAGAAACTCAAAGAATGGTTTATAAACTGTTCTGCAGAACAAATTTTCGTTTCTGCAGATACGATAGCCTCAATCCTGAATAAGGAGAGGAGATAAAGCGGATGTAACTCACTTGGGTTAGCTTTGATACCGGCATGCATTAGCGATTCGTGATGCGGTAATATAATTCGGTGCATCGACACTTTTCACTGGTAACCTCTTCACATCGGAATTTCATTATTGTGTCTCCAAACTTTGTTTTCGCTTCTCCCCTGCCGCTCGTGTCGTGTGTATTTATTGTACTGCAAAAAGATGTTTTTTTCGAAAGAATGTGGCTTTGCGACCATTTTCCGAATTTTATATTTCATGCATTTTCAGATTCATGCATAACAAAATAGCTGCAACCAGAGATTTTTTTTTTTTTTTTTAAGCGCGTGATTGCTGCTGAACCGATTTTCATACATACATTTTCTGATTTACGCACGACAAATTAGTTGTATCTAGTGATTTTTTTTCTTTAATGTATGCGAAGCGTGCATACGTACGTGGTAGTAAATACACGTACATTTTTTAAAGCTGCATTAATTTTAATGTGTGGTTCAAACTATGCAATACATTTCACAACCATATACAGGAATAAGACTATGGGGAAATTTGTAACGTCTGTAGTTATACGCAAAATAAAAAATGAAGCTTCAAACCTTGCTTCAAAAAATAGAAAATTAAGAAATTATTCTTAAATATACTTTAGCATTTCATATGTAGTAAAAGATCTTAGCAATAAATATTAATGGGTTTCTTAAGTTTTAAAATTGGTAACGTCTCTAATTTTTTTCTTTACTAATCATTAATTATTTACTATCTTCTATATTCAATAGAAGAAAGTATTGGATTCGTAAAAATTTTCGACCTCGGGTTTTTGATGGATTTACACGTTTTGAGAGCTGCAGAACACGATTTGACCATTTTTAGAAAATGTCTGTCTGTCTGTCTGTGTGTGTGTGTGTGTGTGTGTGTGTGACAAAATTTTGTGGCAACTGTATCTCAGGAACTGCTGCACAGAATTTCATACAAGTTGGTATGTAGCTGCACCTTGACATAAATTAGTGCCTATCAACTTTTGGTAAAAATTGTCTTACAGGTTGCGTTGCCATCCCGCTTTTTGTAAATTTTTAACATGAGGATATAGGGCAAAATTTTGTATAAATGTGCATAAAGAGAATTATTTTCTAGTAATCATTATGAAATTTACAAGAATTATTTATAATAGACATAGTCAACTGGGAAAAAGATTTTGTATGTGTAGGAGCCTCGCCACCGCCCTGGTGGTAAAGTCCCCCCTCGAGGGGAGTACATTTTCAAGATGGGTATCTTTCAAAAGGTCTCGTCAATACCTTTAAAACGAATGGTTGAACTATAACTCTGTGATAATTTAAAACAAAGTTATCGATTTTTTTTTTACTTTTAGCAAAAAAAAAAAAAAAAAAAAGACTTAGAAAAAAAATCGTAATTTTTTTTTTTTTATCGAAATTTAACCAAACTTGGTATTTAGTTAGCCCCCGACATAAACTGGTGCTGATTAGATTGGGGGATCAATTGCTCAACAGGTGGCGCTGTGATCGCATTATTTCTAAATTTTTAACATGGCAGTATAGGACAAAACTCCGTATAAATGTACATAATGAGAGTTATTCTTAACTTATGATTGTAAAATTAATATGCATTATTGATAATAGTAGTAGTTAATTAGTAAAGAAATTTTGTGCATGTGGGGACATGGCTTCCCCCTAGGGGGAATTTATCCCCCGGGGGGGGGGTAAATTTTCAAGATGGGTATCTTTCGAAAGGTCTCGTCAATACCTTTAAAGTGAATGGTTGAATTATAAATATGTGATAATTTAAAACAACGTTAAATTTTTTTTTTACTTTTAACGAAAAAAAAAAAAAAACTTGGAAAAAATCGTTTTTTTTTTTTTTTTTAATTGTTATTGAGGGAATTTGTATAGGAAAATATAGAAGAAAGTCTTGTGGTGGCCACAACATACTAGTTTTAATTATGATTAAAATTCTTAGCTTGAAATTTTGTTCTTTAAGCATATGAAGTCGTTAAAAACATTATTAATTTTTTTTACAAAAATACTCTTATCATTAGTTTCTACAGCTTGTTCATTTCATATTTTAAGCATTTGAATTTTTAAAAAATGTTTATTTTTTAATTGAAATATTAAAAATTAAATAGTTATTTTTAATAAAAATCAAACCAAAGGTTTTGTTTATTTTATTTTATTTTATTTTATTTTGTAAACAAAAGGAATTTTATCTAATAGTAGTTGTTTTGAATAAATACTAATTAAACAGCAAATGCTTTTATTTATTTAATTTTATTTACTTATTCGTATAGATATCAATATCAAATATTACTTTTAATTGATTTCTATTTATTTTATTCATCTGTAGTCATTATTTTCTACTATAGATTTTATCCATGAAATCTGTTACATTTCAGATTTCAACATTTCCTTAAAAATTAAATATTTCACTTGCCTCAATCTTTATGAAAATATTTCGACTATGCTTTGTCTAAAATTGTGTTACTTTTATCTTGTATTCTGTTTTACATTATGTATTTAAATGATGGTATAATTATACATTCTGAATTCTTTAATGTCAAATCACATTTTTTAGAGTTCAAATACACACCTTTATGTTATTTGTATATAATACAAAAAATGAATCTTGTGTATTAGAATGTTATCGTGCATATTTCTAATAATCTCAAAAACTATAAATGTTGTAAATTATTTATATTTCATTATAATATTCAGTATTCTATATTAATTTTTACTTTTAATTTGTTATATTTTAATTTTGAGTTCTGTATTATATTTTATGTTGTTTGGTTTGCACCTTATGAAATAAGTGCATTTGTGTACAGTACCTGGCCAAATTACGAGACCAAAGAAAATGTTTTTTAAAGATTTTTGCAATTGGAAGTTTATTATACTTGGCCTATTCAAACTTATTATTATTTAATTAGTGTTACCTTTAGCTTATTTCAGAACCTTTATTACAGAAACATTTTCAAGCTGGCAACACAAGGCAATTAGCTATTAGTCTATGATAAAGGGAACATAGGTGTAAACTTGCATTATAACCTAAAATTGTTCTGCTTGTTTATTTTAGATTGAAGCGAATATTTTGCTACAAAAGATAAGTTTTGCATTGTTATTAATATTCTGTGGTATGTTTAGTATTTTTATGCATTTATTATCATAAAAATTTTTTGCTCCTTTATTTTAGATGGGGAGAAAGTCCGACCTTTCACCAAAGAGAGTAGGACAGGTTTATGGTCTACTGAAAGCCAATTAACTGACCCAAAGTCAAATTGCAGCAAAAGTAGGAGTATCCAGAAGCTCAGTAAAAAGTATTAAAATGAAAATGGTCTTAAACATAAGTTTGGATTCTTCACGGAAGAATCTTAATGGACGAACTTGCATTACGATGCATAGGACGGATAATAAAATACGAGACAATTGCATGATTAACAGAAAGAAACCGCTATGCATGTTAACGAAAGAAGTTCAAGACGAAGACATGAATGTATCAGAAAGAACATTTCGTCATCGCTTGCCAGAAAATAAAATCGTTGCCACGAAACTGGCTCGCAAGCCAAGGCTTACATCAGAAATGATGAAAAAATGCATAGAGTGGGTAAAAGAGTACAAAAAATGGACAATAGAAGAATGGAAAAAAGTATATAGTTATTTGTTTTGATCTACGATATATTGTCATTTATGATGTATGTAAAGAAATTAAATTAAGAACAATTTTGTTTAATTTTCAGGTTTGCTTCTCTAATGAATCCTTTTTTCATGTTTTAACTGAAAAAACCAAATTTTTTTGTCGGCAGCCAAACGAGATACACAAGCCAGATTGTATTGTTCCCACCATCAAACATCCGCCATCGATCATGATGTAGTCTGTCATGTCAAGAAAAGGTTCTGGTCCTTTCTATGTGGTCAAAAATACAATGAAACAAGACCAATACCTGAAACTCTTACAAACCAGGCTCATGCCACAAATGCAAGAATGGTTTCCTGGAGATGAGGAACCAGTCTTCATGCATGATGGGGCTCCATGTCATAAAGCTAAAAGTGTCTCGGAGTATTTAGAGTAAACAAAAATCTAATTCTTTGATTCGCCAGGCAGCTCGCCTGGTACAAACCAGATTGAAAATGGTTGGGAGTTGCTGAAAAGAGAAATGCATAAGAAAAATATAACCAATAAGGTAGAGTTGCTGAAATCATTAACATACGAGCGGAATAAGAATAATCATCTTCAATAAACCATCCAAGCATGCATAGAAAGTATGCCTCGTCTTCTTAAAGCCCTTTTAATTGCCAAAGATGGCCACACGAAATACAGATCTTTCAGTTGCATTTAATTTACATACATATTTTTTCTTCAATAATTATTGTATTGTAACATGTTTTTTTTTTTTTCATAGTACTCCTTAATGTATATATTTTCGTAATATGAATAAAGAAAGTATCATTTTTAATAAAATTCTTCATTACTAAGGTTGTAAACATGAAAAAATGTATAATTCACCAATGGTCTAATAACTGGGCCTGGTACTGTATTTAAATACATATGTTATATATGTTTAATATAAAAAAAAGTAATGAAATTTTAAAGGTATTTCTAACATTTGTTTAATTTAGACATTTCATGATTTAAATGCCTTTAAAAAATTTGCTGATTATTTTGATGTATTACTGCATTTTATGGTTTGAATTCATTGAATATTTTATAAACAATATTGTATATTAATGTGAACAAAAATTTTGAAGTAATTAAGATAAATATTTATTTTCACCTTCCTTTTTTTTTAAAAAAGTGTTTTCTTGCAATAGTGCAGATATATGCATTTGTGCTTAGTTTAAATTTAAATACATTGGTTATACTGAATATTGTTTCCTATTTAAAAATAATTTATTTTGAATTCGTAAATGTTAACTTCACAAACTATTCCTGCAGAAATATTTTGGTGTCGATGAAGCTTGTCGCAGAAAGCATAATAAATTTCTGCCACAGGGTATATATATATATATATATATTTCTTTTTTTTTTTTCATTTATATTATCGAAAGTTTATTAAACTTTCGTTAAAGTGTTTTTCACATTATTTTTTCTTCAAAGTGAGGTTTGTCTTCGATATAACATTTATGTCATTTGAACTAATTAAAAAAAATACGTTCTTCTCGCTTATTAAACATTTCCTCACCTCTTATAATTTATTATATTTGTATTCTAGTAATATCGTATTATTGTTTCACTGTATGCATTCTATGCATTAAAATCTTATTAGCGTAAAGTGAGGATAATATAACAACGTTTTGGTAATTTCGTTTTTATCAGTTGCTATTATACTTAAAGTCATGAAATTTTTTAAGCATAAACGACGACTAATTTCCCTTAAAAAATATGAGCTTTTTATAATTTGAGAATGTGCTACTTAAAGAAATGATGAAAACTTTGTGTTATTTAATTCAATATGCACCATAGCTTGGGGCAAATATAAACTTATCCTACTGTACCCATATTTATTACATCGAGAGATATGTAAGTCAAATTGAAAGATAGTGAAACATTCATGAATCTGGTACTTTTTGAATTTTTTAAATATGTCTATTCGTTAGAAAGTTACGATGTTTTCCGTACACCTCGAATTATTATTTCACATCTTAAATTTTTTAACACTCGAACGAAATCTAAAAAAAAAAAATTAAAAAAAGTAATAAGTTTCATTGAAAATTAAAAATCAGAACTGAAATACGAAAGTAAAAAAATATATAAGTGATCAGTTTAAGTACTTCTGACAGTGTAACTGGCCTTGTTCATCTTGCCTGACATGCATGTAAATTTCCTGGTATAAGTGTAAAAATCTCGTGTGAAACAACCATATGACTTCCATTACCCACTATTACACATATTATATGCATTTTTTAAAAAATAATGTGATCAGACGACATAAAATTGAGCTTAATGAAATAGGTACCTAACAAATTTCCTATAAGGGAAAGCTGATATATATATATATATATATATATATATATATATATATATATGTATAAAGACATGTAAAACAGAGTTTACATAGCGAGTTAAAAAATAAGGGGAAAAAAGAAGTTAAAGTTATTTTTTAAAACATCAGTTTCTGATATCTAAAACTGACCTACCTAATTAGGATGACTGTTTTTGAAAATGGCGAGTTTGAAAGAAATTCGTACAGCCGTTTTTCGTACAGCCAGGAACCTACTCGCGAGACCTGGAATTGAGCTAGTTATACAGTACACCTAGAACTTTTCCTGAATTAACCGACTATATTATTCAAATAGACATCTAATAGAGTGTTCATATAGAAACTTTGAAGAAAATCGTTAGAGCCATTTTTTGAGATATGGACTTACTGTCCCATTTCCGGTTTCCGATATCCCACTTATGGTTTTCCAATTTTCACCAAAATTTGGAAACATCACCTGTACACCAGTCTTGTTTCACTTCTGAAATTTCGAAGTTCTATCTTTATTAGTTTTGGAGATATGATAGTCAGAATATTCCCCACATGCATACACGCATACATACATACATACACGCTGACCAATTTCCAAAATCCAATTTTTTGGACTCAGGGGGCTTTTAAACATGTAAATCAGGGGAAAACTCGACATCGATTTTTTGGACCGAATACAATATTTCCATTACCTACGGTAGTCGGGTAATGGAAGTATAAATGGGTGGTAAATAAAAAAGTTTAAGAAATATAACAAATACGAATCTTTTTTTAAAACGAACATGGAAAACTTTGTTTCTTTAACAAAAACTGTGGAGTTTACTTCATAATTACAGCGACGACAAAACTTAAAATTTTCAGATTGGCCCTCTGCCGGAGAAAGAGAAGTTACCAATTTTGCACACTTCTAAAATTATCTTTGTTTCATATTTGATTGGATTTCCTAGATCTAAATATAACAAAAGAAGTTTCGGGAAACAGATAAGACGAATATTAGATCTAAATTTAACTTATCAGTTGAATTATAGGCCGAGGTTACATTTGCTCCATGGCTACACTTACCCCACTTCATTCTATATGAATAATAATATTTTAAAAAGCAAACACCATAAATTGTAAAGTCACGCAAGTGAATCTAATATCCTAATCGTTTTTTAGGTTTTGTTAGCATAAAATTTTAAGGGTTTTTTTTTATTTTTTTTTTTTTTAATGATATTTGGAGGCGTTTGTAACTTTGTAACGAGTTACGATATTTTAAAAATTGTAATGTCTTGTAAAATTGTAAATAATGTAAGAAAAACATGCATATTATTAAATTACACTGCACTGAAAAATAAAATCGAGCTATGATACCATTCTTTCTGATTTTTATGTAAAATGACCTCCTGAATCTCAATATGACCCCCATTTTGCCCAATCAGCCACTGTTTTCTCGGAACACCACACCCTCCCCCAATTTTTATCACTGTTCGGTAATTTTATGGGCATGAATTTGATTTAGAGAATTGAAAAGAATAATTTTAACACTTAAAAACAAACAAACAAATATATATATATATATATAAATTATAATAAATAATAATAATAATAATAATAATTCATTAATAAAATATGATTAATTTAATATGTAATTTCAATGGCAAATCCCCCTTAAATTTTCCCTTTGCTGCAAATGTTTATGTTTTAGAGTTTTCCAACTCTGTAGCCCCTCAGAAGATATTTAACAGTTGAAATAATCATTTATTCCCCTAAAAATCAAACTTATAGCCATAAAATTACCAAAAAGTGATAAAAATAGGAATGCATTCCTAAAAGACGATGGATTATAGGGCAAAATGGACGTCATATTCTGATTCAGGAGGTCATTTTACATAAGAATTTGTAAAAATGGTGTTGGGGCTGATTTTCATGCAAAGCTATGTTATAGAAAACTCATACTTTTTCTAAGCCAGTCAACTGTATTTTATGCCTAAAAAATTTCATAAACGTAAGTTAAATAGCAACTGAGCAATATGTTGTCGTATTCAGTTTATGCCAAAACGTTTTTACTCTTGCCTCATATAACCTTATATATTTCCCCCATTACTACTTTGCGTTTTACATCTTATTCATTTGATTAGAGTTCTTTTTTGTGTGTGAAATAATTTAATATAATTTATGCTAGATTATGAATGTATGATTTTTTATGCGTCTTGTAGGTAAAGATTTTTCTTCTTTTTTTTTTTTTTTACTTTTAATTTTATTATTCTCCCTGCATTTAAAATACAATACATTTATTTTATGAGAACGTATACACACACACACACACACACAAAAAAAAAAAATAAAAGGACTAATGTAAAAGTTAAATAATAGTAAAGCTTTGTAAAATTAATTTGGGATATGTTTTGTGAATCACTATTTTGCGTATTAGATCTTTTTCATTTGGTTAGAGTTTTTTCTTGTGTGTGTAATAATTTAATGTGATTTATGCTAGATTATAAATGTATGATTATGCATGCGTCTTGTAGGTATTTGTTTTCCTCACTTTTAATTTTATTATTGTCCGTGTATTTAAAATATAGTACATATTATTTTTTGAGAACGTACACACGAAAATCTAATGTAAAAGTTAAATAATAAAGCTTCGTAAAATTAATTTAGAATATGTTTGTGATACCCTAGTTTGCGTTTTAGATCTTATTCATTTGGTTAGAGTTATTTCTTGTGTGTGGAATAATTTAATATGATTTATGCTATTTATAAATGTATGATTATTTATGCGTCTTGTAGGTAAAGTTATTTTTTTAATTCTTCCTGCATTTAAAAGATAATATACTTTATTTTAAGAGAACTTACGCACGAAAAAACTAATGTAAAAGTTAAATAATAATAAAGCTTTGTAAAATTAATTTAGAAAATGTTTTGCGAATCACTTCTTTGCATTTTAGATCTTGTTCATTTGATTAGAGTTTTTTCTTGTGTGTGTAATAATTTAATGTAATTTATGCTAGATTATGAATGTATGATTATGCATGCGTCTTGTAGGCATTTTTTTTCTCAATTTTATTATTCTCCATGCATTAAAAATATAATACACTTTTTTTTATGAGTATGTACAAACGAAAAAACTATTTAAATAGATAAATAATAAAGCTTTGTAAAATTAATTTAGAATATGTTTGTGAATAAATGTTTATAAGATAAAACTTAGCATCGTAACTGCCATAGTTTATCTAGTAGATAATCCATTTTTGGGAAATCTTAAAACTTCTATGCCTCTAAAATTCGAAAATCTATTAATGATGTATAGAAACTTTGTTGTTATGATTGATAGTAGTAAATATGCAATAATGTGATGGCTTTGATCAATTATGAGTAGTTAGTTATTGTGCTACAAATATTGAATGTAGTTGTTCTAATATTTTCTTTTATGTACAAAAAGAATATAATGGATTCTCAAAAGACTTCGGCTTTCGGTTTTCAATGATTTTTAGAATACAATTTGATAATTTTTAGAAAATGTCTGTCTGGTTCTACATTTTACCATAATTTTCTGCGAGCTGTATTTCGAGAAACTCAGTTCGGAATTACATATGGACTTATACTTAATTGGGCTTTAAAATAAAATATTTTTGTACTATTATTTTGCATTATTATTCACTAATTTCCCCATTTATACCAAACGTATGGCGTAACTTCTACTTCTATAGTGCAATGTGATAGGTGAGATGGCTATCATGGAAAACTATGTCGATTGAATTAGGATGTATCTCGACCGACAAATGATGCTGCTGTGTTGAAACCTTTAATTTTTAATGGAGAGTTGTATAACAGTTTTTATAGGATATAAGTGTATGAAATATTATGAGATAATTATGGTGAAAAAATATTTTGACTTAATTTGGATGCATATTGCCTGTCAGTTGACATTGCTTTTATCGTTTTCAGCAATTATACAGATGGCTTTATCTCACCCTCAATTGCATAAAATTGCACTGAACAGAATATAAAAATTCTTTATTATAAGTATCTATGTCTTTGCATGTTAATGAATACGTAACGTCTTTTTTTTTTTTTTTTTAACAGTAAAGTTTTGTGATGTAAAATGAAATTTTAAAAATCATTTTACATAATTAAGTAGGACATAAAATATTTTTTTTAATGCTAAAATGGAATTTCAATTTTTGCAATTTAATGAAAAAAAAAAAAAAAAAAAAATCTACTCCATAGAAGCTTTTAGCGGCCCTTCCGTTAGCGAGAATTATTCGAATGTTTATAATATTTCATGTTTTAAAATGCAATGACGAGGTGATTTTAGGTTTGCATATATGAATAAAATAAATATTAAATTGTTCCTTTCATATTTACATAAATATTATTTAAGATGTTTTTGTCAGTGCTAATCTAAATATCGAAAATTCAAAACTAATTAGTATAATATGCATATCTGTACTTTAAATTTTAAAATAAAAGTGTTGAATGCGTTAAATATCATTTGTACTTCAAACACTTATAATTTTAAATTAATTAATTGAGTTTGGGTGGGCCACCTGGAATAAATTAAGATGATATGCTTACCTTCAATACTGGATAAAACTGTAACTCGTGGAAATTGAAAAATTGAAAAATTGATTCAAATATGTGTATTAGCGTATAAATCAAATCGATGTTATACTGATAGGACAAGAAAGAAAAACCATGCAAGAAATATTTTATCATATTTGTAGGGTGGAAATTGTCATTGTAAGTCGATACTACTTGAATCGTTATAAGACAAATTTCGATTTTTACTTACGCACAAATGCACTTACACATACAGAGTGTGTGTAATAGAGAGAGACGCACATTCAGAAACCGCATGCACAAGTATGCACGAACGAATTAAAATAGTACATCACTCATAAATGATGAAATAGTACTTTCTCATATTTTTTTTTCTTTCATTTGCATACAAATATGAAAAATTACGTCTTTTTTTGTCATTTAAAAATCGAAAATTTCACATTTTCCATTTCCACATAATTTGAAGTCCTTAAATTCTTCCATTTCTTTCCTAAGCAAAAGTATTTACATCCTAGCTTTTTCTAATCTCTTTAAGAACATTTTAAATTCCAGACGAATTCGGGTTATATTTTAGCAATCTGGCATGTAAAGTCTCATTATAAAAACATCGCTTCGTGTTTCATACCCTAATTTTGCTAAATTTTTTTAAGTTAAAA